>JAYRBT010000067.1:648595-698495 GCA_036023395.1 Myiotriccus ornatus
GGGAAGGTTTGGGAAGGGAAGGTTTGGGAAGGGAAGGTTTGGGAAGGTTTGGGAAGGTTTGGGAAGGTTTGGGAAGGGAAGGTCTTGTAGGATCTGCAGAGCGTGTCATCACTCGGAGTGATGGCTCGTAGAAAAAACCAATAATTAAAAACATGGGCTCTCTAATTGGATGAGCCAAATTGTCCATCCCAACCCAGCTGCCTGTGCCTCACGTGGAGGGGGGGTCTGAATCTCTGCTCCTTCTGTCTCAGCTTTGCTTTCCACACTGTGTCCCACTGGGGAGCAGGAGGGGAAGGGCAGGAGCTCTGGCTGACAGCAGCCTGGAGCTGCTCTTTCAACAGGATGGCTCCAAGATTTCATTGCCACTGTGGGAGGCACAGGCAGTGGAAGCAAAAGTCCATTCACTGCCTTTTATTGCAGGTCAGATTCGGGGCAGCTGAGCTGGCCAAGTGTCCCTTTCTGACCAGGCCAAAGGGAATTAATTCCCTGCAGTCACCCCTGGCCCAGTCCATTCAGGAGGCTCTGGGAGTGGTGCTGCTGCCCAGGAGCAGCACTGGGAGGCAGAACACTTGTCACTGAGATCGATCTTGTCTTTACAGTGCTCCTTTCCCTGGGCAAAGATCCCGACAGGTCTGCCCAGAAACTGCCCCTCCCTTTGGCCTTTTATATCCCCCTGGGGACTCCCGGTGCCTCACCCAGACCCAAAGATTGATGGGAAAGACCCACATCCATGGGCTTTGTGCCACAGCTGGTTCTGTGGGAGCAGCCCTGAGTCCCTGGAGAGCTCTCGCTACAATAACACAATGTTTACTGTGTTTTCCAGCAAAATAAAAACATTACATTTCAGCCTGGCTGCTGTGCTGCTGTTCTTGAGTGTGTTGTTATTCAGGCTTTTAAAAATTCAAGTCGAAAACAAAAACATTGTTTTAAACCACAATGTTTTGTTTTGTAAAAAAACCTAAATGAAACAACAAACAATTATTTGAAGGGTGTGAACTCCTCAGAATTTACTCTACACTTTTCATTTGAAACTATTTACTCTCTTTGCTTTCCACTGGATCAGAATTAAACTTAAATGTCAGTAAATAGAGCTACTTGTTTGAGAAAAGATGGGACATTTAATTTGTAATATGTGTGTGGCTGGTTAAATCTATTGAAAATAGTTACAAAACTGCTGTCCCAAATTATCAGTGAAAAGTATTCACACTTTTAGTCAAGACATCACACTTAAATTTCTTTAGTCTTTTATATATTGCCCATCACCATTTTGACCTGCTTCCAAAATACCTCATGAAAAATACAGCTGTGTTTCCCCACCAGCACTGGGTGCATTTATGGTGGGATTTGCTGCTGTCTGTGAAGATGGAATGAGTTTCCACTAATTTTGTTGCTGAGCACAAGTGCAGAGCTGAGCACCCAGGACTGGTGGCCTCTCGTGCTCCATGAATGGAGCTGCATATCCTGGCCAGGTGAACCCTGTGGTGCTGGATCCTGATTTTTCACAGGGGTTACTAAGGAAACAAATGGTCTGCTGTATTTTTATACTGCCCTGACCCAGACCAGGCTGTGACAATGTCATGATTTAACAGCAGTCCTGCTGTGAGTATATGACACCATCCCTGGGAGCAGATGGGGCTGGCACGGTGAGGTGGGAAGGGAAGGACCTGAAGAATTTTGCTGGAGCAGATTTTAAGGTATAAAGGTCGGGATTAATATCCCCCAAAGTGCTTTATCAGTATTACCAAGTGTGAGGATGAAGCAGGGAAGCACAAACAGTCTCTGCAAGTGACTCTCCTCGTGACAAAACACCCCCTGCCCGGTTGCCATATGTCCCTCAGAGCCCATCCCCCCCTCAGGACGGGATCACCTGAGGTCCATTCAGCTCTGGGTTCAACACAAACTGCCTCTTCCAGCTCCAGTTTTTCATTTCCCAGCCTGGCTGAGCCCAGCAGAACTCACTTGCACAGATATGTGCTCCTTAATGTCATCACACACCGGCTGTGCAATCCCTCTGGGACGGGAGCCCATTCGTAAGGCAACATTATTCCTGTGCCATGCTTTTAATTCCGAGGTTGTTATTGATAATGACTTCCCCTCACACAGGCTGAGCCTCACCGAGAGGAAAGGGCTTCAGACACAATTTACAGCGTCACTGTGTGACGAGGAAAGAGGCTTTGGACAAACAAGCAACATTCCATGCTCAGATTAGGAGCTTCTGGTCTCTGGTAAATGTTCAGGCTCCCAAATAAGCTGCCATCACAAATCTTTGCCTTTGACAGCCTTTTCCACCCACCCCTTGTTTTGCCAGTGCTCTGCTGGGGAAGAACATCTGCCTGGCAATGCCAGATAAATCCCATCTCCGCAGTGCAAACCCCAGCCCTGGTGCAGTGTAACCTCTGTACCATCTCCCTGGAAAAGTCCTGATCACCTACTCACTAAAGCAGCATACTGGGACACCGAATGAGCTCCCTCTGTCTTTAAAAAGAAAAGTCTGGGATGCAGGAATTTGAGAAACTCCCCTTCCTCAGGCTGTCAGGACCCCAACAAGGAGAAATCTCAAGGAGGGAACAATATTCATAGTAAGCAAAGTCCAGAATTTGGGAGACAAGGTGCTGATACCTCCAGGTACTTGTACCAAGCTGAAAACCCTTGCTCGTGATTCAGAGGGAACCTCATCAAGATGGAAAAAAAAATCCAGCCACCACCAACAGGAAAACCTTGGGCTCATAGGGCCAACTCATAACTAAAATACTCAAACACCCAAGGGAAAAACAGCTTTTTGCAGCTTCCTTTTTTCCCCAGGGATCAGTTCTAAGTGATTATGGGCAGCTCCATGACTGACTGCTTTGCCTGAATCCCAGACCTACACAAGGAGTGTGAAACACTGCAACAGGAGCTAAAGGACCCACCTGTCACTGCTGGTTGCCTCAGACCACAACATCAGACCTGACTCAGTCACTGGGTGTTCTCCCAACAGGAGAACATGGACAGTACAGTCTCCTGCCAAACTGCCCTCCATTTGACCCCTTTCCTCCTCAAAACTGTGACTGATTGTTGATTCTGCATTTCCCATCTTTAGGCAGCACTTCCCTCCTCAGAGCTGCCCTTCCAGCCCAATTCCACTGAGGCACCCCGGGCTTGGAAGTCCTCCCTGAAGGATCTCAGGGTGTTTAAATCCCCTCACCGTGCTGGAAGAGCAGCAGGAGGAGCTGCCAGCTCCTCCTCACACCTGGAACAAAGGAATTGGCTGCAAGAGGTAAAATGACCCCAGGGTGCCAGGACTTTTGGGGCCACTCCCAGAGCTTGGGAGATACCTGTGGGAAGCAGCCTGGAGGCCTCTGTGGCCATCCATCCACTCATCCACCTTTCTACCCTTTGGAAAGCTGAGGCCCAGAGCTTTTCCAGATTTACTGTATATGGACACAGCCTTCTTTCATCACCTGCCACAAGCACCCCCCTAGGAGGAAACTGGGAAAGGGCTGAGCAGATCTCCTAATCTACCCCTTACACAGCTCTGTTTAAGCTGTTCACCAGCTGCTGGGCTGCAAGAGGCACAACAGCAGTTTCTGCATTTTTCCTCTTTGAGCTCCTTTTGAAAACGTGCGTCCTGCACCACGTGCAAGTCGTTGAGCTTCAGTACGTGCTGGTTTATGGGACACAGCAAGACTTGGACGCTTCACAGCCTCCACTGAAAAGCAACACCACAGCAACACCTAAAATAGCACAGTTACAGCCAATTATTACTACAGAGGAGGAATGGGAAAAGATTTGTGCCATGAGTTCTGATCACGGGAAACAGGACCATGAGAGACCTCAGGAATTCCTTTAATCCATTCCCTTTTCCCCATGGATCAATTCTAAGTGATTACGGGCAGCTCCACGACTGACTCCTTTGCCTGAATCCCAGATTTACAAAAGGAGTGTGAAACACTGCAACAGGAGCTGGGGGACCCATCTTTCAGTGCTGCTTATCTCAGGGCACAACATCCCACCTGAGAAGGACAAAGGACCATGTTCTCAGTCCAGGTGACACTGGCAGTAAAATCTTACTGCCAAACTGCCCCTCGTTTTACCCCTTCCCCCCTCAAAACTGTGACTGGTTGTGGGCAGATCCTTACCTGTTGCTTCCACCATTCCTTCCAGGATGACCACAATTTCGAACTCCTCCTTCTCCAGCTGGGTGCGAGACATCTCCCAGAAGGGGCTTTTCTCATTGATCTCATGGGAGATGATCAGAGGTGACACCAGGAACAACCTGTCGTCTCCAGTGTCAAATCCCACGTTGATGTCCGTTTGGTTCAGGGGGATAAACTCTCCTTCTTTGGTCTGCTTGGACTTAATCAGTTTGGCTCTAATGGAGGCCTCGACAATGTGGGAATTGCGGAGGTCCCCAACCCGGAACATGAGACAGAGCTTCTCGTCCCTCATGGAGATGACGGCGTTGTTCGAGAACATGAGGGTTTCAGCCCTTTTCTTTGGCTGGCTGATCTTGACGAACATGCAGCCCACCATGAAGGCGTTGACGATGGAGCCCAGGATGGCCTGGATGAGGAGCAGCACGATGCCCTCGGGGCACTTCTCCGTGATCACCCTGTAGCCGTAGCCGATCGTCGTCTCCGTCTCGATGGAGAACAGAAAGGCAGACACGAACCCACTGAGGTTTTCCACGCAGGGGATCCAGTTCTCGTCTTCCAGGTGATCCAGGTCTCCCCGGATGTAGGCGATGAGCCACCATATGAACCCGAAGAACAACCAGGTGATGGTGTAGACCATGGTGAAGACCAGGAGGTTGAAACGCCACTTGAGGTCCACCAGCGTGGTGAAGAGGTCGCTGAGGTACCGGTAGGTCTCCTGGACGTTGCCGTGGTGCACATTGCACTTGCCGCTCTTCTCCATGTAGCGCTGCCGGGGCTTCTTCCCCTCGGCGGAGATGAGGCGGGTCCGGTCGGTGGCGATGGGGACATCGTCCCGAGCCTGCTTGGGAATCTTCTTGGGCTCCCTGGAGGTCACTCCGATGTCCATGTCCTGGTTCATGAAGATCCTGGAATCTCCAGCCATGGCTGGGCTGCAGAGCAAAGAAATGCAGTTTAAGACAGAAGGAAAATGGCTGAGACAAACCCCGTTTTGTTTCGCTGTTTCGCCATCAGACCTTGTTCTGTGAAACACTTTGAGAGGGTCCAGCTCTTCTCCTCCAGCAGCCACTGGTTAAATGTAGTGCTGCTAAGCTAAATATAATAAATGTAAGTAAATAATATAGTAAATATATCATATGGTAAATATATAAATATAATAAATACATAAATGTGTATGTTATATAGGAATACATTACATATAATTATCTATATTATAAATAATTAATGATATATAAATAGATGCAAATAACTATATAAATAATATAATATATAAATATAATAAATATATAAACCATAAACAACTATACATAAATAATATGACAAATATATAATGATATAAATAATATAACAAATATACAGTTAAGAGGTGGATTTAATAATCCTTGTGGATCCAACTCAGAATATTCTGTGAGATTCCGTGATTCTGTGAAATACAATAAATCTAAATCTAAATCAATACAATGCTGCGAAGTTAAACAGTGATTTATTATCCACAGGCTCTTCAAACATCAGTGAGCTGCCAGGTGCTCCTGGAACCTCAGAAAACCTGGTGATGGGCAAGGCTGGGAGCCAGGAAACAGTCAAACCTTGGGCCATTTTTTGGGGGGTGTTTTTTGTCCTTCGATTTTTTTCGCACACCAAATTTGCTTGAGGTCACAACAAGGACCAAAGTCAAGATACATCCACACATCTGTTCAAGAGGGGCTGGAGTTTTTTGATGCCTCAGGTTTTGGGTGCACATCAAGAGAAACCTTGGGAATGAACAGGAAATGCTGAGCGCCACTGTCTACCTAAACCTCACCCCAAGTCTAAATTATGCAGGAAGGTTTCCCTCCCAGTCAGCATCCCAGGCATCTCCAGGGAAAACTCAGATTTCAGGAGTGCTGAATCACCTTGGGGAAGTTTATTCTGCGAGTTGGGGCTTTGAACGTGAACCAGACTTTGAACTGAGCACCTTGAATTCCACAGCTGAGGGCGTGAGGAACCCAGGCCTGCTGTTAACAGGATCCCTCAGAACTCACCCCTGACATCAGAGAAAATCACCAGGCACTTTCAGAAATGTATCAGCCACTTACTAAAATCCCACTGTCCACATGCAGAATTCTGCTTGCAGAGACACAAATAAATAACACAAAATGATGGCTGCAATGATTTTTGCAGGTTATAATGTAACATCCTGTTTACTAAGGTGATTAGATAGTCCTTTAAAAAATGAGAGCCTTGACTCTGGATGCAGGGCACAGACAAAATCTCCATCAAAGACTCCCTAAGCAGCCTTAGGGATATCAAAGATAGAGCAGCAATATTTTCTATAGCGTTCATTCTCCTGCATTGTCCTCTGCAAATCCTATTAAAACCTAACTAAATCTATTACTGTTCCCTCTATCTTTAATCTTCCTCTGCTCCTGTGAAGGAGAAAAGGTGTAGAGCTACAATTAAGAGTATCTTGGGAAAGACAATTTTAAGACTGAGCGAAGCAGCTTCATCTTTTCGGTATTAAAAAGCACGAAGGGTGGGCGGGAAGGAAGCAGAGGCAGGATGAATAAATGAGGCAACAAATCTCCACTTCCATTCTGCTGCAGCCAAGTCTGGTTAACAGCAAAGAGTTACTCTGAGCCCTTGGATAAGTCACCATCAATCGTGACTCCAACGAAGCAGCCGGAGCCTGTTGCTGGAACCAGCCCCGCTGGCCCTGCTCGCAGGAGCCCAACCATCTGTCCCCAGCTCAGCCCCAGAGCTGCTTCACGCTGGCACATTTGCCTGCTTGGAAGGTTTTGGGCCAGGGCTGAGCCCATGCAGCCACAGGAAGGGGGAAATAATAGGGATTAATAGTGCTGGGATGGTCAATTAGGAGGGATGGGGTTTGCCACCCCATTGCAGCGATCCTGGATAACCCCAGTGCTGCGTGTTCCCTTCCTCCAACAGCAACACCGAGGATTTTGACAGAATATTCACCCCCACCTCTATTTCTGTCCCTCCTGGACTCCTGAGAGCTGGTTCATCTGGATTTAGACACATCTTTTCTCACTACCTGTTGCAGTGGAAATCTCCTGACCCCTCTGCACCGTGCTGTCTGTCCCCACACCCATGTGAAGTGCCTGCCAGGGGCTGTCAAATAATAACTATCTGTCAAACAATAACCATCTGTCAAATAATTACCATCAATAATGACACTGACTCTTGCTTCACATGGCAGAACAATCACACACTTTCCCCCCTCTCTTTAATAGGGAAAGAAGCCTCCCATTCTCTGCCTGAAAGGGAATCAGGTAGTGAAGAACCTCTTTGCTTTCTTCTTGCGAATATCCCTCTTGATGTATGTTTGCATTGATTGATTAATCTAAAATTACTCCTTTCAGATAAAAAGCTTTTAATCAATCTGAATGTAAAACCAGGCAAGCGTAGCATGTTTTCAATTTTAAAAGGGCTGCTTTAAAGATAATTTTATTATAAAAGTTATGTTTGAAGCTGAGTTTCACTGACACTAAGGCAGAAAAATCAGTTCCAAGACATTAATCTAGTGTAAGGTTTCATCTTCTAGGTTCACACCAAAGAGACCAAAAGGATCTTAAAACATACTAAAAAGAACAGAATAAAAACAGTCCAAAAGCCTAAATCTCTAGAAATATCCCTCTGGTGGTGCAGGCAAGAGGAACTGCCCCTGAATGAATGTACAGAGAAAGCTGCTTTAACTAAAGCACTCCAAGGACTGGCAACATCCCTTTTGCAGTGCTGCTGATCTCCAACAACAGGGCAACTGAAATCTTTCTGGAAACCTTCAGGAACACCTTACAAGTGATCCACTGAAGCAGAAACATCCCTGCTGTGTAAGAACTTCCCTGGCGGCTTCAGTGGCCGCACAATTCCTCCTGATGTTTAATCTTCAGCTCTCCCATCGTACGAGGAGTGTAACCTCAGTTATGTGGTTACTGGAAATAATTGAGCAGCTGAATTCTTGCTTTGGATTCTTTAAAAAGAACGATCTTGGTCAGCAGTTTGAGCGCAGCTTTGGGTGGCTGCACACCAGGCAGCTCTCTGCTTCAGATGATTTTCTCCAAAAAAGTATTTTCTCTCTAATTCTGAGCAAATCACTGCTTTCCCCTCTGCCTTAATTCCCCAGTGGTAAAATTTGTGACACAGGCACGAGCAGTCTGTGAGATCCCAGGCACAAGGAAATTTGGTGTCATTCCTCTGTTTAGTATTATTTTAACTGCCCTGGAAACTTCAGCACACAGGACAAGGTGCTCTAGAAGGAGCACTGTCACCATGTAAGGACTTGGTTAACCCCTTCCCCGTGTAATAAACTGCCACTGCTGCCAAGCATAAACATCTTTTCCACAAAACGGTAAATATGTGCCAGCACCTCCCAAAGATTCCAGCTGCAGTCTGTAAATCCCTGCTCCCTCCAGCACGGAGCTCCGGGAGGCGAAATTGCCTCTTACAGTCACACGCCCCGTCCTGTTCCTTTGGCATTTCCCATCTTCGCTTAAACGAGGCCAGGGTAATAAAAATGTCACTTTTTACAAAGCTGCCTTCCTTCAGGACAGGCTACTGCACAAGGAGCTGTGAGTCAGGGCATTATCACCCTTGCAGAGAGGCTCTTTATCAGCCTTGCTGTTGTTGAGCCTCTGCCCGGATGACAGAGCGGGGCAGGCGGTGACATTTAGGGCTCTTAGATCTGCTGAGAAGAGTCAGGCTGGGCTGAGCTGAGAACCTTTGGCAGAGCTGCTCCCAAGCCCTGCCTGGCAGAGCTGAGGTGCCTCCTGACAGCTCCAGCAGTTTGCTGAAGACGTCACAGAAGGTAAAACACGAAAAGTCTGCAAGAAACTTTTTTCCCTGCTGACCAGGGCGGCTTTTCTCCTTTAAACCATCTCTGATCTTGCTGCAGTGAACACCAGTTTAACTGGGGATAGGATTTGCTGCTGGAGAGGACTAAACTGGAGGCAGGAGGAGTTCGAAGACACGAATTTGTCATCGAGTTTGTGTAAAAAACAGACTTCTTTTGTTTCTTTTAAACCTGATGCCTGTGTTTTCTCGCATTATGAGAATAATTGAGCAACTGTTCTTTAGCAAACCTCCCACACCTTCCCAAAACAGAAATTTACTTAATTCTGTAATTTATTTTTTTTTTTCCACAAACAGTTTGTCCTATACTACTCAATAAACAATCAATAATACCAAACAAATTATTACTGGAAAATCTGACCTGGTTGTTTTGCTGCCCTTTGGCCCACACCACATAAAACAAAGACAAGGTTGCTGTGCCCAGGTTCCTCTGGGCCACATAATTCTCCTTTGGGTTACAGTGCTGCAAGGGAATGAAATTCTTAATTGGCAGACACTGATAATATGGGAAAGTTTGCTGAAGAATAAAGAAAATGAAAGCAGCAGCACCCAAAGAGAAGAAAAGAATTGGCTGCTGAACATTGAGTGCTAGCGGAAAGATGAAGGAAGAAGAAGAAATTTTAGGGAAAAAATGGCCTTTGACACTCAGGATAAATGACTGTTAGACAGATACTGACTTAGGTGGGGCTTTGATTTCCCTGAGAAAGGCATCTTTCCCTCCACCCTTTTATTTACTTTTGTTTCCTGCCTATGCATGACTGAGATGGAACAGCCCAACAACACCAACACCTTTCGACACATGCAAGAAGAAGAAAGGCAGGCAAATTTTGTGTAAATAGTGTAATTTTTCAGTTTTCTGACTCCATATAAACAGAGGTTGTGGTGGCTGCCTCTTTGGAAGGTGCTTGGAGATCCACAGGTAGAGGGGAGGCTGAGGAAAAGTTTGCTGTCCAAAACCAGGGCAGAAGATTGAAAGCCACTGCACAAGAAGGGAGCCCTGGGGCACTTCACTACTAAACGTGCTTCAAAAGCTTCCTCATCCCAGTATTTCCTTCTCGAAGTATAACCTCACTCAGCACTGAGGTGGGAAGATGCCCCTCATTTCCTCGGAGTTTTTGGTGTCTCAGCACTGCTTTCATCGTACAAAGGAGCTTCTCTGGGGCTGGAGGAGACCCCCCAGTACACAACTGGGTGACTGACGGTCATCATGGAGCAGGACGACCCTGTGCTTGTCACAGAGCTGGGCTGCTGATGGCTCCTGTCTGCCCAGAGTCCATTTGGCTCAGAAATACCCAAACAGAAGGTGTTCTGTCCTTCCAAACAAACTCTCTCTGGCCAGGGAGCTAATATGACACAAAGAAGGAGTTCATGGGCATTTGTACTTTAATTTTACCTGCTAGTTACCTCCCAGTCCATCCTTCTCCCCAGCAACGCTGGATAGTCCCAGCTCTAATATCCCTGAGCCCTTTCATTGTCACTTGTGAGGTACCAGTGGGACCCTTCCAATCCCAGAGTATCCCAGTGTTTCACAGCATTCAACACAGGTATCACATGCTTGCAAATTTTATTTATGTATTTATCAAGAGCTGTGGAATCAGGAAATGCTCTATATCCCATATTTCAAGATGGGGAAGTCAGTCACAAAGATGCTTCTTCCAGACTCACACTGGGAGTCCGTGGCAGGGCAGGGAATTAAATTTAGCACTTCTAAAATCCTAAATGAGTTCCTGTAATCCCTGCACAGCTCTTTTCTCCTTTCCCCACTCCAGCAGCAGTGAATGCAGTCCCTTGTCTGCTTCAGGTGTGTCTAAAGATTGCTCTGCAGAGCCTACACAGCCTGGTCTATCAGCATGAATAACTAGTAAGATTATTTCTAGTGCCAAGAAAGACAGTTTCTGTTCTCTCTACAGATTTCAAATAGATTTTTTTCCCTCAACTATGGATTGAAGTATTAAAAAAATCCCACATATAACACAAGCTCACAGTTGTATCAAATACAATAACTTCAGATCTATGCAGAAAAGACTGGAGAAACTAAACTGATGAGAAGATACACTGGGGTAGGGGTTTTTTTACAGAAAATAGAGATGAAAATTAGAAAATGCCTTTTGAGATGTCATAATGATCCCACTGTACAGGCTTTAACAACTTGTTGTAGCACAAGGACTGGAGAACACGGAGTTTCTACAGGATAAAAGGTATCTCCTACTTGCTGTGCCACAACTGCACTGGGTGGACGGGAGGATAAAATCCAGGTAACTCTCAGTTAATTATCTTACACTTCACTGCATTAAAAAGTCCCTGTGCAAAGAAGGCAATCACAATATTATGCTCTTAAGTGTTTTTCTTCAGTTAGAACAGGTATTTTCCAACAAATAAAACCTTAAAATAAACCTATTTGATCCTTCCACCTCCAAGGGGGTGACTCTGCCTGAGGCACTTTGCAGCCTCTCTGTCTCTGCCCTCTCACCCCAGTCTCTATTTTTAGAGGCACCTTCTGGCATCACTGAAAATCTGACTGATGCCTTTCACCCAACACTGAACAAAGAAAAAGAGACACCTTTGTGCTGATGAGACACTCCTGTCTCTCCTGTTGTTTGCACACAGCGAACATGGAGAATACTGGGGAGAGCAGAACCTCGATTTTAAAGGAAAATTCTGCCCCAAGAGCACAAACATTCCTGTTCTCCATTGATTAGGAATTCCCCATCACAGCACCTGAGGATCACCCTGTCACTGGCAGCTGCCTTAAAAATATACAATCAAATGATTTATGCCACTTCCCACTTCCCCAGTACCTTGCACCCAAACAGTTCACAGGTGAACTGACCAAACACAGGCTCTTTCTGCCCCAAGGCCTTCAACCCACTGCAGACAAGAGTCACAGAGAGACAAACCAACCTCACACAAACTGCTGGGGCAGTGCCAGTGCTCACCCCACATGTCCAAGGGCCTCTCCCGACCTCAGACTGAACAGAAAGTGGGTGACTTATATAAAAGAGTCTGGAGATTTGCCTCAGAACATGACTCCAAAACTCTGTTTGGCTTTTTTTTTTTTTTTTTTTTTTTTTTTTGGGCAATAAATAGGCTGGTAATTTCCAGAGATGGAGAATATTCTGTCATGGGAATCAGAAATGATCCTGATCCCTTATCTCTGTCTTAGTAGGAACTGTGGGGCGAAGAACTGAACCCCAAAAAGTCAAATAACTCCCCCAGCACAAACACTGCCCCCCTGACTCCCCATCTGCCACAGAAGATGCTGGTTTTCTGGACTGGTCAGAGCACAAGGGAGAGAAGCCAGTCTGGTTTCCCTCTCAGCTGCTCTGCTACAAATCCGAGGTCTACTTAAAAAGGGGCAGGAGGAAGGACCTGCTTGATGCCAGAATCCCCAAAAGTCCGATGGCAAGTTTTTTGGGACGGGGCCACTTTCTGCCGGTTCTTCATTGGCTCCTGAAACTCTCCAGTCAAAGCCAAGGGAGAGATGCTGTGCAAAAGTGAGCATGGGGCTCCCACCCAGCATGTGCTGACACGAACTGGGGGCTCCAGGCACCTTTGCGAGGGATGTAACAGGACACGGATAAAGAAATAATCAGTCGTGTTTTACCTCCCGGAGCTACGAGCCCCCCAGGGATTCCCAGTGCAACACATTCCCTGTCCCCTCCAAGGGCTGAACATGCCACTTCATCATCTGGAGACTACACTGCCAGGGCTCTTTAAACTCTAACCTGATGGGGAAGTATCCTAATTATGAAAGAATTTAGTCTTTGACTCCAGATAAGGATTATGGAGTCACTCCATGCATTTCAGGGCTGCTGACTGATCAGTCTCCCCGTGCCCTTTGCATTCCAGTGATCTCCACTAACGCGAGCAGTTCGGATTTTTTGACGTGTTTTCCTGCGGAATACCCTTCTGAGATCTGACAGTGCTTTTTCCCAAGATCAACATCCCATCCCTGGCTTCCCACAGAGTTCCCTGGCGCTGCTGAGTTGGACAGCAGCACATCTCCAGCTCCCACCGCGGCGTGTTTGGGGAGCCCCGGCACTCGCCTGACCCGACACCTCACCTCAGTCCTCCCGCCTGCTGTTCTCCTGGTCCTCTGCAGCCAGAGGAGCGCAGGAGGGAGCTGGAATAACAAAGGAAACGCGGTGACTTACTCGCTACGAGCGGCTCCGCATCAGTGTCGCGCCCTCGGGGGCAGCCGGGCGGGAGCGGGCAGTGGGAAGCGCGGCTGGAGCAGCGGCCGGTCCATGCCATCACCGGCGAGCTGGGCTCGTCCTCGGGTCCCCGCGCTGCCTCCTGCCTTCTTCCCTGACGGGAGGGAGCATTTACGTGGCACTGAGGATGTGGATGCCCACGCCCCTGTCCCCGGGTATCCCTGATTTCCCTGCTCTGCTCCAAACCCTCCGCCGCTGCGGAGATACTTTTGCCTCTCCTCTGCCTGCCTTTCCCTGCTCGCGCCTCTCCCGTTCCGAGGGATTCTTGGTGGCATAAAGCTTTTTAAAGGGCTGGGGCAGAGGGGAGGGAGGGGAGGCTGCGTGTGACGGCGCCTTATCTGTTCTGAATGAGCCGGAGCGGAGGTGGGGAGGGAGGCCGAGGGAGGGGTTTGGGCGCTGCCGGGCGCGGGGAGGGCCGGTGGGGAGGGGGAGAGGCGAATCCGAGCCCCGGAGCTCGGGATCACGGGAGCTTTGGGGCTGGGAAAGACCTCCGGCATCCTCGGGTCCGACACGCGGGGGCTGCGCTCCCCTCGCTCCCCCCGAGCCTGAGTTCCCTTCCCCTCCCGGGATCTCCTGTCCCGGATTCGCTGGAGGGGATGTGGGTTTTGAGGGGCTGGGGGCTGTGCCCTTGTGGTTTTGGAATCACACGAGCAGAAAGCAGTTCCCAAAAGCAGGAGGAAGCCGCACATTTCCCAGAGAGCACGTGTGTCCACAGTCATCGGCACTGTGGGAACTCTCTCTTCCAGGCTGGATCAAAGAAATTTGGGAAAAGTGGGGACAAGGAGGGACAGTGTGATTCCTCTGGCACGCTCCCCTGCCTGTCAACCATCAAGCTCCTGCCGTGGTGTTTACTGATGGAGTTGGGGTGTTTTCCTGGGATCTATCTAGGGAATGCTCTCCAAGTTCGTCAGTGCTTTGCTGTATTTTTTTATCTTCTTTTTTCTCCTTTTTTTTTTTTTTATCATTGATAATACCACACTGTCTCCTCAGCTTAGTAAAATATTTCCTCTTCTGAAAAGCAAATGTCAGGCCAGCAGCAGATATGAGCCAGACCTGCCTGGTGACTGCAGGTTGCCTCCAGGCTTTGTTGCCCTGTTCCCCTGATCCTGTCCCCCTGTCCTCCCTAATTCTCTGCTCCAGGACCACACTCATTACGGCCCATCAGAAATGCTTTCAGAGATTTATCTGGTCAAGAAAAGTGAACTTCTCAAAACCAAAGCACTGCAGGAATGTGTCAGTATGGCTGGAATATTAAAGCTATTTTCATTCTGCTTTGAATGATTTTCAATTTATTTATTTCTTTTAAGCTACACTATCACTAATAAAATACATCAGCATCGGAATGGCATTTTTATTTTACTGTGTGGATATTTTGCAACCTATTATTTGCACTCCTTTTTATTTTTGAACAGGTTAAAATTGGAACTAGTGGAGTTTCCTGTAGATCAGAAAACCTGCTTCTGCTCAGGTTAATTCTAGGCTACATTAACACCTTATCATGGAAACTAGAGTGGAAAAATGCACAGACAGAAAGGGAAATAAGCAGAAATTTGAATATTATGAATAATCATATTGCCTGGGGGCTGGGTTAAGAAGCCCATCTCTATAAACACACACTTTTATCAGTGTTCTTCTCTGATCTTTATGTGGAATCACAGAATCAGAAAATCATTAAGGTTGAAAACGACCTCCAAGTTCACCTGAGCCCAACCACAGAGGCTGGATCTGGCCAGCTGGGACAAGAATCTGGAGCCAGACCAAGGACTTAGGCCATTAAAAATTGGGTTTGCAGATGTAATTTTGCTTTTCCATTTGTTAGTTTGTATTTCTCACTCCAGCACCGTGTGGGCAATGAGATGAGCCCAGCCAGCCTGGCTCCAGTTCTAGCATTAGTTGCAAACAGCTCTGAGGACTGAACTCAAATCAGCAGTGAAATCACTTGCAGTGAAAGCAAAAGGCCTGCTAATAAAAGTGCTTATTAAATCCTCTGAAATTATGTTTCATCTTCTGCCTGCTCAGAGCTCTTAGGGATGTCTTTGCAGCAGTATTAGTTTTACCTTTTAGGAGTGTGTCCATAATAACGTTTTAAAAGTGCAATTTGGGGAGTACATTAACAGTTTGGGTATTTTATGAAGCGTTCAAACTTACTTACAAAGTTCTAAGCAGTAATTCCTCCAGTGTGAGAGTCAGTCCCCCCCTAAAATCAGTGTTGGCTTTCAGAGCAGGTCCCTGGCTGCTGCTCCACCAGCACTAAGGACAGTGCCACCTTCAGAACGGCCTCAGCTCTGCTTCCTCCTTCATTTAACCTCATTTAATACGATTTAGAACGAATTTAGGAAATGGAGAAGGAGCTTTCGTGCTGTCCAGCCCGCAACCCTGGAGGAACAGAGTCTCTGAGAGGCTGCACAGCTTGGTGTGGCACGGTCAAGGCAAGGAGAAGTCTTCCTTCCCACCTCCCACACGCGCTTATCCAGCACATCCCGACTCCAAAGCCGGGTCCCAGGGGAGCAGAGTGGGCTCACAGCGTGGCCACTGCTGCGGGGAGTGTTTGCCCCACGGCTCCCACGTGGGAAGGGCTCTGTGCCTCACGCAGCGCCACTAACACCTTTTTTTTGGAGCACGTTCCCTGTTTTTCCCGACAGCGGAACTCTGACGGGCACTGCCATCTGCTGGCACCGTCCCTGCCGACACCACACGAGTGGGGTGCGGTGAGGGGGTTAAAGCCGGGTCTGGGTTTTCACAGCCCCTCCCAACCCCTGGGGCTGCACAAAGTCCCATTTCCCCAACTCGCCACGCGTTTTCTTCAGCTGGGGAACGAGACCTCTGCCCTAAGGACGTTTGCCCGCGGGCAGGTGGATAATTCTGACCCTTCTGCACCTTCTGGGGTTACACGGAGCTCTGCCCACCCCACTGCCCAAGTGCCAGCTCAGCGATTTAGCCCCGGCCCACGGACCCCACCCAGCACACGCTGTGAGGGCGTTTTTGTGCTGTGGCTCCTCCCTGTCACAGGGGATGATGCACCTCTCAAAGCCACGATCTTCATGCTACTTCAATCAGCACTAGAGGCCTTTTGGGAGCCGTTTATCAACTCACCAGGGAGGCAGCACCTTCTCCCTGGCTCTGAGTCTCTGCATCTTGGGACTTTGCTTCCTTATCCCCACACTGTGAGTTAGTTTCGTGTATTATTTCAACTGACATCTTCCAAATTGTACTGATTAAAGACAAGCCAGACCTCAAACAGGTTTTTCAGCTGGAAACCACCCTTCAGGGAGCCAGTGACATCACTGTGCTCTTGCTGAGGTGGGGAAAAAGTTGCCAATGGCCTCAAAAGTTTGAGATATGTTAAAGAGCTGTGGGTATCAGCTGCCTGCACAGGGTGGATTTAACACCAAATGGCAGGACAGGTTGAGTGCCTTTGGACTCCTGTGGAAACGTGGGAATGCAGAGGGATTGCTGTTCTGTTCAGGGTGGGATTCACCGCAGGCAGTGCCATTTAGGATGCACTGGGCTGAGTCTAAACAGCCACACTACTTCCCTTCTAGCTGATGCAGAGACAGGTAGCATCAGAAGGCAGCTAAATTAGACCTTTATGTTGGAGTGGGATGAACGATCTAATTCCAGGTGTGTGGAGACACAAATTTCACTTCAGTGCAACATCTTAACATTCCTGGGGGTGCTCACAAGCCCTGTCAGCAGTGCTGCTCTGTTCAAAGGACACACAGGGCTGTTTACAGGGGGAGTTATGGCAACTGTGGAGGACCCAGCTCCTGGATTCGCAAACAGAACAACAAGATGTGGAAGAACAAATTCTAATCTCATTTTGGTATAATTTCAAGTTATACCTGGCCCAGGGAGCAATTTATATCACAGTGTATATCAAAAGCTTTCATTAAATGGATTTAATGAAATCCAGTGTGGATTTCTGCAGGCTCCTGTAGAGAGAAGCAGGGCAGCCCAATTTTTGAGCTGTCGTGAACCAAAAGGGGGAGTTGCCTCCATTTTCTTGGGGTTTCATGGGACATAAATGATGACCACAGACTGGCCCTGACAGTCATTACCCACGGGGAATGTTAGGGTCAGTTGTTACCCACACAGCTCCTTATCCAAAGGGACAGTGATCCCTGAGAGCCCAGGGAGGGGGGTACCTGCTCTGCAGTCACTGCAGGCCTTGCTTGTGTTGAGAGCAGAGGGAGCAGCAGTGCCTTCAGGGAGCGTTTTAATTCGCTGTGCAGTTTGATCTCTGGAATGAGAGATGTCTCTTCCCGTTTGTCAACCATTAACCGACCATCCCACCAGAAGAAAACACAGTTGTAAGAGGCAGTGCTGGAAACAGCGTCTAAGATTGTCTCCTCCACCTCCACCCTCCCCTGGTGCTCAGAGCCTTCAGCTGAGGCTCTGAGAGCCCTGATGTGACAGTCACCCACTCTGTCTCGTCTCCCTTTTGTGTTTTGGGGCTTATTCATCCCCCCGAATCAAAATGAACCTCGGGGAGTAGGCACAGAGGCAGACAAGGGGAAGGAGAAGTTTCCGCAATAGACTCCCCCGCTCGGCGTGTGGAGGAGTGAGCTCTGCCACGGCCTTTGATATGATAATGAGGAGCTGATGCTCACCCGGGGAACGAGGCAGCTCCTCTCTCTCGCAGCTCCACAGGGCTGGAGCCTGGCTCCGATTCCCCCAGCCAACACACATCCCGGTCCTTCCCACCTTTTAACTTCTGGATTGCCCGCGAGGGGGTTAGTCCGGTTCTTACTGAACTGCTGTTATAATTAACACTAATTAAGCTCTTGTTTTGCAGGTGCAGCAGCAGAACCTAAGGCTGAAGGGCACCCAGGGACTGAACTTCCCACTTGAGGCCCACGGGAGCTGCAGGGCAGGAAAACACAGGCAAGGGCACTGTGTGTGAACTGGCACCCGTGGGACATCTCTGGGAACGACCCACCACTCCAGCTTCCAGTTCTGTTTGCTGCCTGGGAGCTCAGAAACAGCCAAATATACCAGTCACAGCACACTCTAAGGATGGTAAATTTATGGAGACAATTTCCTTGTTAGGCTGTCAGAATTCGAAAGGGTTTCTGACAAACGAAGAGGCTTTGGTTCTTTCAGGTGGGAATCTCACTGCACTAATTTCCCTCTTAAAAACAGGCAGCCTTCCCTTTGGAGTGGGATGGGTGCATATAGGATATGAAAGGCACAGTCTAAAATCAGCCACTAATTAACCCATTTGTTGAAAAAGGATCTCACCTCTGGCTTGTGGCTTTCCCAGGAGACAAGAGGTCGAGCCAGCAACTCCTTCATTTAACTACGAGGAATCTTCCATGTAACTATCAGGTATCTATATCTAACTATAATCTAACTATGAGGGTATTTAGTTGACTCCAAAAGATTCCACTATCTCCATTCTTCATGAGTGTGGAACCTTTGGGCAGCAGTGGGAGCTCAATCCTGTGTGCTCAATTCCAGTCCCGGACTGTCTCCCTCTGGGAACCAACGATCCACTGAACATCACAGAGCAGAGCGACACCAACCAGCCTCTTCCACCATATTTTTTCAAATGGGAAGAGGGTACAACAGTTCCCAGGCTCAGAACATTCTGAGTTGGAAGGGACCCACAAGGATCCTCGAGTCCTGCACTTCAGTGAATGGCCTGAACAGGGATGGAACCCACGGCCTTGGCATTGTCAGCACCACATTCTGGGGTCACTTAGCAGAAAGCACAATCTACAGGGCAAAACCAACTGATCCTGAAGACCAATTTGAGGCACTGCACGTCAGCACACCTGGTTTGTTTAACTGGCACATTTCAATCCTATTTGCAATCCACTCTTAGGAATTAAAAGCAACTTGGCCTCCGCTGTAGCAGCTCTCGCACCCCGTTGCTCCCAGGGTGGGAGAAGGGTGATCCACCCACCCAAGCTGTGAATTCCTGCTGCCACAACACAGGGGCTCAGTGGCCCTGCACACTCTTTCCCCCTGCAAGGGCTGGAAAGGCTCTACCAGGGGAGTTTTTGCCTCATCACATTTCCAGCACTGAGGCTGGGCAGTGGATCTCCTCTGCAATTCAGTTTTATTCTTTATTAAGTTTTATTCCTTTACTCTCAACAGACCTTCAAGCCAATTTCTGAGATGCATTTTACGCCTTCAAAGGAGGCTTTAAGAACAAAACCAACCATTCTTTTCCTCCCCAAAGTGTCTGTGTCCAGTGAGTAATTTGCATTAAATTCAAAAACTATCACTCTAATTCCACAAACAGTTACGTAACTTGGAATTCCACATAATTTACTAAAATTAGTACGATTTTCAGCAGTTTTTCAGTCATTGGGGAGCTTGAGAGAACCATTTCTAGAATTTCATTTGCAGGCTTTGCAGCAGCATTCAATATTTATAAGGAATTCCCTGTCTTGGTAGCAACAACTGACAGTTACGAAATATAAGTACATTATAAAATGCATTAATATTTTAAGTCTAAGACTGCTGGAGGAAGATATTCCCAGCTTTTGCCTGGCTGGTTGATATTTAGTTCACACAAATAACTGACAAAAAGAGACATATCTAGGAGGGCATGGAGAGAGTGTATAAAAAACTGCAACAACGACAGTGAAAGATTTGTCTGTGTTCACACAATAAATCATCAGCAGAATCAGGAAAAGAACCTTTTTTGTTGTTGTTTTTACTCCAGCCACTCATTCAGGGACCTCTGTTATGTGCTCAGATATTGCTTCATAATAAAACCCTTCCCCAGCCTCCAAATAAAACGTTGAGATTGTGCTGAATCCAGGAGTTTCCACCAAAAAAGTGAGAATAACTCGTGTTTAACGATGCAGCAGAGAGAGAAAAGATAAACCCTGATATTTCTGTAATAAAGTGGCTTTTTATGAGCCCTCCTGCATGTCAGGGCTGGCAGAGCTGGACAGGAGCCAGGGCTGTTTACGGTGCCAGCGTGCCTGTGCCGCACTCCTGAGCATCTGCACAGTTTGTTCCTGCCATATTTGTATCTCTGGAGCCAGCTGACCTTGAAACTCTCATCTGAGGGAAAAAAAATAAGAGAAGAAATCAGCAGGCAGAGTCCCAGCACCCCCCATATATTCCAGTTATCGTCGGGATATTTTTCCCCCGCTCAGTTTGCGCAGCAATGACATTCAATAACACTGGAAATGTTCCTGCTGTCCCAGGAGAGGCATGTTCGGAGTAAAACCAGAGGAAATTAAAGACCTCTCAAGCAATCCCCCGGCACAGGTTCATAAATATAAAACTGCAGGCAGCGAGTGGCTGCAGCTCTGAGGACAAACCGTGCTAAAACGCCGGGGTCCCTGCGCTCCTGCCCCCCCTGCCATATTCCCTGCTCCTCCCGGGGCTGGGGAGCTCCCTGCCCCTCATTATCCACACAGACCTGACAGGATGAGGCATTTGCCATGGGAATAACGTTCTCTAGAGCACCTCTGCTGTGACAGCCCTCCCTGAACACCCCTCTGACTGCTGGAATCCCCGTCCCTGCGGCAGCGGGCTGGTGTGGGCTGGGACGCCCTTCGGCAGGTGATGGGGGACTGTGGGATCTGAATTCCCCACAAAAAAAGGAGGGATGCAGACAACTCCTCTTCAGCTCCTTCCACGGTCTGTAAGTTGGCTGTCCTGCCTGGAACTCAGGCTACAGGATGACTTTTCACAGGATCACAGGATCACAGAACATCCCCAGTTGGAAGGGACCCACAGGGATCGTGGAGTCCAGCTCCTGCATCCCTTTGCAGGGATCCTGTTCTATGGCACTTGGCAGTTTGTCTCACCCCCTGTGGTGGGTACTTGGTCAACCTGCAGAGTTTTCATTCTCTGCATTGAAAATTAGAAGATTAAGTGCTTGCTCTTGCCAGCCACAGGAGAAATAGTTTCCCTGGACTCTTCCAGAATTTCAGCCTTGGTTGGGTTGGTTGGTTGGTTGGTTGGTTGTTCCTGCTGCTGGACTGCAGCACTAGAATAAAATTCCAGTCCTCCTGAGCTTATTTTGTGTGTTGAAAGTCAGATGGATATAGGAAAGGCAGATTTATGGAAACAAATAGTATTTAATACTAAGTCTTGGTAGACATTTGCTTACCTATCCTAGACTGGTGAAGTCATGGAGAGCTTCAGCTGGACCCTGCCCAGACACCCCAACAATCCCACCCTGTGCAGACACTCCTTCAGCTTTGTCAGCCTTGGTGCTGTGACCACTGCCCTGGGGGAGCCTGTTCTAGTGCCCAGCCCCTTTTTGGGGAACCCTTAATTTGGAGACCTTCCTTAAGGTGTTCCCCATCCTCCTGAAGAGCGAATAGATGAGTTTTGCTGCAGCCTGCATGAAACCCTGATGGAGGTGAGTGATGGGGACCTTCCAGAGACAAACTGGGTCCTCTGCAACCTTCAGCCTTCTGTGGAAGCACGTGGAATTCAATGACACAACGAGCACAAGGACTGCTCCCTCACATGCTGTGATTGTGCAGCAACACCTCATTAAAGCTGCAGGAGAACTCTTGGATTCATCCCACAGTCACTCAGGGAAAATTTCCTTTCCACCTGGATTTGCCTGGGGGCTTGTTCCCGTGCCACTCAATGCACCAGCTCCAAATCTCTGTGCTGCCTGGGGCTGAAGTGGCACAAGAAAAGATGCTTCACCCACATGGATGGAATTTACTTCACTTTTTGGTTGGCCATGATACATCTGAGCCCGAGATCAGTGTAATCTCAGCCACCATAAAACCTCAGCGTGGAACACAACCACAGACATAGCTCAGCTCACTGCAGCAGTCCCACTGCTCCTGCAGGAGCAGACACAAGGAATTATTGACTGGATTTCCCAGAACATCCCGGTGCAAATGAGGCATAACACCAGAACTGTAGACATGTCAGAAAGCATAAAAACAAGCTTTCCCAGGAAATATGATGCCATATGGACATGGGCTTTGTTCTGGTGAGGCTTCTTTCAGCTCCCCAGGCTTTTCTGTGTCATGACGTTTCCTAGTGAGGTGCCTGGGTTGTGTCAGCTCAGCACAGAAATTGCCTTGGGCTGTGGTGTTTCCACACTCCCCAAACCACTGGAACATGCAGATTCTGTGCTGTCCCGTTCACAGGGAGTTGATTCACTTGTGCTGACAGCCTGTACACACCTTGTCATACAACAAAGTCACTGCAACTGAGTTGCCAGAAAGGCTCCGATCGTTCCTTTGGGTGATTTATCCGGGACTTATCCAGCCCTCTGAGCCAGGGCCAAAGAAATCCCCCCCGTCCCTAGACCAGATGCTGTTCTCATCTGAACTGTGTTAAATCTGAGGTAAAACTGCCAAAGCCAACAGACATGTGGTGCTACTACCAGCTCCTGTTTCAACTCAGAACGATGCTCCCCTCTGTGCCCACCCCATCCCCAAAACATCAGCAGAACAACCACGGCTCCAAGTTCAGCCTCTTGGATTTCTCCCAATTGCTCTACAAAATGATTTTGGTAGGTAAGAAAAGGTTGAGTAATTTATTATTATTTTTTTAATTGATGACACTGGCTCTATTTTAAGAAGGCAGACAGAGCTTTGTGGGGCTCAGGCAGTCATGGCATGAAAATGCCCAAAGCTTTGCCTCCCCCTCGTCCTCCTCCACCTTTATTTCACCTTTTTCAGAGGTTTTCCCACCACAAAGAGCAGCGTTGCCTCCAGCAGTCCCTGCACAGCCCAGTAGAGGGGAGTGGGCAGCCACACTGGTTTTTCTGTCCTGACCAGTCTCAGGGTAAAGCCCACACATCTCCAGAACATTTGCAAGGAATTCCAAAGGGTTAAGCAGTTTATTTGCATTAAGCACTAATTTCCTAGTGGAAGGTGTCCCTGCCCATGGAAGGGGGTGGAAGTGGATCATCCTTAAGGTCCCTTCCAACCCAAACCATCCCGTGCTTCTCAGCAAAAAGCAGAAGCTTTACTGAAATAAGGTCTTTGCCCACAGTTTTCCATGGAAATGATACGTGCCAATTTTAAGTCCCTTACCCATAGATGAGGACCAGATATGAGTTTGCAGTTCTAGAAAGTACTTAAGAGTTACTGTGCAGGACAAGCTTGTTTGGGCACATCTACCATTTGCAGAAGAGGTTGTGCCACGTCAAGGTTCATCCCAGTGTGAGTGGTGGAGACCTACAGGAGATCTTGCTGTAGGAGATGAAGGTGCCTGTCTCATAAATCCCTGTGGCTCTGGGGGACTAGACATGACAAAAACTTCGTAAGGCGGAAACTTTTAGCACAAAGACATCAGGGTATGGACTCACTGTAAGAGGAAGAGCAGGGAACTGTCTCATCAGCCAAGTCATTGAACCTGTGAGGGCATTACCAGGTCAAGAGAGATCAGGTGACCCTGAGATTAGCTCAGCTGGTCGGAGCATGGTGCTAATAACACCAGGGTTGTGGGTCATTCCCATGAGAGCTGGACTCGATGATCCCTGTGGGTCTCCTCCAGCTCAGAATATTCTGTAAATATTCCGTGAGACAGCTGTTTCAGAGCTGGCTAAATTCCTATTCCAGCACTAAGGCAGAGGCTCTAAAACCAGAGCAACTTGTCCAAAACCAAAACAGGAGGAGCCCAGCCAGAGCTGTGCCCACCCTGCCACTGCCCCCACAGAGACCACGGATTTCCAGCCTGCACACAGGAGAACACCCCACTGGATGCTTTCACTGCTCATGATGTGCTGATACTCGAGGCTGCTCTCCCTCCCCCAGTGTGGCACCTCTCTCCCTGTGCCACCCAGCCTGTTCTCACTGCCCTCCTGTCTCACCCAGATGGGTTCACTCAGCTGTAAAACAGCCCTTCTCTGCAGGGCTAGTTCTGATGTTCTGACCTTCAAAAGCGAGGCCAGGCTTTTTGCACAATTGTCTGGTGAATGCACTCCTGTAAAGAGAGCACGGGGCCAGGGCTTCGCTCCTGTAAAGAGAGAGAGGTACCTGCAGTTCTTTGCTGAGGGGGAAAGCCCAGGATGCTTCATGTTTCTTTCTTTTGATGACAGCAACCACACACAAAATGAACGGCAGCTTTCATGGGAACAGCGGGAGGGTGTCAGCCCTGAGGAACAAGGACAGAGCTCCCACCCAGCTCTGTTGTCAGCAGGTGAAGGGCCAGCTGTGGAGTTGCTGCAGGGCTGCAGCTCCCCCAGCACTGCCTGCCTGGCACACAGACCCTTCAGCCAGGCTTGCAGCTCCTGGATCCAGCTCTCCCTGTGGAGGCTTTGCCTAAATTTAACAAGGCTGGGCTCCACAGGACTGTGAACTCCACTCAACCAGCAATCAAAGATTATCCTTTTCCCAGTGAAGGAGCAGAACAAAGAGCATAATACATGTGCAGAGGACGTGCTGATTTCTTCACTACCCTGTTGTGTGTCTTCGCTGCCTCCGGGACCTTATTCCTGCTCTTGGGAAATGACTAAACAAACAATCATTCCATACAACTTGCTCACTTCCTTACTCTGCCTCACTCCGTGGGCTCCATCCAGCCCATGATCTGCAGAGGGATTCCAGCAGAGCTCTCATTCCTTCACGGAATGTGCTCTCACTGTCCTCGTGGCTCCCAGGAGAGATCAGTGCCTGACTTCAGTGGGTCAGGATATCAAACCAGGCTTTCTACCTGTTTTGCCTTTCTCCATCTGGGTTATCATCTGTGAAAAATGGGATGATGGCTGTCCTGTCTCTTTTTCTCCCTCCCCTGCATTCCCAAGGAGAGGCTGAGTTTCATTTATTAATGCTGACAGAGTCCGTGGAGGCTTGCAGATAAAGACACTCGCTGTGAAGCAGGATAAAATCTTCTACCTTGCAGAAGGATTGTGCTTTACTGTTTCTTCTCAAAGCATCTACTGGCATTGTTGAAAATAAACCCAGCAGTAATAATCAAACAAACAAAGCCTCAGTCTAACAGTCTGTGAAGTGCAGCCAAGGGCTGTCAGGTAGACAGGCAACAGATGGAATGAATTCCTGAAGACGGAAGAAAGAGAGGGCTAAAATGGTCAATTGGCCATCTACCAAAAAAGTGACCTTAGAGATAGATCCCAAGGGGGACATGACCACCATCAGAAGGTCCTGGTGCAGGAAAACAAAGGCACAGAATATCTGAGAGCCTTCGAGGAGCAGCAAGATCAACTCGTTGGATTGTCAAGGGACTGAAAGAGCAGCAGTACAAGGGATGGCCACTGGTGTGCAAAAGATAATTCAGTGTTGCAGCTACACAGAACTCATCCTTTCCTCAAAGCACAAAGGGTGGAAAAACTGAGGCACAGACAACAGATTTACCAAAAGTTCCCATGCAGTTCTCCAGAGCTAAACTTCATATCCTGTTCTCAGCTGAATTTTGCTGGGGAATATTTAACACAGCCCCAGAAAGACAACTGAAAGTAAAGCCAAATATACCCTAATCTGGGTATTGCTGTGGTACATTCTCCTGGCAGACAAGAGACTGTCCCCATGCCTGCTTGAGCTGCTGTGCCACCCTCTCCCTATCGAGATCTCAGGCTCAAGCGCTCAGGGTGTCACATGCTCCAGAGCAAGCCGGTGACAAGGCAGCTCTGTGCTCCCAGCAAGCTGGGATCCGACAGCCTGGGGGGCCCTCAGAGCTTGGTGTAAGCACAGCACCTTGAGACCAACACTTTAGAAACATCTCAGTGCCTTGAGAACAACTTGGACTTGCATGAATGCCTTTTCAGAGCTTGCAGAAGCGTGTTTGGTTGGAAAGCAGTGTGAGAGGAGACACGCAGAGGATGAAATGAGGTGTGATCCCACTTTAAGGCTTCATACCAAATGATTAATTTTAGCTCAGAAAAACCTTGGTAGAGCACAGTGAGTACCTGGGACATCTGTGCCTGTTCTTCTACCCAGTTAATAACCATGGACACCGAGCTGCAGACAGTAACTAACACTTTTAATAACATCATATACCAGAGGGGTGAGAGCTCTAATGCCCCACAGAAGCCTGAAGTTACCAGACAAACCCAGCTGAAAATCTAGAAACAAAACTTCCCCAGGTCTGAACTGGGCACCAGTTGTTCCACGACCACAAACACCTTCCTCCACGCAGTGTTTCGAAATTTTATTTTTCTAGCTTTAAGTAGAAAAAGAGACTTCAGATCCCTCTGAATCAGGTACCAATGTCACTGTTCAGGACACTCACTCATGTTTTCCATCCCAGATTCCTTTGCTTAGGCATGCAGAGAAGGGACAAGGTGACAAGGACACAGCTGCCAATGTGGGAATATGGTTTTTTACCGACACAAGCCTTACCTTTTCTTCTGTATGTTTAGCTTAATGTTCTAAAAGGAGGATTGGTCATGTGAAGTCACCGTGAAGGTTCCCCTCTCCCAACAACCCCCTGCTCTGTGCAGAGGAGGGCGGAGAACACGGGGCCTCTCTTGCTGCTCAACCCCTGGCTCTGACTCCGAGGGGTTAAACACCACCAGCCTCTGCCTTGCAGGGTTTCCACAGGCATTGCCAAGCCAGCACCACGGCCAGCCTTGTTCTTGAATTTAAATAAGCCTATGCATTTAAATTTTGTCATTAGAGGTAGCAGAGGAGGACAAGGCCTCCAACAACCTGCTGTCTAAGACTGCAGAAGACTGAAGTGATTACAAAGCTTTTACTTTCATTAGCAGCAAGGCTTGAAGGTGCTGCAAGGCATGAGGGACATAATCAACTTCATCTGTAAGACTGTTCTTCCATTTCAGACACAGAGATTTACGCTCCCTCCAAGCCCCTGAGCAGAGCTGTTTATAATTTGGGGAAGGCTGGCGGTGAAACCAAGGGGAGCAAAACCCCAGTTCTCACATTCCTCTCGGCTGTGACGGGGCTTGTTCACAGCAAAGGTAGTTTGGGGAGTGACTCCCAAGCGTTCAGCCGTCAGAGTGAGCTCTCAGCTGTCAGAGTGGGCGCTCAGCTGTCAGAGTGGGTGCTCAGCTGTCAGAGTGGGCGCTCAGCCTCCCGTTTCTGCTCCGCTCCCCACAACGTGCTCAGAACCGGAAGGATGGAATCACCTCTCCCGGGACTGGAATAAAATTGCAGCGGATTCCAAATCCCTCCCCGTGGTGAGCACAGAGTAAATAACTCCTGGGAGGCTGCCAGCACAGCTACACCGAGGTTAATGAATAAACAACCGCCCGCAGCACCGACTTCCCTGCTCTTAAAATATATATCTTTGGTTCCATCTTTGAGAGGACTCCTCTCCTATAAATAACCATTCCAAGAGATAAAGGCATTAAATCCTTTTTTTTTTTTTTCCTCTTTGACAGAACAGAGATTATCAACATTTTTACAGAAAAACTGCTCTTAGGCAAACAACAGGCTCTTCATAGAGCTTTTTATAGAAAATGTTGACTTTGTCGTGGAAAACAGAACACTGGAAACCAAGAAGATGCAAATATAGAAAGGGACATTCTGGAAATGTTTTCCTCATTTCTTCCTGATGGGAGAGATGATCTCAAGGCATACATTTCTAGGAAAACAGTGAAGGAAGCTTGGAAAAGGGGAGATTTGCTGTGAATTAGAATCCTGAGGTCACTGCTGAAAATAGGATTCAACTGCTTGGTTATAGATGCATTTTTGGAAATATTACCCTAGGTATATAACCAGTTTAATCTAATTATTGAAATTAATTTAATTAATAATATTAAATGAATTGATTTAATAATCAGTTTAACCAACACAATAGGTTAGATTTCCAAGAGTGCCTTGGGTGATTTGGGATGTCCAGCATGAAAGACAACAAGGAGAAATCACTTTGCAGTGCAGTTTGTGGGAGTCTCTGCCATTCCAGGGGGCTCAGAGCACCTTGGAGTCATTTGTCACTTGTGCAAATCTAGGTCATTTCCTCCCCTCCTCCTGCTCTGCTTTTTTTCATGCCAAATATAGAACGAAATTTCTGGCTTCAGACTGAATCAAGTTGTTAATTACACTCTTTCCTAAAAACCTGCAATTGAAATTCACTTGGGGAGTCTCGGAAAGCTGGGGAAAGCTATTCTTTCTTACAATATTCTTTTGACATGTCTTAGAGGAAAAGGGAAGAAAGCCCATTTGCTTTTAATTTCTCAGTTTTGAGGATGATATTTAACAGAAGTAAATCCCTTTAAGGGCTCAGTTATGCTCTTTGAAGCCAGTGGGAAAATAAAAATCCCATTGAGTTTCCTTGCAGGAGAGCCAGCTTGCTGCTTTGAAAAGTGATGTTAAACAATCTGCAGGATGTTTGTGTGACGCAAGGGAATTCATTTTGTGCCAAGAGGTGACAAAGATGGGAATCCTGCATCTACTAGGAGTGGTATAAAAATAACCAGATTATTTCAGGGTCTACCTCATCAATTAGCTCCTGGTCAAAGGATGTGGAGCAATTCCACGCTCAGTTCCTGGTGCTGTAAAAGCCTCTGTGTGTTGGTGTAACACACCTGCCTCCCAGCAGTGTTGAGAGGTGGAACAGATGGATTAACATGCTTTGGAGATGAAAAGTGCTGCCTGAGTGTATCAATTTATTATTAATGATGGAGCCATTAAAACAATAGGATGGATAACGACAGTTTAATTCTTTTATCAGGGCTTTTGTCTTCAGAACACTCCGGGGCAAACACTGGTGTCACTGAGTCACAAAGCTGCTCTTGGTTTCAACTCTGAGCAGATCTGGCTCTGCCCAAGCCTTAAAGAACTTTTTTAACATACAAATCCTGTTCCCAGCTTCCTCAAGACTCAGAGATGCCTGTCTCCACCTGTCCCTGTAGGTGGCCAGAAGCACTGAGTGTTTATTGCCTTAAACCCAAGGGAAGAGCAGCTTCCAGACTGGGCATCTTTGAGGGAAGAACTCATTCATTTATTTATGGTAGGGCCTCCAAAAAGTAGGGATACAAACTTCCCCAGCCATCCAAGCCCTCTCTCTACTGATGGAGAGGGATGGGCACCTCTGCAAGGCTATATCTGTCTTGGAGGGAGAAGAAATGCCTTCTGAGCACGAGGGGAACCAGAGCTGGCTTTACTACACCTCATTTCTGTGTGCCTACAGGTGAGTGGGGAGATTCCAGGCTTAAGTCGCTTCTCCCTCAGGATGCAAAGGGTTGAGAACTACAAGAGATGCACATTTCTTTAAGGTCCCAGATGACAGCACTGCAGGGAGAGCAACAGCAGCCTCACAGCAATGAGGTGGCTCCTGCAGTCTCTCCTCTGCAAAGAGTCCAGGTGGAATCCAAATTTCAGCTCAAATCCGGGAAGGAAAGTCTAAGCAGGAATTTGGGCAAGGACACACTCAGTTCATAGAGCACAGACCAACTAAATCAAGATGCAAAGGGCTCTGCAGAATATTGGGGGGCATCCAGAGGCATCTGGTTCTTGCTCAAAGCACAGGGAAGGCTGATCCTCACAAGTGGCCATGACACGAGGTGGGACAAGAGGCTCAGATGGTGCTGACAGGAGGAGTAAGAGCAGCTTCTCCAGGCAATATTTTCTCTGCCTTTAGCAGCTCAACACTTGCACTGAGTTTTCCCCTCCATACCTGTGTCTTTGACATCCCAGGCACACCGTTAATGAGCCATTGCATATAGATGAGCTGGCAACCAGTCTGAGCTGCCACGGCCACACATAAAAGCCAAAGAGGGCCCTGGGCTCTCCTCCTCTGACACAGGAGCTGTTGGACCCATGTTCTGGGGAAGTTCTGTGCTCTGAAAGGGCCACAAAGCTGGGCAGATTTTCTCCCCCCTCCCTTCTGTGCTGACCTTCTCTGCGTAGGACACAAGGTAAGAGGCTCACTGCCACGATGCTTTCTTGGGAGCTGCAAAAATTCCCCAATATTTCCTGGCTCGGAATTTTTGTCATCTCAGGGTTGTAGCAAGGGAATCAGAAAGTCCTTCTCTTGTGGAATGGGATGTCTGGATTCCAGTCTGCCTTGCCACTGGCTCACCTTTGCTTGGGCAACCCCTCTTGCTGGTTCTCTGCCTCAGTTTCTGCTCCCACAGAACGGGCTACTGAGGAAAATGTTGCCAAAGGGAACCTCTGCATCTGCTGTGGCCATCCACGATAGCAAAGGCAGAACATCCAGGCATTGCTCTTCTCTGGGAACGCTGAGTGGATTTGGGGCAGTGACACGGAGCTGGAAGGGCCTTAAAATAACAGCTTTGTGAGAAACGAGGGTGGGATAAGCTGGTACAAGCTCCCAGCGTATTAGAGTTGTGTGGGAACTGTTGTTTTAACCCTGTATTAGCAGCAGCCACGAGGTCTTCACCTCACAGTAACTTAAGGGCTAAGCATGTGTAATTGGGCTTAATGAGGAGCAGCTACTGATTTTCACAGCTATACCTGAAATTAAGGTGTTTCAGTCCCCCAGCACCAACAAGTCCCCATATTCAGCTGCACAGAGACGTAAAGAGGTTCTCAAAACTCCTGCTAAAACAAGTAACCACCCCAAAATTATCTCCCATTTTGGGCATGACAACGTGTAGTGCATGGTTCACTTCCTTAATCTCACAGTCAATTACTTTTCTCAACCCATATAAACATCAGCAGGGAAAGGGAAAAATCTGCATATGTGTTAGTAATAAATTTAAAAATCAGGGCATACCACTTAAGGGTTGACTTGTCAGAAAATGGTAATTAAAAGTGTTCCAGCTGACAGTACTGCTTTAATGAATTATTAGTAATGTTCTCTGAGAGCACTGGATGAAAGACACCATAAGAGTTCTTAGTTAAACAAACCAATTTTCTGCATGATGCAGCTTTGGCCGCACAAGAGGAGGAAAATCTCCATTATAGAATCAAATTGCAAAAATAACCAAGTAATGGTTTGAATGATCAGGAAGGAACAAGTGCCCATTCTGTACTGACTGCCTCTATTTCCTATCCCACAGCCTTTCCCCATAGGTGCTGAGCTAATAACTGCCATTATTTCCTTAAATTCTGTTTTGGATAGTGTCTGCTCACTCCAGAGGCTGCTGGATCCCAACCCAGCACAGCAGGGCTGGAGAAGGCAGCTCAGAGCACTTGAGTGAGGAGGTGGATGCTGGGGATGGATGCAGAGGGCATGGGCTCTTTGGGTCTTTAAATCTCCCCATCACCAAGTGCCCAGGGGCTCTTTGTGCCCGTCACTGTTCAGTGTCTGATGCAGTTCCTGTCCCAGACAAACCCAAGCTTGGCGAGCCGGGGAAAGTGTGGGGGGGCTTGGAAACACAGCCCTGTTTAGGGCAAGCAGTGAGGGCAAAGGGCTCTAAGCCTTAATCATGGATTTGTATTTGGGTGTGAAGGGGCTGGGAGCTGCTGGGGAGGTGGTGGAAAGAGGCTCTCATGCCTCATTTCCTCTCCCTGAGCTGGTTTCCAGCCCCATCCAGATTTGTTGTTTGTCCTTGGCTGTTTCAGGAGAAATGTAAGAGGGTGCAGCTCTGGGAATCCACCTTTCTTGGCAGAAGTTCTGTGGACACACCCCTAGAGCTGGTAAGCAGGGATGGCCCCGGGGTAGCTGGATGGGTCCTGGAGTGGGGGGATTGTGTTGAAGGCACTTTCCAGCCGAGGAGTTCAGAGCCCCCTGCACCTGGAGGCTGTTCTTGTGTTCCAGCTGTTACCAGCAGCTCACCTCAACTCCAAGGTCTCTGGACTAGCAGGAATCAGGGGACTTTGCCACAGGAATGTGGTTTTACCTTCTAGGCTGCCACAGACCCACTGTCTGTTCCGTGGGCAGCGCTATCCCCAAAAAAGCTGCCCTAGCCCTACATCCCCTGCCCTTGGAGCAGGGCTGCAGCTCAGCCTGCCCACAGCAGAAAAGGAGCTTTAGAGCTCAGATCCAGAGGGCTTTGTTACCCCCTCCAAAAGGTGTTCACAAGTCCTCTCTCCAGAGCAGGGAGCTGGGACCACGCTGGGACCGAGGGGCCGATGAGTTCGCACGCTCCGTGCTGAGACCTCACAGAGGTAAGATGGGTTTGTTCCTTTCTTGCTTTCACCAGGCAGGGTTTGGACATGTGAGCATTCCGTGAGGAAGGCAAAGGGATTTCAGCTGGCTCCTGCTTTAATAAACCCTCTGTGCCCTAGGGAGAAATGTGCTCAGGGTGACCACCGCACAGGTCACAAACAGCAAAGGTATCGCTGGAAGCCCTGAGAATGTCCAGCCCAAAGAGGAAAACAAGCAGATACACCAGTGGCAGGTGCACCACAGCAAACAGCCGCTGAGCTCTGGGTGGACACCTTGTGTGGGAATGTTTGCCAGTACCGAGAGAAGTTCATCTCACTTCCTTTTCCCATTTCAATTTGGAGGTTGTGCCCAGCGACACGAGACGCTCCTTCAGTCCTCAAACGTAAACTGTGACTCTACTGCCTGTCTTCAGTGAGCTGCCTGGGCTTTCCTAATGTTTTGAGGGGTAAAGTGAGGAAAATCCTTCACAGGGTTTACATCATTTTAGTGGGACTCTGGAAACCCCCCACGACACCCCGAGGTTTGCTGCATAATTGAATTCTTCTTGAACTACAGCAACTGATACAAAGGTTTTAAAAGCTCGTTAATGTCTGGGGTAAGAGCTGCACTTTGGGAAGTAATTTAGTTTCAGGTTCAAATTAGGCACTTAACAGAGGCAGAAACTCAAAACAGGAGTCTTGGTACGTTGTGTAGCTGATGAACCAGGGAAGTTTGAAGCAATTCACTTTGAGATGCCAGTTCTGACAACCGGGAGCGGCTCTGAGGCACCTGAGCCACCAAAGTGGGCACTGCAGTGAGTTCCCTCAGGTTGCTTGAATGAATTGACACCATTGAAAATTCCAACCAGATTTAAGCTCCTAAATGAATGGGAAAGATGTAAGATGTCTGAGCAGGATAAACTGCATTTCCCCCTGGAACTGAGACAGTAGGAGCTGTGTTAAAGGATATCTAAGAATTCAACATTTTCTGTCTGGTTTTGTCTGGAGCAGAAGGACCTCCTGCAGGAAATACATTAGATGCTGAACAATAAGAGGCAGAAAGAGCCACTGGGCACTTGGTGATGGTGTAATTTAAATACAAAGCTTTGCACAGTGTAGGAACTCATCATAAATCTAAACTTAAAACTTCCCTTTGCAAAAGGACCTGCAAATCAGCTTAATATTTGTCCACCTGCAAACCCCTCTGTTCCACTCCTTGCTGAGAATATTAAGATATTATGCACGCAGAAGCTTTTTTCCCTTCCTGGATAATAAACAAGTTTCTGCCAGGACAGAAATTGGGCATTTCTTATTCAAATTCTCCTGAGATTTGTGCTCCATTACAGTTCTGACCCCAGGAAGCTGATGATGCTGCCACAGCACCACATTCAAGACGTCTCAAAACTTTGCAATCATTGAATTTTTCCTCCAGTACCCTCGTTTCTCTTCTATCTTGTGAGCTGGTGGGGAAACAGGCACAAAGGGGAGAATATTTGTCCCACAGGACAGAAAAAAGTCGGAAAAGTCAGGAACTCAGCTCAGATATTTGGACTCCGGGAAAATGCTTTATCACTTGACTGTGTTTTCTAGGTCCTGCAGCCAAAAGGCATTTTATTAGGACAGATTAGTTTGGGTCTGGGTTGAGACACAGTATGCTCCCTCAGTTTACTCCTTGCTGTGAAACAGCAAGGAACAGAATGAGCTGAATACTGGTCTCTGACCCTGGTAATAAGTTGATTTAATTGGATTTGATTTTTCAAATGTAGCATCTCAAGTCAGCCATAAACTCTGGAATTAGCATAACACGTCTCAGCACAGGAGAGAGATTTTCAAGGAGCAGAAGGAGATGAAGTCCATGGCCAATGAATTTCAAATTACACTGAGGATGAACTCAGCCATATGCATGTCAAACTAAAACTGTGCAGGCTCTGAGAGCACCAAGCAGCAAAGTTATTAATGGCTCATATTTGCTATTAGGAATGCAAAGGAGCTGCTTTGCACCCAGTTTGTTCAGATGTCTCTTCACATCAATGACCCATGTGACGGGTCAATAATTCACTCAGTGCACACTGAAAGCCAAGAATGTCTTGCAAGTCAATTATACTTAAATAAATAATTAGGAGAGCAGAAGGAACTGAAGGATTGGGCTAGAAAAAGCTCTGCTGGTGAAATAGTGCATATCCCAGGAAAAGCAGAGTATTCCTGGCTTTAGACCTTCAGCTCGTGCTCCCCAGTGCCTTCAAAGGGTGCTTGCCCCTGAAAGCAGAAAATAGCCATAAAAGGGACAATTTTGAGTTTTAGTAGTTCAGGGAATAATCAGGTTCCTGTGTAACTAAAAGCTGTTAGCTTCCTGCAAGAGATGTGGGGAAAAGTAGGACATTAGGCAAATAGCTGCCTCCTGAGACTTGATCCTCAAAATTTGTTCCTGAAATCTGTTCAGCTTTCATGGCATTAAATTGTAATAAATCCCGGGAACATTTCACCCAGTCTCTGGGCACGAGCTGGCTCCGATTCAGAGGGACAAAACTCGCTTCATCAGACCTTGCAGGAAAGAGCAGCAAATGCCTTTATGAAGCAGCTCTGGCTTCAGCTGGGAACCTCTGAAATCAGCCTTTTTCGCAGCCCACGTCTTGGGACCTCTCAAAGCCGTGGCAGGGGTTGCAGGGTGAGCTGTTGATGCCTCCTCTGGAGTGCTGGTTGTTATCCCACTCCACGGGGCAGCCGCCAAGGAGAGCTGGGGGAAGGGAGCTGTGGAGGTGAGGCTGTGATGGGACAAGATGTCCCTGGAGAGGCTGTAGAAAATCATCAAAATCAGGCTTCAGGAACCAGAGGCAGGACAAAGCCTGCCAATCACAGGCTGCAGCACTGGGGATGGAAAGAAATCTTCCAAACCACTGGTGTCTGATACTCTCACTGTTGAGCCTGGACTGACTAAATGCACGGCATCAGCCAGCAAGGGCCAGTCTGTGGAGCTGCTCCTGCGTGACAGACGTGCAGGGAGCAGAGAGAGGGGCAGGGGAAGTCAACAGGTAGCAGATGATGTGCTCCAGTGTCGGCTCAGCACATCAGATGGGCAGAGACAGAAAGGAATTCAGGGAGAGGAGGGCCCGTGTTATCCAAAAGGGTACAAGGGAAGGTGCATCTGTTGAGGAATGTGACAAATCCTTTCCCTTTTGGACAATTCCATGGGGTCACCATAGGTTTCTTTGCTTTGTGGATGTTCAGTGAGAATTAAGAGGTTACATCCATCCCCTGTGTTGCCACCGTAGCCCACCTGACTTTGGTTACAGCCAGAGGGGGGGTCTTTGTGCTTCTGAGGTAAAAAGCAACTTCAAAACCTTCAGTACAAAATGCCTCTTAATGGAGAGCAAGTCTGGAACGATATTCCTTTCAACACACCTGCTGGAAAACTTCAGAGGAGCTTGACACGTGTACATATCCCTGTGTAAGAGAAACTCCAACCCTCAGTACAGAAATTCAAGAAACAAAGACAGCTCAAGTGGAAAACAAAGCCAGATCCAAGCAGCGGCAGAGCCAGGAACAGAGAAATAGCAGAAGAACTAATAGTGGAAAAGACTTGCATAAACTGTGTATCAGTGGGATTTACTATGAGAATGCTGTTATTAAAGGAAGGTGCTCAGTAATGAGCAGCAGCACAGAATTCAGGCTTCGGTGCAGCCTTTAATGCCTGGCAACTGAGACAGGCAGAGATGGAAAACTACACACAGTTCAGCGATAGAAATGATCCAAGGGAAGAGCTACACACACACACTTTCATCTTGAGAGAAAGCCTTCCTCACTTTGTTCTTTGTTTGCATGGAGAAAGTGATAAAGTATGAAAGAACTGCCTTTCTATATGGAAAAAAATAGCAATAATTTCTATTAATAGCACACCACTGCTCCTGAAAGATCTCAAAATCCTTCAAGTGGCAGCTGTGTTCAGGGATCAGCAGTTACTACTGATGCATCAAGCTGCTCTAACAGGGCAGGGCAGCCCAGAAGTTGTAATAAAATAACTCTCTACATCGTGAAACCCCATTCTCAACCTTAAAATAGCCTCCCAGCTGCATGTAAAACAGTGCAATTATTCTTATTTCCTCTGCAGACAGGGAACATGAGTTAGAAAGCGATGGAAACAGTCAGAGCACAGAGTCAGGGCCACAGCTCAACAACCGCCTCTTTCCAGATGAATCTTCCTGTCTCTTCACCCGTCTCAGGGGAGGCTGCAGAGAGCAGCTCCCACCTGGCAGCTCATATGAGTCCTCTCCAAGCCTTTCCTCTCCCAATCCCACTGCTCAGGGCTTGGCATTCCCAATGGAAACCTGGCAGGGCAGGGTTTGAGTCTGGCTTATCAAGGCCAACGTGATAGCCCCTATCTGGGCTGCTCTGCTTGGATTACTGGCAACAAACCAGCACAGCACGGTGGGAGTTTTGCCAGTTTAGAAATCAAAGTCACCTTGATAACCACCAGAGACTGGGCTGCTGAAATGAGCACCTGAATAAAGGGGAGGACAGCGCTCTTCCCATTGCAGGGAAACATTCCCGACCGGGGTTTTCCCTGGTGCAATAAGCAGGTGAGAGGTTGCAGCAGAGCAATGATCCCACAGCCTGAAATCCATACCAGGAGCTGCAGGCATCTTTCTGGAGCACATACAGTCTGGATCCTGCAAACAAAGCAGCCTGCTGCAGGGTCACCCAGCGTGGGGGTTTATTTGCCTTCCCCTCATCTCCCTCGGGTTCCTACACAGGGATTATCCCAGACCTGGCAAGGAGTCCATCGAATCCTGTCTCTGGGGCTGAGTGTGGTGTGTGACCACAGCAGGGCCAGCAAGGCCCTTGTAGTTTATTCTGAGTATTCCTTTACCATGTCTCTGCTCCGGAGCTTCAATTGGCTGTTCTCTGAAATACTGGGAGGAGACTTTATATCACAGCAAGTTTGCTTTCTTGCTTTTGTTCTTTTAGCCCAGACAGAGCAGCTTCACGCTCCTCTTGTGCACTGAGTGAGCAGAACCTCCTTCCAAAGCTGCTCAACGTGTTTTCTGCCACCACTGTTCCCCCCTCCCAGAGCTGGGTCCTTTTTGGGCTGGTACAAAGGTGCAGTCAGTTTAAATTTACCAGGACTTTGGAAAGAAAAGCTGCACAGAAGCTTTAATATGACAAGGCAGTGGTGAATACTGAGATGCCCCGAGCTCAGGGGGCAGACCAGTGTTCACAGGAGGTTTTAGCTCGGGGAAGTGTCTCTCGCTGTGTCACTGATCCCAGAACCAGCTCAGACCCTCTGGCCACACCGTGCTGGTGACTGAGGCTTGACATTGCCAACCTGGAGGAACACAACGTCGAGTTAATGATTGAAGCCCTTAAATGTCTCAGCAGAGAACACAGGATGAGGGAATGTGCAGAACTGAGGGAATGTGCAGACCTGGCTCACATGACTCTGCCATTTCCCCCGTGGCTCTCGGGGGGGTGTTCATGCAGCTCTGCCTTCCAGCCCAGGCTGGAAGTTCTTCGAGTATAGGTGAGTTCTGCTCCCACACTTCCAGGTGAGAGCTGATTCCACCTGCCTTTCCCACACGTTTGGAGTGCAGTGCCTCTGTCAGGCAGCAGAGAGGAGAAGTGACTAGACAAAACCTGCCTTTCTCCATTAAAACTTTCCAGCTAAAAGCAAAGAGCTTTATTTTCAAGAATTCTCAGCCCCTCAAAATCCATTCTCCTAAAGTAGAATACAAAACTAACATAACACTGTTGGCGAGTTAAATCCTGATTTTTTTCTCATGCAATCACAACAACACGTCACACACAAGTCCACTGCAATGAGCATTATTCTGCTGGGGTTTTTTTTTTGACTGAAGAAAAATCGCCAAAGATACATTTTGCTTGAAAAGTCATTCCTCCCAGAGAGCCACTTCCTACTGAAAATTTAATATTTTCGGTAGAAACCTAAACCAGAAATAGTTCTGTTGAGAAATCCTCCTGTAAAGGCAGCTGAGCTCCAAGTTCCCTGTCTCCAGGGGCAAGGATACCAGCTTGGCTGCACAGCTCCTGGTGCCCCCTGGATCCTCTGCCAGAGCAGAAGGTGCTGTGGGAGACACAGGCTAGCCGTGGAATTAGCTCAGCACCACAAAAATATCAAATAATGACGTTTTCCTTGATGCCAGTGAGGTGATTGTGGCTCAAAAGTGCTGGCAAATGTTTTTGTGTTGCCAGAGATGTCCTACAAGGGTCACATTTCTGGGGAGGGGCTGCCAGGGAGGGGCTGGGGGCACAGGGGAATGTTATTTCTGTACTTTCACCAAAACCTTCCCCTGTTTGTATATCAGACAAGTCCTTTGCTCTCCACTCAGCTGAAGCCTTCAGTCTCTCCCCCGGTAAATGCAGCCATGGATTAATTTCTGTGCAGCACTAATTACAGTCTTATTAATTGCTAACAATGACAGTAATGTCTTTATTGCTGTAAATCCTTTATTTATACATCTGAAGTAAGTATTTTAACCTTTGAGGACCCCAAACACTTCTAAGCTTTCAGAAAACAAGATTTGCTCGAGTCTCCAGTGCTGCAGTGCCTGTTCTTTCATTTATTCATGTGCCTGTGTTGCCATGAATGAATTATTTCAGTCAGCTTTGTGAGGGAAACCAGGACGTGAGGGAAAGAGGGAGGGAAGGGAGGGAAGGAAAGAAAGGAAAGGAAGGGAGGGAAAGGAAGGAAGAAATGGGATAGTGCATGTCCTTGTTGTATCCCTGTTGGGATGGGCTGGGACAGTCCTGGTTCATCCAGTTTGAAAACAGAAGGATGGAACCTCCCTCTTCCTATTTGAAGAGGAAGTTTTGGCACTTCAGAGAGATTTTTGCTCACATAGAGCTGCGTGCCTACCCAAATCTGGGATGGAAGACATCTGCTCCAAGGATATTCCATATTCCCAGGGGGTATTATGAACGGCCCCTCTGCCTCTGCTGCTGAGCACTAGCCAGCACTGAGGGAATTCTGTTCAGCAGGACAGAGGGCAAGGCAGGGCATAAATCCTTTGGTGTATCCACTTGAAATTCCACTTGGACTTTGGGCTGGCCAAGCGTAGCCGCTTGGGCTGGAGCTGTGACAAGGCTCCGGATTATCCCCGAGCCGGATGGAGGGGTCACATTTCCCACATGGAACTGGCATTTCAGTCAACCCTAGGGAGGCACAGCCACTGTACCCAGTGCTCTGAGGTGCTGTCAGGGGTGAAACTCCCTGGTGGCTCTGCCAGGGCCAAGAAGCAAACTTGGCTCTGTCAGCTCCTGGTCCCAGCAGGGCTGGGCCCGCTGCTGATGTGTCCCTTGGGAAGGTGCACAGGGCATGGAGCAGATCAGATCCTTCTCAGACCTTCCCTAGGGCTCACTGGCTGCTCCAGTGACCTTGGATTTTGGCTCCACTCACAATTGATTCAGTAGAGGGGCAGCTCTCTCTGACAGTCCTTCATTCGGAGTTTGATGCAGGACAGAATCTGCAGCTGGCATCCCATCCCAACGGGCCATTCCTGCTCTCCATCCCATCCCAACGGGCCATTCCTGCTCTCCATCCAATCCCAACAGGCCATTCTTGCTCTCCATCCCATCTCAACAGGATATTCCTGCTCTCCATCCCATCCCATCCCATCCCATCCCATCCCATCCCATCCCATGCCATCCCATCCCATCCCATCCCATCCCATCAGGCCCATTCCTGCTCTGCCCAGGGCAGCCAGTGAAAGCCAAACGAGCTGTCCTCTCCAGAGGGCTGGGGAGTGAAGCCCCCAGCAGAGAATACACGAGACTAAGTGTTACAGTTTGCTTTCCTGATAAAGAAGCATTTTATAAGGTATTAGGAATTGGATATTTCACGTGCTTTGTTCAGAGAAAGTTCAACAAAGAGAAAAACACAGAAAGGCCTGAAAGAAGATCTGAGTTCTGCAAAGAACTGAACAGAACTGGAAAAAGAATTAATCCTTTAACTCTGCATCCCCTTTCTTTTACCTAAGCTGCTTAGAACTTCATCTGAATCCCTAACAAAGATGTGTTTCTAACAAAGGCTGTGGGTTCAGGGAGCTGCTTTCCATTTATGCTCTCCCCCTAATGATTCAGTTCTGCCAACTTTGCTCAGATATCCTTTGCTGGGAGGGAGGGAAGAAATGCCTGTGAAGCCACAGATATCAGAACTGCAGGGAAATGGAGGCAAGGAAACTTTGTACTTGTCAGGCCCCCATCAAACACGAACCACCTTCCCCTTCCCTCACTTTGTGATCTCCTCAAGAGCTGCACGTGGCTGAGATTAAAGCCATTTCCCTGGGCTAATGTGCTCCACACACAGCCCCGTGCAGAACTCACCCACACAGCGATTAAAGCTCCTGGTTATTATCCCCCCCCTCACCAAAATTTTTCAAAACAAACCGGTAGAAAGCGGGTAAGAGCAAAGAGAAGCACTCAAGCACGTTTGTGAGGGAGCAGAGCAGCTCCAGCTGGGACAGAGCTCCCAGGAACTGCAATGATTGGCATTGCCTAGAGAGAAAGTAGAAACACATCTGACAGCAGCTAAGTTCCAGGCATCTATCGAACATCCTGGGTGGAGGGACTGAGAGAGTAGCTGGAAAGCCAAGAATGGAGATCTGAAAGCTTCTGCTTATTCCAGTGATCCCGGGGAAACATGAGGCTGGGACAGGGAGGTGGAAGCTCCTTGTTTTCACAGCTAACCTTGGCAGGTCGTGTTTATTCCTTGAGGAGCTGCACTGGTAAAGGCCCCTCAGATTAAGACTATGAGCAGTGAAGCCTCTATAAACATGCTGTGCCTGGGGACACCTTTGCTGACTCCTGCAACACGGAATTCCACGCCAGCCAGACAGAAACACTGTGGTTATTTGGGCCCAACAGGAAACATATCCTGGTAAATATTAGCTAAGATGTAGCCAGACTACCTTTGCTGGTTTAAATTAAAAGGACTCTAATTGCTGTATTATATAACTTGCTTTATATAACCTCCTCCAGACAGTCAGTGATAGACTCTCACCATGCTTATCCAGGAGGGAATTTCACTCCTGCTGAAGCAAATCAACACATTTCAGCCGCGTGTGGGAGCAGGAGGTTTGTTGAAAGGAGAATTCCTTTGTCATCCTGCCTGCAGAAAGGTGTAATTCTTCTGCCTCTTTGATCTGCTCTGGGGGGAGCTCCAGCAGGGCTTGTGAAACAGCCTCTGAGGAGGGTGTGGAAAGAGGTAGGAGAAGGATGGGGAGAGTGGGGATCTATTTTCAAGGTTCCAGGCTTGTTCTCAGCTCTTCTGTGATTATTATCTGGTCAATATGTCCAGATCCTCAGTCAAATTTCCAAGGGTTTCCATGGAAGGCTGAATCAGACCTACCAGAACTGTGGTAGCAACTTATCATGACCCCCAGTGTGAGAAGATGGGTAGATTAGAAACCAGAATTCCTGTAGATTCCTGCAGATTCCTTCCTAATGTTACTAATACCTTACAAAATCCTTTTTAATTAGAAAATTAGAATCCTGATTCACTGGGATCAGGAGCCTCATTATGTTTAAGGAATCCATGTGCAGCTTATGATGGACAAGGTGATGCATCCCAAATTTTCACCTGCTGTTCTGGCAAAGCCAATTTTCACATTATTGTTGTGAAATGAACACCAGAGTCAGCTGAAGGTTTTTGAACAATAAGGGTATCAGAAGGTAAACACTGGAAATTTTTTTTAATAGTGGCTTGCACAGGAATATTTTATTTTTGCTCAAACTATGCATTAGCACGAACATTTTGAAAGTGAGGCAGGAAAATAAAAGCTGAGAATTGTTTGGAAAGTGTGACCTCATTCCCCTTTCCTCGAGTACCTGCTTAAAGTTTAACCTTTGGCAGCCACGTTTGCAACCAATAAATCCAACAGCAAAAGTTTCAAATGGGGGAAAGGTACATTACAAAGTGACCTTCATTTTTTTTTTCATCCTAATTTTATTGAGCAGGGGAGAGGCGATTTCAGCCTAAGTGCAGAAGGAAGGCAACTGTGAGACGTGGAAACAAATTCAGTCTCAGGGCTGCTGGTACTTACAGGGACATTAAATAATAGAATTTACTTCTAGTTTTACAACATGCAATTATTTTGTGCTGAGGCTCCATCACTGTAATTCAATATTTTATTTGCTGCTGATTATCATATCTGAAGGTCCTTGTAACTATGTCTAGTGGGAGGATTTCTGGTTTAGCCGACTAAAAGTTGCCTACAGAGTAAGGGGACATTGCCAAACAGCAATTCTAAACTTCATGAAAATATTGTGGCAAGTGGACCCTCAGAGGGGACCCAGAGGGGTCCTTTCCTATCAATTGGAAAACACCCAGCTGGCACAGGCAGTTCTCAAATGTTTAAATGGCTAAATTTAAATGAGACAAATGTCCCACTAAACTCACATCAGTGTCAGCTGGACCACTCTGGATTATCCCCATCTTGGATACATGAAATTAGAGCTTAGGGGAACGAAGCAATTCTTGCCACAAATATTTCGGCACGTGAAATCCAGCAAAGTTTGGGCAGCCCGTTTGAGAAGAATTTGAGCCCAAGCATTTTGCTCTAACCAGAAAGGAAGCCTGGGTGGGATGGGATATGGGGCAGGGTTGAGATAAGCGGTGAAGCATCTTGAGCTTGCTCTAAAAAAATCATTCCTAAGGGTTCTTTTGCTGTCCCTTTCTATTGGGAAGGGTGGTGCAGCTGTAAAGTAACAATAGCAAACACTTACAAAGCTCTCAGCATCTCCCATCTCATCAAACCCAGGTCCATCTAAAGAAAACATCCCCCACAGCAGCTGCAGGACCCCAAAATGTTCAGCTCTCCGTGGCTGGGAATACTCATCCCTGGAGGCACAGGAGGCTCAGAACACCCTTTGTTTGAGGCAGCAGGGAGAATATTTTCCCCTCAAGTCCTTCACTTCTTCCAGCTGTTTGTAGCTGAAGCATTTTGCCCCAAGACACCTGATCACAGCACAGGGTTTGATTCAGCTCCACGAGAAGAGTTTTGGTCAACAAAGGCTGAAGAACGTGGGGTGGGTCAGCACTGTGCACTCATCCACCATCCTCTCTGGCAGCCAAACGTGCTTGGAGGCTGATAACTCAGAAATCAATTATTTCTAAGAACAGTCCTAAGTTTTGGGTCGAAGTCAGGCCCCAGGTCTGCCTGTGAACACAGCAGGCAGCTCCTGACTGCAGCAGACCAACCTGTCCCCATGTCTGCGTGTCTGAGTGACTCCAACACTGGGAATTTTCCAGTGCAGACTGATCCATACTCCAGTCTGAGTGGTGTTTTCTCCAATAGTGACTCTTATTCCCTGAGTTCCTTGTTAATGTGGCCAGTCATAAAGGATAAAATCAACAGGGATGCAAAGTTACCCTTAAGAAAGGATTTCTGAATCTGATCCTTTAGTCTCAGCATCACCTTTTGTGGTGGGTAACCCCCCAAATTCTCCTGATGCTGAAATTTAGTTTCCTCTTTTATTCTCACCTAAAAATACTATCTGAGATGCTTCTGTGAATCCAGAATTTGAATTTCACCCCTTCAAACACCATCTATAACTACACTAAAAATAACTGTGTGTTTGGCCTCATTATACCTTTTGCATCTACCCTTGATTCTTCCCGAATTTGCTCCCCAGGTCACACCCAGGTCTCCTCATGCCACTTGCATAAACAGGCCATGATTCATCTCCTCAAAGGCAGGAACATCTCACCCCACCAGTTTTCCCCACTGATGCCCATGATGAAGTTACCTTTTCTCTCTGCTTCCACTTGCTCAGCTGTGCAGAGGACAACATTAACAGTTGACTGACTCTGAGTTTACTGAGCAAGCCAAAATGATTATTTTTTTGCTGGAATGCTCCTTAGGCAAGGAACTGTTCTTTTCCTCGTGCACTTACCAAAACTTTCCCCCCCAGCTGTGGGAAAATATGCAAATTACACGACTTTTTCCTAAACGAGTGTCTTGAGACTGTGTCAGAATTTCCCTCTCGCCTGCAGGTACAAATTAAACCTGCGTGTTTGTTATTTCTTGCTCTCCAGAACAGCAGCAGCAGAGGGAATGTTCAACTACCTCCGGCAACGCTTCACCAGCCACATCCGGGAGCGCAGCCGGCGCAGGGCCAGGCTGGTCTCCAAAGATGGGAGGTGTAACATAGAGTTTGGCAATGTGGAGCAGTCCAGGTTTGTCTTTTTGATTGATATATGGACCACCATCCTGGACCTCAGGTGGAGATACAAAATGACTATCTTCATTTCAGCCTTCTTGGGCAGCTGGTTTCTGTTCGGGCTCCTCTGGTACGTGGTGGCCTACATTCACAAAGACCTGCCCGAGTTCAACCCCTCCATAAATCACACCCCCTGTGTGGAGAACATCAACGGCCTCACCTCAGCCTTCCTGTTCTCCCTGGAGACCCAGGTGACCATTGGTTACGGCTTCAGGTGTGTCACAGAGCAGTGTGCCACTGCCATCTTCCTGCTCATCTTCCAGTCCATCCTGGGGGTGATCATCAACTCCTTCATGTGTGGGGCCATCTTGGCCAAGATCTCCAGGTCCAAGAACAGGGCCAAGACCATCACCTTCAGCAAGAATGCCGTCATCAGCAAGCGTGGGGGGAAGCTCTGCCTCCTCATTCGGGTGGCCAACCTCAGGAAGAGCCTCCTGATTGGGAGCCACATCTATGGGAAGCTCCTCAAGACCACCATCACCCCAGAAGGAGAGACAATCATTTTGGACCAGGTCAACATAGAGTTTGTAGTCGATGCCGGCAACGAGAATCTCTTCTTCATCTCCCCACTAACCATTTATCACATCATCGACAAGAACAGCCCGTTCTTCCACATGGCAGCAGAGACCATCCTGCAGCAGGATTTTGAGCTGGTGGTGTTTCTAGATGGCACTGTGGAAGCCACCAGTGCCACCTGCCAGGTGAGGACGTCCTACATCCCCGAGGAGGTGCTCTGGGGCTACCGCTTCGCTCCCATCGTGTCCAAGACCAAAGAAGGGAAGTACAGAGTTGACTTCCAGAACTTCAGCAAGACGGTGGCTGTGGAGACCCCCCACTGTGCCTTCTGCCTCTACAACGAGAAAGAAGCTAAAGCCAAAGAGAAGAAAGGTTATGACAACCCTGGGTTTGTCCTTGAGGTCAGTGAAACCAGTGACACAAAAATGTAGTTCGGGTGCTCATGGGGCTGTCGTCAGAGAGAATTCACTCTCCAGAGGATTAATGACTTAGTGAAACAAAAGACAAGCACAGGTTTGTTTTTACTCTAAAACAGCATTTCTTTTCTCAAAAACCTCAAATCAAAGAGGAGCAGCAGGACACCAGTGATCTCCAGAATGCTATTTAACTACACTCTATGTATTGCATAGAATTTATATTTTTGTACCTGTGGGACATTTTATGAAGCTGCTATGTTGGAATGTCCAACTCAAGGTCCCAGAGGCATGAAAGGGTGTTAAAAATCCTGAAAATATGGAAAGAAGCTTTAGGACATGTTAAAGATACACAGGAATGAAAACATGAAAATGGGAGACAGAAAGCAAAGCTGAAGAAACCTGGGGGACTTAGGAGCCAAAACCTCCAAAAAATGAACATTTCTGGTTGCCAAAGTCCTCTGTGAAAACAGGCTCTTGGGCATGGGAACACTTGAGCACTTTTGAACATTCTGAAACAATTCCTTCCTTCTTTCTTTGAGGCTGGTACAGCAACAGAAATGGAGCATGAGGGGATGGAACGTGCTTAGGAGACCAGGAAAGACAAAGCTGGGGCCGTGCTGCTGCCATCTGGAACTCCAAAATAGGACTTCTCCCCTGTGAAAACCTTTGATGCCTTTCAGGGAAAAAAATAGCCAAGTGGAAGTGAAAACTGAAAAGACAAGAAGCAGAGACAATGGGAAGAGGGGAATTTTGCAGCTTATTCCCAACTGTCTCATCCCTCAGATACCTTTCACTTTCCCAGGAGCTGCGTGGCTGTGGAACAAGGAAACACCTGAAGGCAACTGTCCAGCAAGGTGGGGAGATGGAGAACACATCGAGTGCTTCACACCTGGCAGAGAGCACTCCACTGGGAGGAGAGAGGAAATTCCCAGCCCTGGATGTATCCTTCAAAATAATCCCCAAAGCAAACACAGATTATCTTTCCCTTTGAAGCACCGAGGTCTTGTTCAAACAAAAACACAGCCCAGGAGCCTCCTACCAACAGTTGGCTGCGGATTTAGTCCCAAACCATCCATCTCACCACAGCAAGACGTGCAACCCTCCAGGAAACACCTTCTGCTCTGTGGGAGCTGAGCAGGGGGGAACATTTTCTGGGTATAACTGTTGACATTTAAGTTTCAAATGCAACAAGAAGCTTCAATAACTTTTTGGTGAATTTCTACCCCCCCCCAGCCTTTTTTATTTTCCTCAACTGGTTCTGTTGCTGAGAGTTCAAGTGGCAGAGCAAAGGGAGGTTTTTTGGGAACGCTTTCCCTTAATGGAAGTCAGCTCATCTATTTTCAATGCTGTGGTAAAATGGAAATATTGTTTAAAAGCTGCCAGACTGAGTGGTTTTAAAAGAAGGGGAGAATTAAACAGGTCAAATAATGGCAAGAGAAAGTTATGCTGCAAATGAACAGTGTGAGTATGGAAATCAAACTCTGGGAACCAGGAGTGTCCAGGTCTCAGTCCCAGCGTAGCATCAACTTCTTTGTTGGTTCAGAACAAATCACTTCATGTATCTCAGATTTACCATCTGTAACATGGGACATAAACACTTACATTGTACAGAGAACAATGGTATGAACAGTTATGTCACTAAAGCACTTTAAAAGCCAATTCTCAACTGTCTCAGTCTTTCCTCTCCTTAAGGCACCACTGTCACACCCTTCTTCACCTCTGGATGGAAAGGTCAGCACTCCAAGTTCTGTCCTCACCCCACATCAGTTACTGAAAGTGCTGCAGGAGGGCCAGGACTGTAGAATATTGAACCACGAGCTGAGACCTCTCAGGTAATTCACACCTATCACCCAATATTTTAACTGTACTGTTTTTGCAACCTTGCAAACCAACAGTGCCAACTGTAAATATATTTTTACAGTCCCGATCACCAGAGTATCTGAGCCCCTCCAACCTTAGTGCCCTGCAGATTATCCCCCTGGAAGGGCAGTTTTTATCCCCTCAAGCAAACAGTGAGCGATCAGTGGCCATGCACAGAAATCCAGGAGCGAGCAGGGAAGTGAAATGATGTCTCAGGAGTCCCAGGCTCGTCTGAACCGAGAGGCTGCTCAGTCCCTTCCAGAGCTGCTGCTGCATTTCCTTTCTTGGCTTCCTGTGCAGTTCCCTGGGTGTGATTTCCCCAGAAGGCAGCACAGGCAGAACTCAAGGCTTACAAGCTACACCTCTTACCCCAGAGTGGACCAAGGTGCCCTTAAAACAAATACCTTCACTGGACAAAAACAGCAAGACAAAGGGAAATCCCTTTGAAGGGTCAAACCCAGCTGTGCAGTGGGGAGCCAGGGAAGATTCCAGATTTAAGGAAAGCTGGTTTGGGATGTTAGTGCTAGTGGGGAAAATAAATCAAGTCGTATCCAGTGCCTGTCCAGGAGGTGATGTACACCCTCCAAAGTTTAGAGAATCCCTAAAAAATGCACTTTCAGGCAGCGCCCTTGGAAAGCCATTTCAAAATCCTAAACCTCAATGCTCTTCATGACCCAAATATTGGACCTTTTGCCCTGTTGTCTACAGCACAAGCACGAGGAGGTGCTGTTCCATTTTTAGAAGTTTGAAGTGCTACCATAACTCAAACAAGCCTGCAGGGATGGATACCTGTTGTTCCCTCTCCTGACAGCCCCACCCGCCTCAGAGGCAGCAAGGGAGGGGCGATGGTGTTCTTTTCTGTGTTTGGTGTTGCAGGAGGGACTGGCCACTGCAGGATCAGGAGACACCAAGGGGATGTATCCGAAGCTGACGGGGCCATGGCTGACTTAGAGCGGGCTCATACTGGGACTTACTGGGAATCCTGCCCTGGACCCCTCCTCCCTGAGCATCCCGCTGATTGTCACCTCAGGAAGCCCTGCCAGCCCCGAGCAGGCAGGAGATAGAGCTGCAGCAGGGCCAGCACAGCACAACAATGAGTGGAATTTCCTCTTTCTGTCCAGGGAGAGCTGTTTGTCACAGCAGAGATAAAGCCCAGGCCGGGAAAAGGGTTATCGGAGCCACGCGGCACACGGGGCCGGGCAGGGCAGGCTCCACGGGGAGTCTATTTTGGGGGCTGTCACCCCCACTGCCATTAAAAGCAAGTTCAGTTAAGAGGATGAAAATAAATTTAATCTGAGCTGAGCAGAAGTGGCTGGAGGGAACCACAGGCCCGATACTGGGAAACAAGGGCTGGTTCCTTCCCCCCGTGACAGGGTTTCGCTTTTCCAGCTCTGCTTGGGGCTCAGGGATCTCCTCTCCCTGTCTGCCTGCCCATCCTGCCATTAGTCCTTCCACAGAACCCCAGGATATTCCCAGTTGGAAGGCACCCACGAGGATCATCGAGTCCCACCCCTGGCCCTGCACAGGCCCATCCCTAAGATGCTGGGGAGGCAACAGCCCGGTCCAAACCCTCCAAAGGTCTGGGGAGAAAGTGCTGCTCCTCCAGGAGAGGAAATCACACCACGTACTTGCTGCTGGATTGAGGCCTGAGGGATTTTGCTGTGAAAGCCAAGCAGCCAGGCTTGGGAATAATGTGTCTGCACTAAACTTAATTTATCTTCTCATTTCACAAACAACATGTTTCTTCTACTGTATTTATTTTAAACATTCATTCAAGCTGTGCATAATATTTCAATCATTTTGAAATAGATTTACCCTCCTGCTGGCAAATGAATAAGGCATCCTGCTGACTGCTGGAGAAAGGGCCATGAATTAAAATAACTGTTTTTAGTTAAACTGACATATGCTGGATACTGTCTCCACACACACTCTGGTAGTAAATGGTGAAAAGAGACCCCTAAATAATAGTAATAACAATAATAATAATAATAGAAATAACAATAACAACAAACTCTGGCACACTGTTTAGATGCTCATCCTGACTTGCACTGCTGGAATGTGGCAGATCACTGCTAATACACTCCCAGAGGCTGCCTGGATAACTCCTGCCCATGCCCAATTCCTTGGAAACTCTGCTGCTCACCCAGAAACAAGTGATCAGTGAGAGCAGCCGAGGTGTCACATCCCCTTCCCTCTCCCGTGCTTACAGTCATGGGAATTCCAATGGGAACAGCCTTTATTTCCCCTCCATTTTGCCCCCTCAACCCAGCCCTGCCCTGAACCACCATCCCGGGGGTGGCCCAGTTCCTGTTCCCCACACAGGAGAAACCACAGCAGAGCGCCGGGAACGGGAGCAGAGAGGGAAGCTGAGCGAGTTCCTGAATCTGTGCTCCCTGCTGCAGCCCTCTGACAACACCATCACTGGCCCTAAATTGCACTTAACCCTGTGGTGGTGCCACTGGAACAGAGAGGAAGGCCAAAGTTCTCTCCGAGGCTGCTTGAATGCACACAAAAAAATATTTCCTGAGGCCAAGCTAACATTCCTGTGGTGGAAGCATCTGCCTGGGGAGACTTGCACTTGAACAAGCTCATGCTGCACAAGACAGGCATGAATTCCCCCTGCTCAGAGGAGGTGGCCAAGCAAGGGGAGGCTGGAGATGAGACTTTGTGGGTCCTGTTTTACATTGCTGTCAAATTTAAGCACAGAAAGCACTGAGAGCCAGAGGAGGGGCAGGGCTGAGATCTGCTCTGGGGGGACCAGGGACAGCCCCCAGGGAATGGCTGGAGCTGTGTCAGGGCAGGCTCAGGGTGGATCTCAG
>JAYRBT010000067.1:709414-735616 GCA_036023395.1 Myiotriccus ornatus
CTCCAGCTGAACACACCAAGTGCCCTCAGTGTCCTCACACGGCTTCAAACCAAGGCCCTTCCCCACCTTCATTGCCTCCTTTGGACCCTCTCATAGAGCTTTAGATCTTTCTTATATTTTAATGTCCAAAACCACGGCTGGTGCTGCCTCTGACACGTTTATCCACCCTATGTGGGACCAATCCAGGTGCTCCAGCACGGACAAAGCCAACACTCACCCGGCTGTGGCCGCTGCTGCTCCGTTGTCTTGTTCACATTTTGTGTCCCTGCGACAGGAGGGCCTGGGGAGACAGAGAAAGGGCTTATTTGTACCAGAACAGAAGGGGAGGAATGGACAGAGGACAGGCAAGTACAAGACACATCAAACAGGAATAATACTGACTGGGAGGGAAAAGTTTTCTAAGGAAAATTCTATGTAGATACTTTATTAACTTTGTGTCATTGCAACTTAACTTCCATTCTAACTTCCATTCTCTCCTTTGCATCCATGTTGTGAGCAGAAAATTGGATTTTTTTTTAAATGTATAAATTCTGACCTCCTTCCACGCTGGAACATTTTCCCACATTTTTCGCAGATGCAAGTTCTTTTCCTTTCTGGAGAGTTGTAAGAAACTCTCAGATCCGCCCAAATTGTCCATGTCTGTCCCTAAAAACATCACACCACAATGCAGGTGGGTGGTAACACGAGGTCTGTACACAGGATTTGCTCCTGGTCCCTTCACCAAATCCTGCAAGTATCAGAGGTTCCTGCTCTCATCTTTAATACATGATTCAGTAAAAAAATATTGGTGTCTGTTTCTGTTTCTCTCCATAACATAATTCCAGCTCTTATCTTACTGACTGTCCCTGGATTTTCCACCTTTCTGATGCTCCCAGCACAAGCCATCCATGCCCATCTTCTCCCACAGTCTCATTTTGATCTTCCACTGCACAATTTGTGATCCCCGTTGGGACAACTTACTTTTGGAGAGGCCAAAATTCATCTTACTGCCCCATCCTGCCCTCCTGACTGCAGAGGAGGGATCTACTGACCAAAGACCACAGGCACAGAGGGCTTGAAATCAACTTTTCCTAGAAAAACCTTGCAAGAATCTGGCTTGATCTCGTGGTCCCACCTGGCTTGGAATCACGTAGGTCTGTATTTTTATCTCTCCCATATCTCCTCTGCTCCCCCGGGCCCCCCACAAAGACAATGGGGTGTAAATAGGGATGTAAATACAGTTGGGAAGTTTTTGAGCCTGATCTTGAAGTCCAGACGGGCACTCAATGAAATTTAGAGTGTGACTCATCCCGTCCAAAAGCAGATCCTCTTTCTTTTATCCCAAGATTCAGGAGACCAGGGGCAGAAAAAGGAGGGTGAAATGAACTTTTCTGTTGCTTCATTAAAAAAAACCAAACAGGGATTTTCAATCCAGGGAGGCTGAAGACTCGAGGCACAATAAGGAGGTTATTTTAAGGAGGGGGCAAAGGGGGGAAAGCGTCCTCCCAAGTGACATTCCAACTGCCCCTCTGCCCGTGCCGTGCCCGTCGGCTGCACGGCTCCCTGTGGATACATCCCAGGGCACAGCAGGACTGCACAGCTCCCTGTGGATCCATCCCAGGCACTTGCACATTCCTGCCGGCGCTGGGAAAGCCACTGCAGCTTTGAAATTACGGCCCTCTGGTTATTGGCATGGAAAGGAAAACACAGAGGGAAGGGGAGGGGAGGGAGGGGGGCAAAGAGGAGGAGGGAAGAGAGGGCAGTGGGGGGAAAACAGAGCTCGTGTAATCTGCCTGGTTTTATTTTTGTTTAAAATATTTGGTTTTTTCCCTTTTTTTGCAGAAACCACAAACCCCACTGCAAATAGATCAGGCTGGAAAACAAACCGCTACGGTTTCAGCCGGGGACAAAGAGTGGGATGGGACGGGCCGGGAAGAGGGAGGGGACAGCCCCAGCCACGCTGTCCCAGAAGGGATCCCTGTCCCCAGAAGTGATCCCAAGGCTCAGCAGGGCTGGGCACTGGTTTGCAGCCTGGTGCTTCCAGGAACTTTATCCCAAGCTCAGTCCTCAGCTTGTCCCTGCTGTAAACAAGGTACTGCTTGCCCTGGTGGCATTTTTCTGGCTGGAAAAGCGTCCTGACTCCATCCCAGTGAGCCAGAGCTCTATCATGGACTGAAATCAGGAGAGCAGGGACGAGGGCTGAAGCCTTTTCCCATGTCCTCCCTGCAGCCAGGCTCTGACTTTCATTTGTCCCCTGGGATATCCTTCTGAAGGATTACAACTGGAACTATTAGAGAGATGCTTTGGGAAATACTTGGAAAAGCCACGAGTTCTGCATTGAGAAAGGCAAAACTTTCAGAAATTTCCACCGGTTTAGATGCTAATGTACATTTTGGTTAATTCAGCTCTAATGTAATGTTAATGGAAGTGTCACATGGTGATCCTGGGAAAAAGCAAGGTGGAAATTCATTTTCCAGCAGAAAAATCCTTTTCAAATTGGGAGAAAAGTTCCTTTGCAAAAAATAGCAGAACTCATTGAAAATGTCCCGTTTTCTCTGATTTTTTAGGGGTCAGGTCACAGACTCAAGTGAATCAACTCCCACAAAGGGGTGGGTTGGTTCAGTCATTGGTGTGTTCTGAGCAAATAAATAGGCATCATCTGGAGAGATGATCCTCCTCCTCCAGAGGGAGAAACCTTGTCCCAGAGGAGGAGCCTGCTTTGCCTACAGTGTCCCAGAAAGAGGGGTTTTAGCCCATAAGTGACACTATTACATGTGCTGCCTGGATCCCTGTGGCTGGGCAGGGTCAAGGCTCGGTTCAAGTTTGGCTAAGCCCGGTCCAAATTGTGATTCCAAACCTCTCTGAATGGGTTTCCTTGCAGCCTGGAGTTTTAGGATGTAAAATGTCAGCTTGGAAGTGCAAATGTGACTCAGCCCAGGTGGACTGAGATGAGTTTCTTTGCCTTAGTTCTCCCTGTATAATATAGATTATGGAGGAAAGTGTGGGAATATATTGTGTTGTAGGATGAGACTGAGCTCTGAGCACGACTTTGCCCTGGTGAGAAGGGTTAAATACAATAATCAGCAACACAGACGCTGCTGTTGAAGCAACGTGTGCACTCAGCTACTGCAAATTTCCAACTCTTTCTCTCCCTCTCAAAAATAATACTCCAAATCCACTCAACTATTTTTGTTTCACAAGAATCTGTGCAACGTGAAAGAACCACCCCAGCCCTCCCAGCTTCCAGGCCCAGACTCTAAAAGCTGAACGTGTTCAAAGCAAAATGGAAAAGGCAGAGCCAGGGAACGTATCCAGAGACTCGGGTTCCTGCAAAAACAGAGCATTCCCAGGACCTGACGCCCAGTGGCTCGAAGAGATCCTACAGAACTCCAGCCAGACAGTGACAGGGAGCCTTATCTGTCAGCAAAAACCACTTGGATTTTACACCAAAACTTGCCATGTGATGGAAATTCAATTAAAAGACTTGGACTGAGGTTCTCTCCTGGTGTAAATCAGCAAATAGCAACAGTGGAGTTGGGGGCAAATTTATACCAGCAGAGGATCAGGTCCCCATGTCTGGTTTAGACTTAAAAGGCCCCGTGGAACAACAGTCCAATGACAAATGTGTGTTCAATACAAAATGGAATTAAAGAGCAGAAAATAAATCATAGATGCTTTCAAGAAATGTCACTGTGCAGCTGTCTGGTTTATGTCCAGCAGTTCCCCAGCATGAATGCAGACTCTATTATGAGGAAGGTAAAGGATATTAATAATGCTTTGCACTTTCACAGCACCTTTCAACTGAGGATCTCGCAGCTTTGCAAACATTCGCACTCACAGCGCGCCTGGGAGGGAGGTTAAATATCATTTTATTTATTTGCATGCATAAAGACCCTTTCCTCGGGCTTTAGCTGCCTTTTCCAGATGAGCTGACTTTCCCAGAAATCAGGCTGTGTGGAACAGACTGCAGCACTGATCTCTGGACCTTTCTCGCCTTGGTCCCTGCGTTCTCACCCCGAATCTCCCTCAGCTTCTGCTTCTCTGTGCCATTTGGAAGTTTTCACCTTCTGCTGAGCAACTCCCCTGTCAAAGGCTAGTGAATCCTCTGGGATGAGGTGCAAATCGGAAGGAACAGTGGTGAGACAGCCTGCCAGGCTCTGCAGAAGGCTGAGAAAAGGCTTAAAACATGGCAAAATCAGCAAGGCCAAGCCTGGGCGTCAGGCAGGGGGTCCTGTAAAGCTCAAGAGATGAGTTCCATCACCCAAAGCTCTGCAATTCCCCCTTGTCGGATTGTTTGGTGCGACAGAGGAAGGGCTTGATCTGGAGAAGGAATTGTGTCCCAGGGATCCCAGGGCTGAGAGTGGGCTGTGGAGAGGGAGAGGGTCTGCCCTCTGTGCCATGTGGAGTGTGCAGGAGGGGTGGCACTGAGAAGGGAAGAGAAGGGAGCTCCAAACCCCAGCCCACCTTTCCAGCCACCCCGTGTCCCAGCTGGATCTGGGCCCCCTCTCCTGCTCCCCAGAGCTCTGGGGCAGATTTAATCTAAACAGACTGATAGACTCAGGTGGTGCTGGGGGCAAATGGACAGACACAGAGACTCCCTTCCTTAGGAAACCTGGCTTAAAATCCCCCAGTGGATTCCACCCCACAATCCCAAATCCCCGGCAGTCCTTTCAGCCTGAATGCAGTCCCGTGAGCAAGGCATGAGGGAAGGCTGTGTTTCAGACATGATGTATTAGGGAGCAAACCCTCTCTTGATAAGCTTTAAAAAGTTCTGAAACATTAAAACCAACCCCCGGTGTTTTGTAAATCTGGGAGCCTGGGACAGAGGGGGGATTTCAGCTGAACAATAGGTTCACAGTCCCTGTGCTTCCTGAGCTGCTGGGAAGTGCTGACAGCCCCTTCATCCTGCTCTCTCCAGAGGAGCTGTTTCAGTCAAACCACATTCAGGCACTATTTTGTGCTACCAGCCCTGATAAGGCTTTCCAGGAGAACAACATTCCCTGGGCTGGGAATATCCTCATTTTTCAGGCCTTTTTGTTCTAGGATGGATACAGTGGGGCTGGGTCATTTATGGACTAAATTCTTTAGGGGCACCATAGGGGAATCTTATTTAGAATATTGTCCATCCTGGCAAGCAAGGCTGGGAAGGAACACCATGGCATGGTTTTCATGTTCATGGCATCACTGGCAGCAGTGGCAGCTCTTTTCCAGGCAGGCACTGGCTGCTTTGGGAACTGCTGGGGTTCACTGTCAGTGTCCAGGGTGACTGGTCTGAACATCAGGGTTTTCCTGCAGTCAGGTTTTGGAGATGTCTGGAGAAACACACATGCAGGAAACTTGGGAGGATCTGGATTCCCCAGCACAGCAGGTGCTGAGCAGTAGAGCCCACAGATCTCTGCCTGCTGGAGCTGGCAGTTCCAAAGATATTTGGGAGCTGAAGGATGGGAAGTGGTTTGTCGTAAGTCATGGAGACAGAGGGAAGATCTGGGGGATCCAGACTTAGGAATTAATTGAAGTGGTCACCTGGGCAATTACTTTTTAGGGAGAGAAGGAAAGGAGGGCACAGGACCTCACAAATCTTCTCCCTGAATGAGGAGCATGGAGAATCCTGTGGATCTCACAGCCTGCTTCAAATTTACAGCCTTCTTCCCCTTCTCCTTGCTTCAGTAAAACCTGTAAGGCCAAGTCCTGCCTGGAAACACAGTGCCTGTGCTGCCAACCCAAATCAGGCAGGTTATTCTGGAACAGCTCCTCCTGTATTTCTGAGCCCTGGGATTCCCCATGCAGGACACAGGCTGGTTTTTGCAAGGAGTCCTTCTGGTTCAGAAAGGATCCTGGCCTGGTGGCTGGAACTTAAATTAGCTGCTCTAAAGGGGGAAAGCAGAGCCAGGTGTCCCGGGGGATCCAGATTTGGGATTAATCTACGTGGTCACTTGGGGTCTATTTTGCAGAAGCTCCTTTATCGGGTGAGAGGGAGGGTGGGCACAGGACCCGGTGCTGCTCCTCCCCAGGGGAGCCTGTGTGTGGTGGCACTGCTCTGGCACCTTGGAAAGGGCCCAGGGTAGGCACCTGGGGACAAAAAACCCTCCCCTGCTGCAAAGAAAAGGTGTCAGCAAGGTGTGCCCAGTGCTGCGTGTCCAGCCCTCACACTCCTGCAGATCCCACTGGAGCAGTGGGGTTGTGTTTAGAGCCAGCTGGAAGGGAGAAACCCAGGCTGTGGCTTTGTGGAGTGGGGCAAGGAAGCCAAAAACACCTCCAGCTCCTCCTAGAAACATTAGATGGCTTGTTTGAGATGATGGCAGCAGACACAGAAGCTGAGGAGCCCGCAAGGTCCCTGTGTGGCTCACTCTGGCTCCGTGGGCACGTTGGAACTGCTCCACACACACTGAAAACCCACAGTGCCAGCAGCCAGAGACTCGTGGAGATACAGCTTTCCTGTGGAGGCTCTGGGCTGTCAGCTGTCTGTGGGTTGGGGAGGGATGGTGGGACAAGGCTTGGAGCAGAGCAGGGTGTGAGGAGTCCTCCAGCCTTTTCCAGTGGCCACACGAGGTGGTTCGTGCAAGTCTCCCAATTTCCCATCACCTTTAGCCCAGGCACAAGTGATATGTGTGTCAAACTGTGAGGCCTCAAAATCTCACAGCATCATTTGTTCTGCTTTTCTGCTTTTCAATTTACTATTTCTGCCAATTAAAACCATTAGCATGTGTGCCATGCCATGCTGTTTGTCATTCAGTGTTACTGTGACTGTTCTCATGAGACTTTCCAGTGCCTTCAAGCACCAAACTCATTCATTTCTCCTTCAAGACACATTATCCTGCTCCTTGAGCTGAAGAATCATCAGGACAGGGATTGTAATTAAGTAATTCTAAGTCTCTCCACTAAGAGAAAACAACTCACTGAGCCCAGACTAATTTCAAAATAACTTCTCTTCCATGTTATCAGGCTATTTGATTATTTCACGGTTTAAAAAATATTATCTAGACATCTTTTTCATCCTTTACATCTGTGTGGATTAACAGTTGGACTCAGTGATCTCAGAGGTCTTTTCTAACCTGAAGGATTCTGTGATTCTCTGGTCCCTCTGTTGTTATTAACCTGGTTAACAGCCCGGGCTTGGAACAACACTGGGGTTTGACCTGAAGTCAACTCAAACCAAGAGAAAGAACTGGATTTACATGAGACATCTGCTGCAGAGCATGGATATGAAGAACAGATTTAACTTGGGAATGTCTGAAAGTAGCTGAGAGCCCAGTTATGAATTGCTGTGCTTATGGAAATACAGAGCAGAGCAATCAAACATTTCTGATTTAACTCCTGTTCGAAATCCAGTGATGGATTAAGTCCCGTGGCTGAAGCCCACTTATTTCCAGCATCAGACAGGATCTGGAGCTTAACACAGTATATGAAAAGAACTGGGATTCAGAATCCCTGTCCCTGGAAGTGTCCAAGGCCGGGTTGGACGGGGCTTGGAGCAACCTGGACTAGTGGAAAGTGTCCCTGCCTGGGGCAGGGGGTGGAATGAGCTGAGCTTTAAGGTCCCTTCCAAACCAACCCATTGTGTGATTCTGTGGCCTGTGATTCCCAAAGGGACTCACTCAGCTGGCACAGGCAGGGCATGCTCAGGGCAGACCCTTCTGAGCCGGGTGACCCCTCTGCCATCAGACTCGGGGGCCAGGCACACGAAGGAGCTCTCACACAGCACAGCTCCCAGCCTGGAGCTCTGCTCCCCCACTCCAAACCCTGCAGTCCCTCCCTGTTTGCTTTGAGCCAGAGGCGACAGCCCCCAGTTGTGCCTGTGGCTGGAAAAACATCCCCGAGCTCTGCAGAGCTGGAACTTCCTGATCCAGGCTGAGCTGCCCCTGCAACGCTCACAAAGACACATTATGAAGAAAAGGAGGAAGCAATGAGGGGTTTTTTTTCCTCTTGTTGTTGCTTTTTTTAATATCAGCAGCAGAAATCCCAATGCACAGTGCACAAAGACTGAAGGATGTGTCCTAAGAATCCCTCCCAGAGCCAGCTTGGAAAAGCAGATGCTTCCCAGCCAAGATCCATGTTACTGAGCTACTCAGGGCTGCAGCCACAGCCACGTGTGCCAGGCTGAGCAATGGCACAGACACACAGGTCCTGAAGGATGTGTTCCTGGACACCTACAGAATCATCCATGAGCGTGCAGAAATGTGCCAACAGCACCAGGGATGTTTCCCCCCCAGCACTGGGGGTAAAACCAAACCATTAACGTGCTCAAGAGTTTGCCCTTGTTGAAAAATGCACAAATGCAGAAGTAAAAAAAGCCTCATCTTCACGGAGCAAAAAGCCAGAGGCAGCACACACGAGAGAAAAGGGAAGAGACACATGCACAGACGTTGCATTTTTACAGCATTTGCCCATTTAACTCATTAGCAGGGAGCAAATTTTATCAGGAAACAAATTTACCCTTGTCTCAGGGAACAGCCAAGGTGCTTCCAAGAGCTCTTGCCGCAGAGGCTGAACCCCAGCAAATGTGTGACCCCCCCTCCAAAAAAACATGTGCAAAAACACTGCTTGCAGTGCACCCCAGGCCGAAAAAATAATAGCTCTTTTGCTGGGAGAAAAGGAAGGATAATGGTTACTTAGAAAGTGCTCCAGACAAGCTGTCAGGTTGAATTCAGAGAACTGGAGTCTACTCTGGGACAGCGCTGGCTCGGGGTGATCCCTTGTGAGTTGGGTTTCCTGCCTGCTACAGCTTAAAGACAACGATTCTTTGTTTCCAGTTTTTCTGGTGAAAAAACACACGCCTGCCTCCGAAGAGGGTCAGGGAGAAAGCAGACAAAACACTAACTCTGGAATTTCAAAGGAAAACAATTAAAAAAAAAAAAAAAAAAAGAAAGCAAGCATAAAAAGAAAACTCCGAGCGCGCCTGCTACTGTCTCTCCTGGAATCATAAATCCCTGCTCTGGCCACACAGTGGAAATAAAAGAAGCACTAAAAAAGCCTCCCCTTTTTTTCTGCTGCGGAGCTAAAAACGGGATATTTCATCACCAGGCACACAAATATCATCAAGAAACGTTTTAGCAAGTACAGACAATTGGGAGGGCACAGACTGCGACTGCTTTTTCTCTGACACCACTGAGGCCGGAGGGTTTGTAACCTCTGCTGTGAGAAGGGGCTGCACTGACACACTCAAAGGAGAGTTTACTGAAACTGGTCAATATTTTTCGCATGACAACCTTTTTAGACCTGAAAAATGGCCTTTCCAGGAGAGGAATTTTATGCAGGAATTTGAGGGTGTTTTCCTGTGGGAACTGCGCTCGTACATCCACCCTGTCAGCGCTCTCTGCCCACCTCCCTCCAGCCCCCCCAACTTTTGAACTTGTCACCCCACATTGTCACTGAATTTCACGGGTTTTGAAGAGTTCCTGCCAATCTGAAGGAAGCTGTGGGGAAAGAGGAGTGAGTTTGCAGCCCTGATGGTACAAAAGGCAGCTGCACGGACTCATGTACCAGAGAACTGGAGTGAGAGAGATTTCACTGATGCTCCAACAGCAGGAAACTCTTCCTTAGGGACTCACAATGAAATGGGTACAAACCCACGGGAACCCACTCTGGGCGAATTCCAGGGCTCACTGGTTGATTTATTTTCTTAAATTTGCCAACAACCCAACAAATCATACGAGCAAACACACTTCACACCCAAACACCCTTATTGTTCACACAACCACCTCTAAAATCCAAACATAAACGTGGGATGGCCACAGACTTAAACCTTTAAAATTCATCCCCTCCATCCAGATTCACAGATAGATTTCTCCCCTCCTTGAAAATGCAGGTGGCACATCCATTTTTCCCGTGCTCTGCTTGAATTTGGGTTGGATTTACGAGACTTTGGGCTAGTGCTGGTTTACCACTGATCTCAGCCAGCTCCAGGAGGCTCAGGGGGGACCTTCTCACTCTCTACACTCCCTGACAGGAGTGGGGGGCAAAGGGGGTCGGGCTCTGCTCCCAGGGAACAAGGGGCAGGACCAGAGGAAACGGCCTCAAGCTGTGCCAGTGGAGGGTCAGGTTGGACATCAGGAGGAATTGCAACACTGAAAGGGTTGTTAAACATTGGCAGGGGCTGCCCAGGGAGGTTTGGAGTCCCCATCCCTGCACACATACTCCCACCAGGCACTCCCACAGGCCTGTTTGGACACAAACTCGACACATCAACAACTCCACGATGCTGCCTCACTAAAGAGCGCCCTGCCCTGCCTGGGTTCGACCCCTGCACAGCCTTTGAGACATTAAACACGGGAATTGCACAGAGCCTGACGCTCTCAAAAGCGAGCACAGACCTCCAAAACGTGCTGGAGGGAGGCCAGAGTGCTCAGAGCCACCTGGGACACAGCCCTGTGGCCTCTGAATGTTGTCGTGTGTGAACATACTTTCCATCCCCCGATGGAGACCTGCTGAAACGACACCATTCTGCAGGAGAGCAATTCGGAGCCTCCCTGGACTCGCAGATAACGTGGGCTCAGATTCCCATCCCGTGTCTCCAGTACCTACAGTAGGTCAGTCCTTGCTCCAAACAGGCATGGAAAATGAAACAGCCCCTCTCTCCACTGGGGAGCTGGGAGGGGGACACAAATCTTTCCACTCAGCGACGTTACATTTCCCAGAAAACTGCTCTCTGGCCAAAAAAAACCCGGTGATTTTCATTAGGGCAATTTATTTCTCCCAGGCAGCTGAAGACAATTTGTCCCAATGACGCTAAATACCATCCTTTGGAGTGTTTATGAGGCTGGGAGGAGAGGAAGCTCAGGCAACGAGAGCCCTTTGAACAGCACGAGGTCTGTACCTGGCTGATCTGAGAGCAGAGCTCAGCTGCCTCGTGCCCCAGCCGAGGAAGGTTATGGAAGCAGTTTCTGGAAGCAGTTCCTGGAGGCAGTTTAGCTCCCCCAAAGCGGTGCTGCAGGTCCTGGCAGAGCTGCCACTGCAGAGAAGTGAGAGGGCAGAAAATAGGAGGGGGAAAAAGGGAGTCAAGTCTGCATCTGCGACCAGCCAAGGCAGCTCCGTGAGCTCTGTGTGCAGAGCCAGGGCACGAAAGCCAGCCCTGGGGACACGGGCCAGGGGCTCCTGGGGGCACCATCCCACTGCCCTGCTCTGTCTGGAACAATTTGGGAGCCACGTGCTGCATCTGGAACATCTGCATCTGGCTGTGCTGCAGCTGCAGGCTGGGTTTTGCCCTGTAGATTGTCCTTTCCCAGCCGTGGCTGGGATGTGTGTGCAGAGCAGTGGCACTGCGTGCAAAGAGCGTGGGGCTCTCCCTGCAGTCTGCACAGGCACGTTGTTGGCATCACTTATGTGAGCTCAGAAAAATTACAGCAGGAGGAGTGAAGAAAATGGTATTTTTTTTTTTCCCTCTCTCTCTCAACATTTCTTGTGCTACTTCGTCACGTCCTCCTGCTTTTGGATCCTCAGGGGAAGGTGGTTAGAAAAAATTTGTCTGGTTTTATTCACAGGCACAGGGAGAAGAAGTATTTACAGGATTAGTAGATTCAAGATGCATGGACATAAAGAGAAATGTGTAATCTTTTGAGAGGTTAACTTCTAAAAAATCATGATTTTTAACCTGAAATTTTTAGCTTTTCCAAAAGTAACAGCATCATCCTGACATGGGCCCATTGAAAAGCCTTAAAAAGAAACAAGGAAAATCTTGTTGCCTGACAGACTAGACCAAGGCTGAGGAATTACAAACCCAGTTTTATGTTCATTATGAGTTTCTTTTGTGATATTGGATGAGACACGTCATTCTGCTCCCCCAGTTCCTGATCTGTCAGCCTGTCACATTCTCTTGCCTCTTATCCTGACATCTTATCTCACCAATAACACTTGGAGCATCAATCAGTGGGTTAAAGTGGGTCAGCTGATCCCACAGCAGATTCAGCATTGAAGGAACAGGGAGGAAAGGGAGAAAGGGGAGAGGAATGGATGGGATTTCAACATTTCTGTGCAGCTCTTAATTTTTATTTGGCTGCCCCGTGGGTGTGCTCAGTCCTTTATTGCCACATGATGAAAGTACCATGTGAAGCTCAGAACACCAGGCTGACAGAACTCAGCCCCAACCTCTGTCGGCAGCACTAAAGGGACACACTGCAGGCCAGTAAAAGTGGAGGGGGAGGAACACTTCTCCCCTCAAATTTCTTTCAGCCTGAGTGGCTTGAGGCCCAAGTCACAGAGATAAAAGGTTTAAGAAATTCAGAGAAGTGCAATTTTATTCAGAGCATTTCTCTTTAACAAAAAAATAAAATAATTTAAAAAAAAAAAAAACAAAAACAACCCGTGGGTTTTTTTTTTTCCCCTCTTTATTTTTAGCAACCACCTGGCCTGAGACAGACAGAGCAGAGGGTTTGGGGGGGGTGGTGTGTTTAGGGGGAATTGTGGAGGAGCACGTGTGTGCTTTATTCACCCAGGAGCAGGCCCAGCTCTTATCAGTTCTAAATAGACTGTCAGTGGCAAGGCAGTCCCAGCAGAGCCTGAAGGGCTTTGTCTCTGTAGTGCCCCAGGTTTCATCAGCCAGTGCCTGTCTCAGCAGAGAGAACAGGGAACACACAGCTCAAGTGGATATTTACAGGCTGCACAAAAGGAGCTGTTGGAAAAACCAGCCCTGATGTCGTGTGCAGATGTTGGAGATGAAATGCAAGGGGAAAGAGGGGCTGGCTGGGAGAGCAGCGAGTCAAGGAGGCAGCCAAGCACTCCAGGCAGGAGCTTGGTAAATGTGTGAGCTGTTTGCTGCAGCCTTTCAGGGAAATGGGAGCTTTTGTCTCTCCAGCTGCTTAAATAAAAGAACTTCTGCCTTTCCCCACTATTCTTCGAAATGCAAACTTGTGACTTGGCCATGAAGCGGAGTTTTCTTGAAAATCATACATGTGTTGATATAAAATATATAAATATCTATTTATATAAGATTTATACCTATGTGAAAATAAATGTGTCTATAAATACATGTGTGTATAAACACCTGTGAGGGTGTTTATATATGAGGTGAGGAGACTGTCTGGGCACAGGAGGAGGCTGGTTTTGAGGGGGTTATCTCACCTGGCAGACACAGCACTGCACACTTGGCCCAGAAACTCTTCAACTGAGGAGCTGAAAACAGTGCAGGGAACAAGCCCAATGTTCCTGCAGCTGCACAAAGGCAAAGGAAGACCAAGCCCAAGGCTCCCAGTCCTACACAGTGAGTTATAAACTCCTACAAGCGAGTTATGGAGCACAAGAACAGATTTTTGCTCTTTTTTCACCCTCTTTGGCCTTTATCAATTCAACTGGGACTTGCTGTCTTATGTAGGCAAGGGTTGGGCATCACCACGTGTGTCCCTGCACGTGGCAGTGGATTGGAATGAGATGATCCTTGAGGTCCCTTCCAACTCAAACCATTCTGGGATTCTCTGATCGCACCCATCACACCAACTCTCATAACTTTAGCATGACTGAGAATCCAGTTTTTCCTTAAAAATAAGGAAAAGGAGCGGGACTGGAGCTGCAGAAGAAAACCTGAAACACCTGACTGAAGGGTACACAACCAAATCCAAAGCCTGAAGGAACCTCCTGAATGTTAACTTTGAAACTTCGAGGTTTACATCAGCAGAATTTCTAACACATTTAAAAAAAAAAATATTGGGGTTGTTTGAAAAGAAGAAAATTGAAATGTTCCAAAATGGAAGTGACAAAAAGATATATTTGTTCTTCCTTGCTGCTTGAAACCAGATTCCTGCGTGGTTTTGGAACACCTGAGTGACCTTCACTCAGTAATGGACTTTATTGTGGGAAGATGAACTGTGAAGTCACTCACAGTGTCTCAGTCCTTGCTGTGCATCGGAGATTTTGAACTGTTTCCCATCAAGAGCAGACAATATGCCATCAGCTCATCAACACACGAGTGTGACAATGACAGACACACATTTCTTGCCCCGGTGTCGGCTGGCCCAGCAGAGACGGGATTGTCACCACGGACTGGGCTGAAAACCGCCACTTATTCTATTTATTTAATTATTCTAGTGAAATAGTGCAGGCAGAGCAGAGCAGAGCACTTTCACACCAGGGTTATTATATAAAAGGTCTAGTTTTAACCCAAGCAAAGCCATCATGAAAGCACAGGGAGGCAGGACACTGATAAGCAAAACACTGACCTTCTTTGGTGGCAAGACGTGAGGAGGGTTCTGTGTGGGATGGAGTGTTGTAGACCAGCAGTGAGCTACCTGTGAGGAAAAGAAAAGCAGTTACTGCAGCTTGAACGTGCTCTGCCATGGGGAACCACGAAGGCAGGGAGGAAATGCTGCCATTGGGATCTAAAGACCTAATTTTTCAGCCAATTAGGCACGTATTTTCTATGGAATTCTTCTAAAAGCTTGGGAGCTGCGTGTCCCACATGTGCTGCTGTTTCTCTGCTTGCAAAATATAAAAGACATTTGTCTCCTTCACAGAGCACCTTGATGTCCCCTGGTGAAAACTCATATAAAAGCTGAGGTTGTTCAGCCCATTTATCCAGGTACATTATCCATCCCAGCAGAGCCTCCAGAAATGATTGGGGCACAGATTGTGTTGCAGGATAAGGAAAGAGCTTTCCTCTCCCTGGCTGTGATAGAGAAATTTCCTGTTTGAGGAACATACAGTAGAAAAGACATGAATTGCACTGTCAGGACCTGGCCATTTTTAGAGTGTCACATGCTTGGTTTGGGGCCAGCAGCTGCACAAACCTCACTGGTATTCCAGCATCTCCCATGCCCTGGGGATTTGGAAAGTTTTCTGGGTTCAGAGTGGCCTTTCCATCCAGCCCCACTTGACACACAACTATTCAAGAGCAGCACAAGAAAGAACCCACTGCAAGGGTCTCTGTTTTGCACCACAGTCTGCGGTGGAAATGTTGTTTTCTGAGCATTTTTATTTGGTTCTCCTAGAAACTCTCCTGGAAATAGAGGAAGAGACCCTGTGAGTTCTCAGAAGTCAGCATGTAATGCCCATTTCATGGTTGTTCTGGTTATATGTGTTTACATAATCTTCCAAGCTCATCTTTCCTCCAGTTCCTTGGAAAAGTTTCCGCTGCATCAGGTGGTGACATCCCTAACAAGGCAGAGCTCCTTGTTTGTAGGGACCCTTGGTGGGAACTGGAGCAGGCACCAATCCTGCTGTGAAAAGTGCTTTTACAGACACCTTCTGCTTTTCATACCCCCCCAGCTCCTGTCCAGTGAGATTCTGTCCCACTGAAGTCCTGAGCACCACCCAACAAGCAGCACAGGATCCCACAAGAGCTGGTCTGGCCTGAGCACCCCAGATTTTGTGGCAGGGCCAGGAACTCCTGCAGGTCCTGCAGTACCCACATCAGCACCTTGGGACTGGGCCCTGCTGTCTCCACGTTCCTCTAATCCACATGATCCCAAATAGCCCTGGCCTCAGTTGCCCCTCAGTAGTCCCAGCGTGTCCTGCTCTCCTGTGAGAGCTGAGGATTGGGCTGCCAGAACTGAGAGCCATTGCAGGTGCTGGATCCTCCTGGCCCTCTGTTCCTATGGATTCCTTTCCTTCCCCAGAAAGCAAACAAAGCCAAAGACAGCATTCACACAGAGGCAGAAGGTGCTGCCAACCAAAGCCTGAAGGGTGGATTCTACAGGTGCTGCAAGATGGGATGTTTCAAAAGCCCAGGATGGGTAACACGGTCAACTGGGAGGTAAAGAGTTCAAAGGGATCCCGAGGGCACCTCGGCTGGGAAAGGTGGGATAGCCAGAGCCTGGCTTCAGTATTTAGGGAGGTTTGCTGCTCTTTTTGCTGCTGCTGGAGGAATCGAAACAGCTTTGCCCGCAGAACTCCTGTTTTCATCGGATGCTTTCTGGCTTTGGCGTTTTTTTCTCGAATATCTGCGGGGAATCTCCCGCCCACCACTCTCTGCTTTTCAGGGTATTTAAAGGAATCCTGAGTGCAACGCCCAGCGCGGCCCTGCCCTGCCAGACAGGGAAGTGCTGGGGAATTCAGGAACACGCTTTCCTATGACTAAATAGGCTGCAAATGCCTGCTTGCACCGAGGAGGTGGGGGTGGGGTGATGAATAGCGGCGAACAAGCCGGTACGATCAACTTTTAGCTACTCCGAGCTAAAAAATGCACCCCAAGCCACTGGAAAGGGCCGGCGCCTCCCCCGGTTTAATTGCTGAAAGTTCTCACCTTTGCCCGGCAGTCTGAGGTTTCTGGTGGGAACACCACAGAAAAGGAAATGTGTTTCCTATTAAGGGTTTCAGTGAAGGAGGAAAAGAGAGGAAGGCAGAGACAGCTCAGGACAGAGGGAAGCAGACAGACAGACAGACAGAGGCCAGGCTGCCCCCTCCCTCACTCCTTGGGCAAAGCCTTGGCTGGGATGAATTTTGGGTTTGTTCTTATTCCCCCCCACTGGGTGTGTGACACCGTAGATTAGAGCAGATTTTTCTAGTGTTATCAGTACAGTCTCCTATAACTAATATTAAACATTTATCCTATGGTTCCCCTCACCTTTCCCTCTCTTTTATTTCCCTTGCATTAATTACGAAGGAAGGTGGAGAAGGACTGAACACCAGAGCAGGGGAGTTTTTTCCCTGTAAAACCTTCCTCCTCACGCGGCAGCTCATCCTTCTGAGGTGCAGGAACACCTCAGTCTCACAATCTTGGGCTCTATTTAATCAAAAAGTCTTTTTTTTCTCCTCCCTTTCCAAAAGCTCCTTGGCCTTCCCTCCACAGGTCCTGGTACAATCCAGGTTCTGCTGCATTTAGCAAGACAGTTTTGTTTGGCATTAATACATGGCTTGAAACCACCAGGCAGATTTCTGCTGCTCACCACAGTTCTCATTCTTTCCCCTTCAAGCTCTTTTTATTTGTACAACCCACACACACCCCCCCATCACCAGGGAGGTGACAGCTCGGGCTTCTTTTGATCTTCATCCCAAACAGAGCTTGGAAACATTAAATCTCCCTTCCCACTGGCTGCCTGGAGAAGATTCACCAGGCAGAACGTGTTTGAAGATCAGTCAGCCTGGAATCCCAAGGTGTGCGGGGACAAACAAAGAGGAGGAAAACCAAGGCGTGGCTTCACAATTTTGGAGACACAACTGGGAGAAACATGGAAAGAAAGACGACTGTTTGGAGGGGATGGACAGCAAGTTCCCTTAAAAAGCTACTGGGGTGCTTTGAGAGGCTCCAAAGGATGGAGAAGGGGCTGCAATCTGAAATCTCCCAAAGATCAGAGCCGCCGGAATTCCTGACTCCTTCAACAGCAAAGGAAACAGGAAACAACTGCACCATTCTGATCCAGACCTAAGTGCTGCCTGGAGACTGAAGGTGCTTGATATGAGTTTGGTTTAGTCTTGGCTATATTAAGTAGCTCACCTGAACCTTCTGTCTCCAAAACTGAGACTGAGCTTTTGTTGTGGTCTTGCAGATGGTACTGGTTTATCTTTCCAATCTGGACTCAGATGTGACAAAATAAGGTAGGTTTAAGAATGTTCTCACCCTGATCAGGGGGAAAAATGTTGAAAACCTTCTGAGGAAGCTCATTTTGAGGGGCTCTCCCTGCCTGGTGAGCAAACAGGCTCAGAAAGTTCAGATCAGCTTTGATTCTTGGAAAACAAACACCAAAGCTGAGGACCCGCTGTCCTCACATACCCAGTTTTGCACCTTGAGAGGATGAACACTTTTCAAGAGAGGGACTGGGCAGATGTCATCGAGCCTGTAGGTCTGCAATCCCCCCCAAATCCTCCTGTGTTTGTTGCCATCACATATTCCCCACCCCGAGCAGGAGCAGAGCTGGGTGTCTCTGAAACAACCAACCTTCCAGAGGGGGAAAGCTGAGGAAAAACCAGCCCATCTCCCCGTGGCACTGAGCTCGGAGCTCGGCACTAAACATCCGCTGGAAGCCGGGCTGGAAAAACAATCAGCTCGTTTGGAAGGCGTCGCTCCGGGAGGGAGTTAACCAGCAATCCCCAACCCAGACTGTCATTAGGCTGCGAACAGCTGCGGGGAAAGGAATGCTCCTGGAGCTGCTTTAGTGAGGACAGCACTCCTTACAGCACAGAGACATCTGTAACCACGAACGCCGGGGATGCGCTGCGATTCAATCCTCCTTTCCGAGTGAAAAAGGAATTAAGGATTTGCCTGAATCCAGCGAAGCTGCCGGGTTTTTGCACTGGCTCGATAGCCCAGAAATCACTGTAGGTACTCCCCTGGCAGGACACTGTATTTTTATGATCATTATTGCAGCAAATGCAGCAGGACTCCCTCGTTCTCCCTCGGGAGACAGGAGGCACAACCCCTGCTCCACAGGCTTCCCATGCCAGTGGATGAGACCAGTGGAGAAAGTAAAACTGAGGCACAGAGGAGCTGAGGCAGAGGATTGTTCCTCCTCATTTCAGGCAGTTAAAGCTTCGGGCTTGTGCCACAAGATCAGCAATGTCATTCCCCTGACACTGCCTCTGAACACCCCAAATATCGGGACAGCAGGCACTGGAGATGCCGTGGGGAGCTAAAGAAACAGGGGGATCCAGCTGGTCTGCCAAGCCTTTCAAATTCAGCCTGGTGCTTGGATTAAAACCCACACACCTCTCTCTCCCTGTCAATCCTCAAGCCTTATCAATAAGGCAATTCAAGTGTCTCACATGAGTGTTTATCTTGTGGGAATTCAGACACGTTTCCGCTTACAAAGGACCTGACTTGCCCAAAGTCAGCAGTTTTGGCCTTCACAAAACTGCCTTCCCTGTCCCAGAAAAATGTGTAATCCTGTGTGCAAACCTGACTTAGAAAGTGTCCTGTGGAGCAGCAGCTCTTTGCTGATGAAACAGGATGAAATCCACCAATTCTTTTGGATGGGAAATTCTTTCATTGTGAAGCCACAAGGGACAAAACCTGCTCAAATCCAACAACTTTTATTTGTTGTGAATCATTTCCTTGGCTCAGCTTCTCAAAAAAAAAATAAAGGTGGGGCTTACAGAGGCACCCATCTGTGATCTAACTCTTGTGCCACTGTAATCTCTAAAGCTCCCACTGATTTTAGGCAGGGAGAGACCAGCACTGCACAGCTTTGAAGGAACACCCTAAATAAATGCTGTCTCCCTGCTTGCCTGCACTGGCCAGAGGAGACATCCACAGCTGCCTTTCCATCACAGTTTGATTTTCTAGTGGAGAAAATATACTTTTTTCCTTCTCTCCCTGTGCTCCCACCTTGATTTATGGCACCTTCTCCTGATTTTTGAGTCCTTAAATAATCATACTCCTACAGAAGCTGCTTCACTTGAAAAAATCCCGGAGCATGTGGGGCTGAGCTCCAGTTCTCTGGCCTCATCACAGCACAATTATCCTTAGCACACCTTTGTGAGGGAAGGAGATGGTTTTAGCTGATGAAGGGGAGACATTTGGAAGCTGTGGACATGCTGATGGTTGCCCAGAAATCTTGAAATCTGAGTTTAAATCTAAGACTCCCTCGAGAGCCTGTGCCATCCATAAGGTGATCATTCCTGCTGGGGCTGCTGGGATAATGCTTTTCCAGAAGCAGCTCAGCAGAACTGCTCACAGCTCCTGTTCTGGGGCTTAGTGCAGCAAAAAGGACTGATGGATCCATCCCACGCTCTACTGTGGGACGGAGAGGAGCAATAAAGAGCTCCCACAAGCTTTTCTCTGAGTTTTGGGTCATTTGCATGGGGTCTGCTTCAGCACCTTTACATTTGGGGAAACACTCTTGTATTTTTTCCTCTTTCCAACCAACCCGGGCCTGCAGGAACACAGGAAATCTCCAGCTCTGGCCAGCTGTGGGTCCTGTTTTGAAGAAGTTTTACCAGAAGCCTGAGGGGAGGGGCACAGCCCTCCAGATGCAAAGTTAGGGGATAATTTGCCTGTGCCACATCAGTTAATGTTTGGTTTAATCTCTACAGCAAATATATGTATTTTTATCACATAGCCACAGATGTTTTTATAATCTGTAGGACCATCTAATCTCATTGTCCTGCTCAGTTCGCCACCTCCCTGGTATCACCAGTAACTCCATCTGAGTTAATTTTACCTTTCCAACCCACTTTTTATTCCTTGCTTCCATGTTTGCTGTCTCTGCCTGTGTTTCTCTCTTCATTTTCCTTCACCTTCCCTACTCCTCATCCTGCAGGAAGATCCCTACAAGTCCAATACCCACTTCAGCTCATCCTCCCAGCGTGTCAGGACAGGGCTGAGCCGGGGCAATACTCACTTTCCCTGAGGTAACTGAGGTGAGACAGCAGAACTTCTGTGTTGTAGAGGGAGGTGGTTCTGAGGAAGTCGTCCTTGTTCATCTTGCAGAGCTCTTTGCCATCCATGTTCTGGAAGATGGTGGTGTCAATCTCCATCAATCCGTACTCCTTGATAGCCCATTCCAGCCACTGGCGCACGTGGTCCTGGGTCCAGAGGGTGGGATCTGCCAGGGGAGCACAAGGGGTGGTCACACACAAGCCTCCAGCACTCACTGCAGCCCAGTCAAAGCATTAACCACTGTTCCCACAAGCAAATATATTTAATTTACTGGCTCCAATGTGTTTTGGGAGATGAACAAACTCTGTGAGGTGGATGCACTGGCAGGGTCACTTCACTGTCTCCCACCCGCCCAAATCTTATTCCTCTGCTTGGGAACAATGCTGGTGACGTTGGACTGGGACTTTTCTCCTGGAAAAAAGCTTCCCAAAGGCAACTCATCCCCTTGAGAGGCGATGCCTGTCCCAGCAGTGGTTCTGTGGTGACATCAGGGCTCTGTAAGTCCCACCATCCCTCACAAGTGCACCATGAGGTGCCCACAGCTGACATTTGAAGTGAGGGTGGGGGTATTTATGGTCAGCAAAGGGACTCTGAAAAAAAACACTTATTGCTTAAGCAGAGCAGGCTGCCATGGCTGTGAGTCACAGCCATTCACCCTGCTGACAGGAACACAGTTCCACCTCCTGTAAAAGCCTGCAGCTCTTGGAGGGCAATGTGGATTTTATCCTGTCTCCTGCATCATTAGGGACTGTCAGCAGAGCCCCAGCTGGGGAATCTTTATTGCTGCTGGTGACGTAGGAGAGAGATTGAACCCGGCTGGAGACCCAGAGCCCATGGGGAGGGAGTTAAATAAAGAAATCAGCCTTTGAGTTTTGAAAAGAGCCTTAGCTCAGAAAGCCCCAGCAAGGCTTGCTGCCACGATACCATTTCACAGAGTCATCACAGAGCATATCTGCCCTTTCAGATGTTTCCTGTGCTGCTGCTCCCCACATAGCCCGTTTCAAAACTTCAGCTGCAAACTCGTGTTCTGCTGCAGCTGGAGAGGATTGCAAAGTGAGGTTGAAACTTTGGAGATGTTTGGTGTGTCGTTTAACAGCTCCAAGACAAGCCTTAAGCACCTCAGGTCCCAAGGAGCTGAGAACATGGATCGGAAGGATACAGGACCACAGGGCTGGAGGGTGTGCTCTGGGCAGGGACAAGAAATGCCTCTGCCACAGATTTAGGAAATAAATGTATCAAATAACTCCCTGGGCCAGGGCTGTAAACTGTGTGTGCTCAGGGTGTAGGTCAGGTAGTGCCTATAACTGGTGCGTTCCTTGGCACCCGAGTTCCAGAGTAACAGCATGAGATGGAGACATGAGACCATGGAATACTGAAATGATAACTGTGACATTTCCCCACTGAGTCTCCAGTAAACCTGGGTTGCTTAAAGCTAAATTCTAAACATGGAATTTACCATCCGCTACCGTTGCAAGTCTGCTTTGGGAACGACACATGGATTTCCTTCATGTCTTGGTAATAGTTAATTTAAATTCTGCTTTCTAAGCACTGGCAAAAGGCTGCAAATTTTACAATGCAAGTATTCAAGGGAGGGTTTGGTTTGGTTTTTTTTTCTTAATTGAAAGACTTATTTGTCTTGATTTTTTTGCAAAAACACTCAGTGTCTAGAAGGCAAAGTGAATTTGTGGCCTCCCTTTAAACACTGTAAAAGGGATTGAATGGTCTCTGAAAAACTGCCTTCTTGAAACATGGCTTGGAGTTTGTTATTACTACTATTGTAAGCCTAATGCGACATTACTCTTGCTTATCTTCGCCCTAATGCACTATAAATCTCAATTCTGGATTATATTAAAATTTCCAAATGCCTTTCTTGGATGAGTCTTCTCATATCCTGAGGTCTGGGATGATGTTCATCATTGTCTTCCAAAGTCTGGTAAATCACTGCTATTTGACAAGTTTCTCAAGGCTCTGAGTTGTGGATGCTCATGGTGGGGAGAAAAAGTCCTTTTCTTGACTTTCCTTCAAAGGGAAGATTCGAAACCTTTTCTTCCACTGAGGGCACTAAAATTTCCCCTATTTCAACAGTGATGCACTTCAGCTCTCCCTTGGTGTTTTTAAACATGCATAAACAGCGTGGTGAGGAGCAGGATGGATGCTGAACACCTTTAATTACACAGTGACTGGTTGGTACCTGCTCCCACCCTCCTGGGCAGTGCTGACACTGCAGACACATCCTGGGGCTGTCACCAAACAGCTCAGCCAGTCCCTCAGAGCAGGTCCCAACAACAGCTTAAATGGTGCTTGCAGATTTGCTGTCAATCTTTCACTGGCTTTTCCTTTTCATCCTAAATGGCAAACAAATGCTCGGGGACTCTCATCTGTTCGTGGTCAAGCCACGATCAGAAAGCAGAGCTGAATTCCACGAGCACATTCCTTCCTGCCAGCAGTTTGTCTGCTGGGCTGGGTACAACCCCAGTGCAACCCTCCCTGTCCTGGGTGAAACCCTCAAAATCAGAGCAAGTTCTGGGACAGAAATCAGGCCAGCACTTGGCTCCTTGAGTGTAGAGGTCCTGGCCTTGCCTGTTTATGTGGATGGTGTTTATAAACTTTGCAGGGAAAAGGCTCCTCATTCCAGATTCGACCTTCACCGGTTGCCTCCACAGCAGCTCACCCCTGACTGTCCAAATGCATCCATTGCATCCTGCCAGCTCCAGAGAGCAGATGTGGATATCAAATACAAACAGAGCTGGACAGGAATGTTTCTGTGTAACCGTTTTTGGAAGGGTGATGTAGTTCCTCCGAAATATAATTTTTCCGGGTTTCTACTTCTAACAAAAAAAATGAAAACAAAATAGCTCATTTTGAATCAATCAATATGACATGAAAGTGCATCTGGGTCCTGGGAGCATCATGGGAGTTATGATCTGGGCCCACTTCATGCTTATTCTTGCCTTTGATCATCCCCTGTGTGTCCCAGGAAGCAGATTCTCCCCTAACACATGACGGGAGATGGATTTGGTTCGACACACCAAAACAACTCTTCATTCCAAGGGGGGGGAAAAAAAAAGGAGAAGAAGCACTAATTATCTGCTTGTTATCCTGACTCAGGGCAAGCAGACGGGACCGCGGGGGTTTGGTGGTACCTGCTGGGACGATGACTCTCCTCTCGTTGGTGGTCATGTTGGGGGGAGGCCCGTTCTTCTCATCCATGTAGGTGCTGTAGCTCATGGGGTTGGACTCTGTCCCTGCTCCCACGAGTTTGCCACATTTGTTCACACTGCAGTCCACGGGGGACTCCCTGAAATGGGAAAGGAAAGAACCGAGTTACCATCACTGTGCCCTTCCAGCCCCACAGGAGGTTTGGGTTGCAGACATGGCAATGATCCTCGAGGTGGAGCCTTAACAGGAGTTTCTTTCTGTGTGGGAGAGGCCATTCCTGACCTGTCACATGGATCTGTAGGTGATCTACGAACCACAAGTCTCACTGGGGGATCTCTGATAATGAAACCAGTTGGAGGAGAGATGGAGAATTCAAGAGGAATGACTTCCAGACAAGGCAGTGGTTGCTTGCAGGTCGTACTCAATGTCTCTGGAATGCCAAAATTCCCAAAGCAGATAAAGACATGTGCCTATCACATGGGCCTGTTGGTCACACCTCCACTCCCCTCCATCCTTTGTTGCTCAGTGCATTTTAGCAACCCTGCAGATCCAGCTGGAGCCCCTTTGGGCTGTTTCACTGTGTTAAAACAACCTTCCTGCTCAGTGAAGCCTGCCCATGGACAGACACTGCCCATTGACAGACACTGCCCATTGACAGACACTGCCCACGGACAGACACTGCCCACTGACAGACACTGCCCACTGACAGACACTGCCCATGGACAGACACTGCCCACTGACAGACACTGCCCACGGACAGACACTGCCCACTGACAGACACTGCCCACGGACAGACACTGCCCACTGACAGACACTGCCCACCTCGTGTCCTGAGGCATTCCTGCAGAGCTCTTCATGGACACAGGAACACCCCCTGCATGTCATTAACATGGAACTCAAGATACCCACCAAAGTGAGAGGAGAATACTCCGTATTAGCAGAAAGAGTCTTATTTACACGGGGCTGAACACAACTGATCTTGTCTGTTCTTAGTCTGAGCTCAAGGAGTGTTTGGACAAGGCTCTCAGGCACACGGGGGGATTGTTGGGATGTTCTGTGCAGGGCCAGGAGTTGGGCTCGATGATCCTGATGGATCCCTTGCAAATCAGGAGATTCTGTGACTCTGTGACTCTATGACTCTGTGATTCTGGGATTCTGTGATTCTGGGATTCTATGATTCTGTGACTCTGTGCTTAACAGTGCCCCAGTCTTGGAGAGGAAATCTGGAAACCTTGGCTGCCTTTGGCACGACTCAAGAACTCCAGACCACGGCAGTGGTGTGTGAAAAAGGCTCCAGCCCCAGTTAAATGTGGAGCTGATGGAGTGCTGGGGAGGGGACACTCAGCAGCTCAGGTGGCTCTGTGCTGAGCCCTGGCCTTCCCACAGAGCCTTGGCAAGTCTCTGGCCTGCTCTGGGGGAACTGTGAGCCTCCAACCACCGATGGAGAGCACGGACTGTGTTTTTATCCAGCTGTAACAGGGACTCACGCTTTTAGTCACCTCAAGCACCAGCCCCCAGCCTGCCACACACGCAGAGCACACCCCAGCTCTGAGGAACCTCCCAGGGAAGGGCACCTTGTTGCCCTCACCTTCTCAAGGGTGCCCAATCTCTACACAAAGCAAGCCCAGAGCCCACATCCAGGGCAGTTCAGGCCATGGGTTTAATCCCACAGCCATCCTCCTTCTCTGCCAGAAGCCAAGTGGTTTGGGAGGAAAGCTTTTTGCTGCAGGGTAAGAACCATGACAGCGCAGCAAATCCCACCCTCTGAGCTCAGCTGGCGAGGCTTCCAAGTTAGGACACTAAACAAATTTGTCTCTCAACCTGAATTGGGAGGGAGGGAGAAATTACTGAGCTTCAGTTATCATGGCCGGGAGATAAATGCTCCACCGAGATATTCCGAGGCAGATGGTAATTTTTTCCTCATGTCTTACTAAGGGAACGTTGCTTGAAAATGGAAATAAGATGTATAAGTTACACATGTTCGAATTTAAGGTTTTACTATTTCGCCTACTGTTTTTCCAGGCAGGGAACCAAAATCCGCCTTCAGAGAGGGAACTGCTGAAGGTTTAATGTCCCCGTGGCAGCGAGGAGAGGCTGAGCAACTGCAGGGCCACTGGGTTTTCACAGGGAACGTGCTCATTGCTGGGCCTCTGCTGAAATGCTCTGTGTCAGGTGTTAAACGCTGCCTGTGCTGGCAGAGAAAAAGCCCCGGGGCAGCACAAAGGATCTGATTCTCTGCTGAGGAACGGCCTGTCCTGGGAAGAGCATCCACGTTCCAGGATGTCACACTGCCCCTGGGAGGGGGAACAACCTCCTCCTGCCCTGCCTGGGGACCAGCTGCTGGTTTGGGTGGTGTGGGCACAGCTGGACACACAGCCCCACATGTGTGGATTCCCACCTGCCGTTCAGCACGTCCCAGGGGCTCCCTGCTGCCTCAGGTCCTTCTGCAGTGGTCACCCTCACCCCCCTGCTCTGGAGTTAAAGTTACCCGGGAAAAATAAGCCCTGCAGCTGACACACACAATATTTATGGTGGAATAATAACATGGATAGTGCTCACACAGACCTATAGGACAGTGTCCCACCACAGACCCCACCTGCAGTACTATGTCCCACTCAGGCTCCCCCAGCATTAGTAGGACATGGAGCTGCTGGAGTAAATCCAAAGGCTGGAGCCCCTCTGCTCTGAGCCAGGCTGGGACAGCTGGGGGGTTCAGCTGGAGAAGAGAAGGCTCCAGGAAGACCTGAGAGGCCCTTGCAGGGCCTGAAGGGGCTCCAGGAGAGCTGGAGAGGGACTGGGGACAAGGGATGGAGGGACAGGACACAGGG
>JAYRBT010000067.1:737630-762443 GCA_036023395.1 Myiotriccus ornatus
TCCAAGGCCAGGTTGGATGGGGCTTGGAGCACCCTGGGCTAGTGGAAGGTGTCCCTGCCCGTGGCAGGGGGTGGAACCAGATGGTTTTTAAGGTCCCTTCTATCCCAAACCATCCCGGGGTTCTGTGATATCCAGACTCTTGGATAATAACATCCTCTAAACAGCTTATCCCTGTTTTCTGCTGGCATGAAATGACCCTCAGGAAGAGAGCACAGAGTCCTTGGCTGTCTCTGCTCTCTCTGCTCAGCACCGTTCCCATGACCCACAGAGCACAGTGGCAGCAGTAACCCCAGTGCTGTCAGATCTCCCCCGTGGTTTGGGGATGATTTTTTCACTCTTGGTCTGGCAGTTTGGACCTTCCCTGTTCCCTCCTTGCTCTGTGAGTCTCAGCAGCCGAACCCAGACAGCCAAGTATCAGAAAAGATCTGAAAAGAAGATCTGACGTTGAAGGGACTGAGGTGCCCCCAGCAGCCACTGTGGGAGGAGGAGCTGCTCCGTGGATCCTGCAGGACACTGAGTGTGCTCCGTGTACCTGGCAGGCTTGTGCCCATGGGGCTGCTTCCCTTCCCTCTGAGGAAGATTTCAGGATGGTTGGATCCCAACCCACTGGACAGACATAACTGGGAAGAGCGTTACCCAAACTTCACTGGGCAGGAGGCTGATCTGTCCTTAAGAAAATAGCAGGAAATCTTTAGTGGCAGCAAGAGGAGAAGATCCTTAATTTAGTGCCCTGTGTATCCCAGCATTTCCCATCAGATCCAAACAGAGCCTTTTCCTGGGAAATCAGCACTAGCTGATTGAACCATCTCTGCACTCCAGGACGGCTGTGGCTGTCCTGCCCCAGCCTCAGGTGGGATTTACCCCAGCAGAAGGTGGGTGTAGCTGTGGCCACAGATAACCCAGTGTGGGGAACGACAACAGCATCAAATGAGAGCTGGAGTGTGAGCCCTGAGTGGTGTGTCCATGGAATACCACCCTCCCTTAGCCCATGCACTGCCCACAGGCAGCTTCGGTGTAGATAAAGATTTCCTCGCTATTTGAAAATGTTTGTGGGAGGGGATTGCAGATTCCAGATGAATCTTTGATTTTTCACAGACTTCAGGCTTTCAGGTGGTTCTGCAGGCTGGATTTGCTCGGGCTCTGGGCAGAAAACATGGATCTCCACAGGTGAGGGGATACAGGCTGCTTTCACAACACCTCTGGGGCAATGACAGTCCCAGGAATGTGAAGCAGGACCCATTCCCACTGTCTGTCCAAAGACTCCTCGTGCCAGCAGCTCCAGTGGCAGTGTCTGGGGATGCCAAGAGCGTGGTGTTTGGGAAAGTTTTGGACAGGCAGCTCTCCTGGCACTGACAATAAACCCTCTGTACAGCTTCAGCCTGGCTTCCAGGCACCTGGAAACAAAACAATTACTATTCCAGGGCTCTGTCTAGGAATCACCTTTGGCTTCCATTCCAAACAACAAAATAAGGGATTTCAGGAATTTCTGAAGCTGACTCAGCTGGGATCAGGGGGATATTTCCTCCTTTATATCCCTCTCATCCTATCCTGTCATTCCTCCATTCTTCCCCCTTGCTTTTCCTTTTGAATTTGCCACTTTTTTGTGTAAAGCCACATTTGGTCATCTCAGCTTCCGTAGTTACACTTGAAATTAGATTTCAGTTTATTTTCTGATGTGCACTGAAGGAAGGAAGCACGGACATCCTGGGATTCTGCTCGTGGTTCCCTCTGACAGGCTGGGAACAGAGTCAGCTCCTCGAAACTTGCATCCACCTGCACTTTAACCTGCTCCCAGGAAGGCCTCGGGAGGGGGCTCACACTGAAAGGCACTGTGAGGCTGCAGAAAGTATGGAAAATTCGGGTTGTTTATCCCAGCCAGGTCTGTGCAAACACGAGGGGGATGCTCGGCTGCTGTGCCAGGCACAGAAGCACCCCCGGATCCCACTAGAGGGCTCACACGCTGCTCCAAGGGGAGTTGATTCCCTATCGACACCACAGATGGTCCTTTGGTCTGTTTGAGACAATTATTGTGGCACAAAACCCCTCTGAGGTGGCTGAACTTGGGGACCTTCAGAACATATTTGAATGTTCCAAAGCAAGAGAAATGTAAAATCACAGAATCCCAGGATGGTTTGGGTTGGGAGAGACCCTAAAGCCCATCCAGTGCCACCACACCTTCCACCAGCCCAGGCTGCTCCAAGCCCTGTCCAACCTGGCCTTGGACACTTCCAGAGATGCAGGGGCAGCCACAGCTTCTCTGGGATGTCTCTAAAGAATGCCTCCAAAGCCTTTTCAAAGCGCTGACTTCATTGTTTTAGCTGGACAAAATCCTGGAATTGCCCAGTGAAGTTTTCCCACATCCCTGCCCACATCAGCACGTTGGAACATTCTTTCACATTTGAAGATCAGACAAGTTTTGTACCATCTTTTTAAAAATCACTCCCTGAATTTAGCTGCAAACGCAGATCTGTAGTAACTCAGTAAATACAGTCAGGATTTGGAAGTTCTCTTGCTTGGTTCACTCTTTGCATTTGGAATTTATATAAAATATAAGCAAAAAACCCTGTTATAAACATGGACTGTAAATTGGGTTGAACTTCACAATAATCCTTCACTGGAATTTAAGATGTGAAAGATTTTTTTGTTTGTTTATTTTGGTTGGGGTTTTTTAAAATACAATTAAACGTAGCCCTGGGTTTTACTCTGAGCAAGCTGCTGTCTGTGAAGGCAAGGGCAGATTTTGAAGCCATCACTTACATCTGGATCTGATAATCCTGGAAACGGTCACAAAACTTCTGTCTAAATCCTGCAGTTATACAGAAGTCCCATCTTCTCCCCTAAAACACAGATCCCAGCCTGGGCATCCCCTACACACAGTTAGAATGGAGTTATCTGGGAGATTCTTTCCAATTTGGGAGTCAACCAGGAAAATATGACATGGGGTACAGAGGTGGTTGGGGTTTCTTGGAGGACTTTGAGGGCTGTGCTAAACAAGCTTGGAGAGGTTCCTCAAAGACCCCTTCTGCCACCCCGCTGAGGACCAACCCAGCTCATCACACACTCAGACCTGCTGCTGGTCTCCCAGAAAGAGAAGCAAAGCTGGGCACTGACCCCTGCAGTCACCAGCTCCTGCCCTGGAGCTTTATCCCTGAGCACACAAACCACCCTCTCCACACAGCACAGGTGAAAGGCAGAACAAAGGCAGAATAAAGGTAGAATAAAGGCAGAATAAAGGCTGCTCCTGCCAGAGGCAGCTGGAACTCGGTGGCAGAGTGTCCTTGAGAAACAAGGGAGAGCAGGACAGGCAGGGACAGAGGGAGGGGCACAGGGGTTGGGATCCACCTGCAGCTGGAGTGAATTTGTGTTGGGATTGGTGTTTGTCACTCACCCATGTGTTGGTTTTGCCAGAGGAGTGGCCCAGCCCAACCTCATGGACTGTGATGGACACGAGAGGAAAGGGTTTTATATTTTTAGCCCTGAACAGGAGGAGAGGCTGGAGAAGCCAAGGGAATGTTCTCATGGGTGGGTTGGAGCTCTTGTGCTTACGAGTTATCAAAAGGTAAAGCTGGAAGCTACTGCAGTGCTTGGTCCTGACATGCAAAACAGCCTTTTCTTTTTTTCTGACAGGTTGGGAAGTTCTCACTCCTCCTTTAGAGACACTGAGGACACTTATTTGCTGCCCAAGGACCTTGTAGTCTCGAGCAAGCCCATGAGGAAGGATTTCCTTTTTGCCCAGAACCAACTCGCTGCTGGAGGGCCTTTCTCTGTGGCTCCCGGGGCTCTTACAGCTGTCAATGAATCACTTTGTCCAAGCAGATTATTTCCCTTTTTCCTGGGCAGATGAGGACGTTGGCACAGAAGGATCACAAGGCAAGGACAGCCCGGGATGTTTCATTCCAAGGTATGGAATGGGATGCACAGACAATTTGGGGACATGAGTAGCCACGCTCAGAACCTGTCCACAGCATGCTCACAGGGGCTGAGGAGCACCAATACATGATGCCCATGGATGTGACAGCACTGCTTGTTCCCTTGGCCTTCCAAAATTTCCCTGAGTCAGACAGACAGGATGGGAGGAAGCACTGTGAGTGTGCACCTGACACTGTGGGTGTGAGCAGCGGATGCAGTCAGAGAATTCCAGGGTGGTTTGGGTTGGAAGGGACCTTAAAGCCCATCTCATCCCACCCCTGCCATGGGCAGGGACACCTTCCAGCAGCCCAGGTTGCTCAGAGCCCCGTCCAGCCTGGCCTTGCTGTGGGCAGCCTGGCAATGCCAAAAAGGGCTTCCTCCTCCTCAGAAAACCACCCTTGGTAGCCAAAGGTGTCCCCATGACCAGCAAAAAATCCCCAGCTGGTGCTTTCAGGATCCATCCTTTTCTCTGTCTTATCCAGGGATGGTGTCTGAGGAAAGAACTCGTTTCCCCACGTTGCAGCCTCAGTTCTGAGGTGGGAAGCACCGGTGCAAAAAATCCACATAGTTTTTATGAAGCTGAGAGATGACACCGAGGTGCAAACAGGGCAAGGTCGAGTTCAGCCTGCAAATAATCACCTCAAGAGAGCTACTGCTGCAGAGACCTTTATCTGAGAGCAAAATCAGCATCTACTCTACTCTTACGAGGAAACAAAAACAGGCTGCTGTTTGATGTCTTTAACACCATCATCTCACTGCAGAAGTCTGAAAGTGCAAGGCTGCTTTCTCTTTCCAACTCTGTTCTCAGAAACTAGGAAAATATGCTGCTAAAGTAGCCCTAGAGCAGACAAAACCCTTAGGGGTTTATTAAAACTCTACTCTAGGGAGTGACTCTACTCTAGTGTTTGTGACTTTGAAATCAAAATAAAATTTAAAAATTTATAGGAACTCCAAAACCCTATGCTAAAAAATCAAAGTTTATCTTTAGTGCATATATTTAAAGCTGGAAAATAAAAAGAAATTTTTACACCTAAAGATTACGTGCAAGAAGGTGGGATTTGTTTCTAAGCTTTGGATTTGGAGTAGTGGTTTTCAGAGAGACAGCCTGAGCTGTGCTAATTAAATGTTTTCGAGTCATTCCATTTGACACTGAATAAGGAAATTATTTACCTCCTCCAGCTCTAACTACAAATGACTGGGGAATGACCTGTTACTTTTTTTGGCTGTGAGCTGGAGAGGTCACAGGTTGCTGCTCCTGAACTCTGTGTCACCAGTGGTCACCAATATTCACACGGAAGGCATGGATACAGGACTTTTGTGTTGTTGCACCTCCTAAACTGCCCTAAAGGACCTCATCTCCTCTTTTTCCCTTCTCCATCAAACAGCTCTCCAGTTTCACAGGGTTGCTTCTGCCCTGGTGGAGCAGGAACATAGTTCAGATGAGGTAAAAAGGGCCCTCCAGTGAGGCCCTTTCAGTCCAGTAGTGCAGCTTTCACTGCTTCACCCCGGAACACTGATGCAAACCCCAGCCATTGTGGTCTGACCATCTCTGTGAGCCCCTTGGACCACGGCACATCTGTGGGATGCTGGACTGGGGGATGGAATGTGCAGTTCACCACAGCATTTGCAGCGGGAGCTCTGCCCCGGCACTGCCCTGCCCCGCTCTCTGCAGCCTTTGTGGGCGCGGGGTGGGATCTGTCCTGTGGAACTGCAAGAGTGAGATGCTCAGGTTGTGAAAAAATGACTCCCAAAGGAGGGAACTGCAGGGAGAGAGGGGTATGTTCCTACACTGGTCCTGCACAGAGAGGGGGATTGTTGATGTGCAGGACAAGAGCAGGAATGGACGGTACGTGCTGTGCTTCCCGCTGGATTTGATGGGGTTTGGACTCAGAAGTCGGGCTGGTGGTCCCTGGGGGTCCCTTCCAACCCAGGGCATCGTGTGATTCTGCAACCAACCAGCAGTAGGTGTGGGAAGGCTCTTACCTGGATCCATTCATGTGGTCATACTCCCTCTTGACACTGACCCTGACGGGCTGGTTGATCCACTCCTGCTGCGGGGGCAGGGGGTTGATTTTGTGGGGTTGGCCGTAGTCGGGGTTCCCTGAGGCCGTCATGTCTGCCTTGGGGAGCTGGGGGGCAGCGCCGTACGAGGAGTCGAACAGGGACTGGTCGTCGCTCACCACCGACAGGGCCTCCTGGGGAGAGACAAAACAGGCCCCTCAGAGTGGTGACTAAACCAGCGACGCCTCTCGGGTTCTCCTTTGAGCTGGTGAGCACCTGCGGCGCCCGCAGCTGCCCAGCACTGTCTGAAATCGCCATCTGCCAGGATCGCAGGTTGAATCAGAGCCCCCGGGGGCCACCAACCCCTATGCAAAGCAGGGGTGGCGTGGCTTGGCTCGGCTCGGCTTTGCTGCCTGCGCTGGCTCCGGGTGGGACCAGCAGTTCAGGTTCACTTCTGCAAACGGGGAAGGTGCTGCTGTGTCACCTCGGTGCTCGTGGAAGCACCTCCAGCTGCAGTGGGTGCACTTGCTGCTCCGAGCTCAGCCCAAGGGGTGTGCAGCGGGCGGCATTTCTGCAGTGACATCTCCTTTCACAGGGTTTGTGTGTGCCTGTGTTTTGAGGTCACTGCTGAAGGAGGGGCAGCCAGTGCAGGCCAGAGTTATGGGTGTTCGTGGTGGGGGAAAAAATGCATTACTTTACACTTTTTGTTTATTTTGTGGGAAGTGTAGGACTGGTGCTTTACCAAACTATGCATTTCTAGAAATGCTTAAAAACAGGAAATCGTCATCCCTTTTTTTTTTTCTTCCCCTACTGAAACTCCAGCTGTTGACAAAAAGTTCTGATCATCCACTTCCTTGGGTTGGTGTGCTCAGGTTTCCTACACAAAGCAAGCTGGGCTCTGGTGGCTTTGGCACAGCCCTGGTGATTCAAAGTGCATCTGCCAAGGTCTGCATGTTCTTGCTGGAGCTCAGTTAACCACACATAACACAGCTGCCTTTATGACTGGCAGGGCAGAAACCGAAGGAGGAACCTCCCAAACTAAAAGCACACACTCTTTTAATGTCAATTAATGGAGCAACCTCCAAAACAAAGGCAGCAGCAGACTCACCTACTGTGGGATGCACTGGGCATTCAAAAGGTACCAGTGATGTGTGGGCAGCAGTGGGTCACTCTCAGCACACAGACAGACAGACAGACAAAGTTGTGTGTGCTGAGCCTCTCCTGCTCAAAATTCACAGGGCACAGTCCCTATTGTGAGCTTTTAAAAGTAAGAAGTTACTGCTCTGCCCCCACCTCCCCCGAGTCGTTGTTTTGGGGGGTTTGTTTTGTAAATTCTTCCATAACCAGGGAGGGAAACAGAAATTCTGAGAGCTTAGAGAAGTGCAGCTCATGGAACCCTCCAGCTGCACAAGAATCCAAGTGCAAATCGGGAATCACCAGGCTCATGGTACCGTCACAGAAAAGGGCAATAATTAGGAGTTTACTGGGTGAACATGAGAATACCCCTCAGCCTGAAGTTAATAACCCACTTAGGTCAGTGCTCTGCATTTACAGAATTCAGCAGTTTTCTGTCTCTGATCTCAGATAACGTACCAAACCCAAATAAGCTGAAGTGGCCTAGAATTTAAGTGGGCGTCACTAAGGAGGAACCTTCAAACATCTGCACGGGTCCTGCTGAAGTTCCAGTGTTTGCTGCAAAACTCTCGTGATCAGCCTCTCCCACTGGCTCCATTAAACAACAAAAAGGAGAGTTTTTACCCCACACTGCTAATGCTGCCTCCTGGAAGGAGCTCACACTGTTCAGCCTTTCCAGCAACTTTTCCTTGCTGGATCCACAGCCTTTCAAAAACACCCCCTCCCTTTTTCAGCTTTAATTAGAGTAAGGGAGGGAGTGGAAGGTGCCCCTGGGAAGAATTGGTGGGAATTGTGTCCCTGAGAGGGCTGGGACTGTGAATTTCGTCTGTGTAGGAAGGTACAAGAACACGAGATGGTTCAGCTCTTTAAAAGAGAGCAAAGCCTTCCCTTCAGAGGTCAGGTGGAGTGACTTGCTGCCTGTCTGATTCGCTGAACTCAGGATGTCAGACAGGCTTCCTAAATGACACATTTTCTGTGGGCCTCCATTTCCTCCCAGCACAAAAAACGTGGGGTTGCCCACGTTCTGGCCTGAGGTGGCAGGTGAACCCCACATTCCTGGGCTGCTGGACTGACTTAGGACTCTCTAGACCCACACTCCACTGGGCAGAGACAAGGAAACCACGAGCACCACAGCAGATTGGTCAAAGAAAAATTTACAAGGTTTGGGTTTGGAGATTTCCAGTCAAAAAACATACATTAAATCGGGATTTTTTTTTTTTTTTAAGGGAAACAATATCTGAGAAAATAACTATAATAATTATCCCATCAAATCAGTGTGAGAGGTTGCTCACAAGATTTTTTTACAGCAAACACTGTAGCTTCAGCAGGACTTGTGCAGATATTTGGGGGTTCTTCTGAATTCAAGCAGAGCCAGGATCACTTAACTCTAGGCTGCCTTTTCTGCCTAAAGCCATTTTTCTTCTGAAGAAGATGGAAAAAATTTGGAAAGCAGGGATCTTTCTGGCTGTCTGCAAGAAACCTAGACCCAACAACACTCCAAAGGATGGCCCTGGACAAGGATCCGTGACTGGGGTTACACCCAAGTCCAGCTGACTTTACACACCCAGGCAAGAGCACACTGCTGTGTGACACACAGAGTATCTGGTGGAGAACCCACTTCCTCAGATAAGGATCTTCCTTGAAGGACAGAGTGGCTGCTGAGACCTGCCTGCATGCCACTGGTGTTAACTGGGACAGTGGTGACCTCACAGGCAGGAGGCACTGGAACCCAGCAGCACTGGAGCCCAGCCCTGCCTTTCGCTGCGTTTTTGCTGTCTTGAAAACTCTGTGGCCCGCAGGAAAAGAACTTCGAGCGCTCTGGATGCCACCAGGGCGCCTCCTGTGCCGGGAATGGTTCGGTGAGAGCCACAAAAAGTCGGTGAGAGCCACAAAAGCTCCGAAAAGCCTGAGGGCTGGGGGGAGCTGAAGTGCCCCAGCAGAGGAGGCAGCACCTGCTCAGCTCCTGCAAACAGCAGCCCCTGGGGCTGGTGACATGCAAGGGAAGTCTGGTGGCACAGAGCCAGCCCTGCTGTGTGTCTCACAGCCACAGCTCAACAAAACCCACGAGGGTGATGAGGTGCCTCTGCTGGCAGGGGAGCACCCGCTGCTGTCCCGGCAGCGACGGCGACCCGGGACTCGGTTGAACCCCTTGGAAGAGGACAGGCCCTGCCAGCTGAGAGACATGTAGAGCCTCCCTTGTGCTGCCTGTGAGGGGCTCTGCTTGGCCAGCTGCGGTCCTGAAGGGCTGGTCTGTTCAGGGCGTGTTTGGCCGAGACCAGCAGTTGAATCCAATAGCAGAGGGCAAACGCCTCTGCCCTGGAATCGAGAGCTGCTGCCTGGTGTTTGGGGACGGGCAACTGGGCGAACACACTGAGCTGTGTGGGTGCCAACACAACCTGCCCAGACGGCCCCAGCTCGCCAGGGTCCCCCCGCACCACTGCCCCCCGCGCCGTGGCCTTGGGTTGCCCAGCCTGAGCCTGAGACAGGGGGCTTGTGTGTGTTCCTCTGGCATATATGTTACGTTATATGGCCTCTGGGAATAGGCCAGCTTCAGTTTTTCCAGTTTTTAATCACATTCCTGGCATAAATGTGGCAAGTCCTGTCTCTGGCAGCTCGCACAGCCGAAGGCACGTCCAGCCCCAGCCTCTCCAGGGCAGCCCCACCACTGAATTGTGCAAATGAAACAGCCCTGCAAGGGGCTGACACACTCCTGCATCCCTCAGACACGAATCTGGGCCGTGGCTGTTATTTATACAGCAGCTTAGAGTTGTAAAAGGGCGAATTTGCAGTTTTTCCTTTCTTTAGATGAGCCATCCAGACCCAGGTCCCAGGTTTAAGTGGTCACATAAGGCGAGGTACAGTTTGGTTTTGGTCCTGTGGGCAGGGAGCAGCCAGCTTGATCTTCTGCTCACGCACTGGGGAGTGCTGGCAGTCCACCAGTGCTCCCAGCAAGTTATCCTGGTTCCTTACCAGGAAAGGGAGGTGGCCTGAATGCTTTCAAAAAGGCTCCTGTTAGGAGGAGGACATTTGAGAAAGAAGAAAGGCCAGGAGAACAAGGGCTGGGGAGGTGACCATCAGCCCTGGTTCGGTGCTTTCACCCCAGGTATGACCCACTGCCCTCAACAACAGTCCCTTCCAGGTACCTGCAATCTGTGTTCACTGAATATCAACTCTGAGCTCGTTACCTTCACTTTTCTGACCATAACCACATTTAAAAGGCATTGCTAAAGATCAAAGCTTCATCCTCCTCCACAAAGTCTGCCTTAGAAGAGACAAAAACGCTGAGTACCTGAACCATCCTGCCATGGAAAGATCCCTTCCACCTCTAGAGGGGTGACTTTCTTCTTTCCTCTCCCCCACCCCAATAATATAATCTCACCACTCCTAATCCTGAGAGAAAATCCCTCCTGAAATATTTTTGCAGAGAGTGTTCCCAGCACAGAAGAGCCAGGAGCTCTGATGCAAAGCCCCAAAACTGGAGTAGGAGCAGCCTCACACACGGCCTGAGGTTTGCACCGAGGAGCAGTGAACAGAACTGGCTCTGGCACTGCAGTGCTACGAGTCAGCACTTCTGCTGCCAGCAGCTCACAGAGCAGAGAGGTAACATCGGACGTGCAAGAAAATGAGTCAAATACGAAATTCAGAAAGGAGCAGGGTCTGTGTTGATCTTGGGGCGGCACGTTGGGATGGATGGGGCACTGACCTGGGAGGCAGGAAGGCAGAGTGTTATCTCAGCCCTGCCCTAGCTCTCTGGGTAGCTTTTGGGAATCATTCCCCTCTCCAGGCCTTTTTCCTCCCCTCAGCCCTCTGTTGCCCTGACCCTGTGGGACTCAGAGCCTCGGCCAGTGCTGTCACTGGAACACCAGCAGGGATCTCTGGGATATACTCTGACACTTCCACATTCCCCAAATCACCTGACCAAACCAACAAGAAACCCCTCTGCAGCTTTCCCAACCCACTCCTCTCCAGCTTTGCTCCCACTCTTCCTTTCCTTATAGGACAGGCTGTGATTGGGGCAGGAACTCCACAGAACTGCCCTTGGAAAATCACAGTCCTGGGCATTTTATTGCCAACAACCACAATCCATCTTGTACCCTTCACAGTCAGTTTGGGTTCTGCTTGGAGGTTTTCCTGGATGCAACTGGAGATCCATCCTAACAGCCTGTGAATCCAGAGGGATCAGAGCCTTCCCTGCCAAAGGGCTCTTCCCTCTTTTACCTACTTGCCCAGGGACACCTTCCACTAGCCCAGGCTGCTCAGAGCCCCTTTCCCTGCTGCAGCAGCACTAAGGATTAATAAGGCAGCAAACTGTGTCCCAATTTCTGCAGATTTGAGGATTTCTGTGTGGATAAAGGAGGGCTTTCTTTAATTATTTTATGACATCCCACACTGTGTTTTGCTCCAGTCTACACTGGAGACTCATTCACAGCTCCAGAGCACATCAATGACATGTCAAATCTGCCACCCAACTTCTCCAGCAGCTCAGGCTGCCTTGCCTTCCCTTTCCACCCAGGGTGCTACATCCAAGGGCAACCTGGCATCTTGGAATACAACCTCACTCCTTCTCAATTGGAATAACTGGGAAACCACAACCTGGGAACTCGTGTTAGGTGGAAACAAAGCAGGAGTAAGAATGGCAGAAATAGAAAAACCATACTGAAAAATAGCAAAACCCACTGAAATCAGGCAGCTAAAAATTGGGGCAAAACGATTTTGCAAAACTTCTCATAAGGCATCCTATTATTTCTTTGTTATTTTTATTTTTATGTTCACTATTCCCACGAAATTTCATATCAAGCAGGTGAAAGGAGGCTGCTAAAATCAGTGCTCAATTATTTTGATCTCAAGGTCCCCAAAACCTGACTCAAAAAGGATAAAAAAATTAAATCATTCTTCTGTACCTCACTTTACAGGAAAGCACTTGACTTCAGGCACACGTTTATAGGATCTGGACTGATGACTTTTTTTTCTCAGTCTAGACTTCACATTAACGGTTTCAGAGCCTATTTTGGTTTGTTTCCAACCAAGTGGTTGAATAACCAGGTGACAGTATTCCTTCCCAACAAGTTGCTGCATTAAGGCTGATGATAAGGGGGCTCAGAGCAGCCCTGGAGCCGTGGGAAATCCCCTGGAGAAGCCTCTGAGCAGTCCCAGCACAGGACCAGGAGAGGAGGTGGAATTAAACAAGAACCTGCCCAAGTTATTGCTGTGGCCTCTTGACCTCTGGGAGAGGAATATGGGGAAATGTGGGGCTGGAGAGACTGGGGGTGTCTGATGGAGCATCCCATCCCCGTCCTACACATCCCTAAATCCTGGAGCTGTGCAGCAGCTCTTCCTTTCTGGACAACACCAGCTGTGCTCTGGAGCTTGGGACATGCCTGCCAGTGTCCAGCTGACTCAGCCCTTCCCTGGGCTGGGAGAGGGATTTCCCTGAGCGCTCCTGACTCCTCCAGTGCTTCCCACCCTGGCGGTACCGTCACGGAGCCGGGATGAGGTGCCTGCCCATCAGGACAAACCACAGCTCCCGGCTTCTGTCCCCAGAAGGTCTGGGAGGATTCCTGCCCAGTTCTGCCAACCAGAGATGATTTGGGATGAGGGCTGAGCCCTGCAGGTAGAACAGGAAGCCTGTCCCAAGTGCTGGAAGCTTTGCCACGGCCGTGGCTTGAGCCAGGTCTCTTATTTTGGCAGCTATTTTCACTACAAAAGGATTCACCTCCACCAATGAACAGCCTAGCCCCGCTAAGGCTGAGGACTCTATGATCTCTCAAGATCTTTTCCAAGCCGTGTCATGTCCCCAGAAAATCAATCAGCCTTTGCCACGTATTAACACTCCCCTCAGCCACTTGGCTGTGCTTTTATCTCCGCTCATCTCTGCCCACAGCTTTTCTCCTCCAGAGTTATATTTTTCTTCTCACTAAGCCTTGACATTGTGTGGGTGATTGCAGCCAAATCCACCTGGGTTTAGCTCACCATCCCCTTCATTCTTTTTTCTTTTTTTCCCCTCACTCTTGTAAAATAATTGACTTGTGCGGAGCAGATGTGTTTGTAAACACAGACACATGGATCCAACTGCGAACATTCCCACTTCAGTAAATATTATTGCAGCGTTTTTACGGGCTTTGCTGCTGAAGACACAGCAAGGGAAACTGCACGATGGTTTCAGAGCCTGGCTCCCTGACAAACCCAAACTAGCCCCGGGGCATAAATGCAGTTTCTGCTACTCTGAAACCCTGTGCTGAGCTCAGCTTTGTCCTGCAGCACCCACTGCCCAGCTCTTGATGTGGTGCCAGGGGCTGCTTTCCAGGGGCAAATATTTCATCAGGGGTTTGCAGACTGACCAAGCACTTCGTGTCAGGAAGCCTGAGCTCACTTTAAGCTGCATCTGCCTGTTGCAACAGTGCCACCTTTTCTCTCAAAGCGGAGCTTTTGGGTGGTATTTTTACTCACATCAGAAACCGAGACTATCTGAGGATAGTGCTGGTTTTGTTTTCCATGTGCAAAGATAAATTGAAGTTTTTAAACATAAATGATTCACCCTAGAATGGAAAACAATAAATGGAGAAACCAAAAAACTATTGGGGGGGGGGTGTAAGAGAGAGGGTATGTCCATCTCTGTGCCTCCTCTTTGTCTGCCTAGGAAAAGGCCAGCAAGTGGAGTGTGAAAAGCAGAGGGAATAGGTGCAAACCACTAAATCCTATCTTTTCAGTTTGGGTTCCTACTGCCAGAGCACTGGAAACTGTGAGAAGAGTGTTCTCCCAGGAATTCAAGATCAGGGAGGTGGCAGTTTGGGGAGACACACAAATATTTCAGGTTTGACTCACAGCTCCAGCAGTGCCCATTCATTATTTTTCGTTCCACTTTGATACCATTGTTGCATTCACAAACCCCGCCAGCGTATCCTGTTTTGTTCCCTGACACCATTCCCTGCACAATCGCAGGAAGCCCATCAGGAAACCTTCATCGAGGGGCTGTTGTGTTTCCATCTGCAGAGAACAAAACATGCACTTTCAGCCCAAGATGACTGAGCCCACACTAAGGAAAAACAACAGCGGGAAGGGATCCCGGCAGCGTCTCCAGGAGCGAGCCCAGCGTGTGCTGCTCCCTGAGAGCCCAGGGCAGTGCTCAGCACCCTCACCTGGGGATTGCCTGGCCATGGCAAGGCTCAGCCCGAAGGAAATCAAGGGCACAACCCAGCCCTGCCATCTGCAGTGCACAGAGCAAGGTCTGGGTGCTGGATCAGAGGGGCAAACACAAGTCCAACACAGTCCTGCAGCTGAATCCTAAATCAGATGTGGCTCCTTGGGATTTCCAGCCCTAGGGCTCAAACCTATTTCTGGGTTTGGCAGTGAGCTGAGTGCTGGTTCAGTCTGTGGTCAGGGTGTTGGGGCTCACGATATTCAGAGCACAAACTCAGGGTTTGAGCCCAGAGCTGGTGACTTAGGCTTGGTGTCAAGTGTGCACCACATGGAGATAAGGGAAAGGGAAAGGTGGCTCAGGACTCACAGGAACCTATTTCTTCCCCCAAGAAGCACATGCATGGTCCTGATACAGCCCTGGGAACCTGATATCTGCCTTTGAGCCAGAAAAATGCCTTTTACTGGGATGGACAAGTCCCAAGAGTGAGATTTTCACAAGAGCCTGAAGCCACACAAGTCACACTCGCATTTAACAGGAGCTGGGAGCCACAGTCCCTTGAATCCCTCTCAAATGTGGGGTTTAAACCTCATGAGAGGAGCAGTTTGCTGCTGGGACCATGTTTCCCGTTGCCTTGCCCCTGCTCACACAGGTGCCACCTCTGCCAGGCTGGGTGCCCACGGTGATGCCTCCAGCAGCACATCCAGCCTCTGCTGGCTCCTCATCCCCTTCCCAACTGCTCTTCTGCTCTTGGCAGCGGAACTGAGGCTGCCACCCTGCTGGGATGGCACAGATCCCTGTTTTCCTTGTGCTCTGAGCCCAGCCCCTGCGGCTCCAGGGCCGGGATTGTTCCTGCCTACGCCTAGAGGAAAAGCAGAGATTTTGTGAACAAGCTGCTCGTGGCATTCCAAGGAAAACAGCCCAGTGGGATTGCACTCAGATATTTTCTTTTTCAGTCTCTATCGAGATATTTGAAGAGGAAAACCCAGTTTACACCAGTTCCCAGGGGCTTTTCGTTTCTTTACAAAGCAACACTGATGTTTTCATTTTGGTGCAAGGGGAAGGTCCTGGAAGGATTCAGGGAGAGCCATCCCTCCTACCTCCTGGACACAAGGTCTGAATGCTGTCCTGGCACCTGGGCTGGAACCCAAAATTGACATTGCACTACAAAAAAGGAGTTGACAAGGTGCTATTCTTCCTACTGATATCAAACCTCACAGAGAAAAGACCACCCTACCAACACTCAGGTTTCAGGGAACTGCAGCAGGAAAGGAGCCCCTGCTGCCTGTGCAGTAGGGAAGCTGCTGCTGAGGACAAACATGCACACTAAATAAACACCTCCAATGCCATCTCTGGTGTTGCATCTCCAAGAATCAGGCAGAGAATGCTGCCTCCTGGCTCGCTCAACATCAAAAGTGAAAGATTAAAAAAAAGGGCTCTTTTGCAGTTGTATTGACGTCCCCACTCCTCAGTGTCCCTGTCTGCATGATGCCTGCTCCCCAGACAGCTCAGGTTTGCAAAGTCATCCAGTGTCCCTGGAGAAGGAGATCACAGAGGTGACAAGTGTTATCCCAGAGCTAGAACTCCCAGACAAAGCAAAACTTGGCTTTCCTCAAAAACTTGTCCTCCTCTGAGGCTGAGTGAAAAACCCCTTACCAAGATCTCTTATCAGTGCCCATTAACAGAGTCTGTTGGCCTTATCAGCCTGGTGCTGAGCAGGGCTCTGAGCCTGGCTGAGATAAACGAGCTCTCTTGCTACTGAAACCTTGAGAAGTGATGGAATCAGAGAATGGGCTGAGCCTGGGCCCAGGGATCATTTCCCACACCTGTGAGATGCCATGGCTGGCTCTGCCCTTGCCCTGGTGAAGGAGGGGCCGTGGATGAGCCCGTGGCTGGAGGGGGAGCAGGGGCTCCCAGGGGGTTGGGAGGGACAGGGCTGGCAGCCAGGGCTGCCAGCAGGCAAATCCAAGCCCTGGGCCTGACTCAGTGCTGTGGCTTTGGGCAGCTCACTCAGCTCTGCATCCCAGGCCTTCTCCTGGGCTGCAGGTGATGCTAAAAAGGTGTATCCAAGGGCCAGTTTGGGGCTGATTCTGTCAGGTTCCTCCAGGACCTTTGCTCAGATCTCTGTGTGACTCACCCAACCCTCAGCAGAGCCCCACCTTTAGCAATTGATGTGATGGGTTTGCTCTGTTTTATTCTGGGTTTTTTTAATGAAAATCATTAGCTCTGGCTTGATAACTGAAATACAGAGCTGTCAAACTTCTACAATGACAGCAATGATTCCAAAATACAAAGGCACTATCTCAGGGGTGCCACGGAGGCACACGTGGGGTTGTTCCATTAACTTTACAGCATGGGAACCAACACAAAGCAACCAAACACTTTGCTCAGAATTATTCTGTAGAGTGTAGCTAAATTAAGAATAAACCCCAGCCCCACCCCTCAAGCTCTCTCTCTCTCCTGTAGAGCAGAGGATTTGCCTTTCCCTCTGAAACTTTGGGATGGTTTCTGGGGTGACTGCAGCACGTTTTCCTCCTGCTGAGGGGTTTCTTACACTCAGCCCGTGGTAACCACCATAAATAAGAAGGAGGCCTCTCAGCACATCTCAGCAGAGCTGATAGGGCTGCTCTTATCTCGAAAGGGGCAAGTCCCCTGAGCTGTGGTGAAAAGCCCTTTATCAGATGAATTTCAAGAGGGTTCTCTCTGAGATGCAGTTCTGCAGCTCTGGCAGGAAAAGTGGGGCTTCTGACTGAACCTCCCTGGTTTAATTAGTGTTGGGGTGAGCGAGAAGGACAAGGTCCTGTTTGTGGGGCTGCTCCTTGAGCCGTCCCAAAACAAGGCTGTGCTCCCTGAGCCAGAGGAAAACCTCTGTCAGAAATGGCTTAATGATCCTCTAACATTTCCATGCAATTAAAGGCCACATCTGTCTCCCAGACCCCGTCCTCCTGTGCTAATGTACAGACATGAACTAAACAGTCTGTCCTGGCGATCCACAGACTAACAAAGGGCCCCATTCATAACACAGGCACTTGGGCTATTTTGTGTGTGTGAAATGAAGGGGAGTTTGCATTTGGAGAATAACCTGTGTTGGAGCAAGCCAGAGGTTTCTGCTCTAATAAATCAATCAGCTTCCCCTGGCTAATAAACCTCCAAATTCTGCCTGGGCTGCCCAGGCAGCTGCCCTGCAGAGAGGCACCCATGGCTTTGGGGCTCGGTGAGATCCTCCTTGCTGTTAGAGCTCTTGGAGGATTAAAAAACAATTAGGTATCAACTTGGCTGGGGTTTTTTAACCCCCATTCATTGAAGAGGGGTTATCCCTGCCCAAGGAATTTGGGTGTCACCTCAGTGGCCTGAGCTGTGTTAGTCAGTGGGCTGGCACTTCAGCTGGGTCAGAGCCTCTGGTCCTGCTCTTGTTAAAAAAATGGGAGCACTGCAGAAAAAACAACCCACCACACGACCAAGCACCCTTCAAAGACCCATTTCTGATTTTAGTGAAACCGAGAGCTTAAAAATAAAGAAAATACTTCGAGGCACACCTTGGCTTAGTCCCAAACCGACACCAACCGTATGTTTTTCCCCGACTAAAACTTTCAGGCAGTACCTGAAGTTTGTCCAGATGGCTTGTTTAACATGTTACTTGGAACAGCCATGGGGAATGGGCTGTTAGGGGAGGTTTTTTCCCCCTTTTCTGAGCCCAGTTCTTGGCACATTTGGCCGTGGTCTGTCCCTCTGTCTCTTGGTGCTTTCACAGCACAAACAAACACGCTGCTGATGTTCACACCTCAAGGCACCTCATTTCCTCAGCTTTCAAGCAAGCAGGAAATGTACAGGATGCACAGACAAGATGGTCCTGTGGTTTCAATACTAGACTGATATTTGGGGAATGTGGCCTCATTTACCATCTAGGCAGCAAAAGTACTTGCTCAACTCAAGCAGAAGTGTGAAATGAGGGGTAAAAGTGGCTGTCAAGGCCACAGGGTAAGAGAGGGACAAACCTAGAATGTGGTGACACATCCTTTTCATATCCTAAGAAAATTCTGGAGGCTGAAGGAAGTTTTCCAATCCTCATGTTGGACAGAAGGTCAAAAGAGTTATCCAGAGGAGTCCCCCTTAAGTTAACTGAAACATTTTCTTTCAGATATTCTCAATGTTTCATTGCAGTTTTAACCTTTTCAGTTTTCTTACAATATTGCAGTTGGGTTTTGTTTCCAACTGAAGAGTAGTTTCAAAAGAAAACTTGAGAAACCTGAGAAAGCACCAAGCAGGGCTTTGGTCAGACTGTCAAAACCCAGCCTTTCCAGTGAGTAGGAGGGCTTTGATAAATTTGCATTTTTCTGATGAAAAGACGCTGGTTGGAAAAAGTCGGACCTTATCTAACACGAAGCTCCTCGTGCAGGTCCCTGATACACAGTGAATTCTGTCCCACTGTTTGGACACAGGGCCAAATGAGGCTGTTTTAGGCTTTCCACTGTGCCAGTGGAAGCTTTGCCTCTGCCTTTGGGGTGGTGTATGATCCAACCTCCCCTGTAAGTCTGTATTTGTGTCTTTAATGTGAATGCATGAACTACTCCAACTCAAATGCCCAAAGGATGTGTCCTGGCAAAACTTCAATATCCATGCCTGTGGAGTTTTAATTATATTTTTAATAGCTTATACAAACAACTAAAGAGGTAATTAAGTGCTCAGACATAATTTAAGAAGATCTGTTCAGTTTTTGACTCTGGTAGATGCCGTTTGCCTGTTCAGGTACCTCGATATCACTAACGTTTCTCATCTTGATATCGTGGTGGCTGAAACTACACCAGATTCCTCTCCTGGAGGGGAGTGGAGACCTCAGAGAGACATCAGCATCCTCTCAAGAGGGAGGGTTTTGTCAGCCAGCACTCAGGAATTCAGCAGTGCCCCCTTGGCAGCTGCCCTGGGAGTTTGTGGTGGTGGTGATGAGTTTGTCTTCAATGGGACAGCAAAGAGATTTGAATCATTGCTTTTTGGAGGATGTTCAGAGGATGAACAGTGAGAAAGAGGATCTCACTGGGAGAGATCTGGGGAGATATCAGAGCCTCTCTTGTGCCTCAGAGCTGTAAATGTTCAGCTCTTCCCCTGCACTCTCCCCTTTTGGTTGGGAATGAGAAGTTAAGGTGGGCAAATTCACTGAGCAAAGACATGGGCACCCCCAAAAATAAACATTAATGCTGCCAAAGTGCTGCCTGCAGGTGTGAGAATCCCAGAGCCATGGAATCCCAGAGCTGTAGAATTACAGAGCCATGGAATCACAGAACCATGCAATCACAGAGCTATAGAATCCCAGAGCCATGGAATCCCAGAACCGTGGAATCACAGAACCTTGGAATCACAGAGCCATGAAATCCCAGAGCCATGGAATCCCAGAGTTATAGAATCACAGAGCCATGGAATCCCAGAGTTATAGAATCACAGAGCCATGAAATCCCAGAGTTATAGAATCCCAGAGCCATGGAATCACAGAGCCATGGAATCACAGAACAATGAAATCCCAGAGCCATGGAATCCCAGAGTTATAGAATCACAGAAGTTTGGAATCACAGAGACATGGAATCACAGAACAATGAAATCCCAGAGCCATGGAATCCCAGAAATAACCAGGAATGAGGAGGTTATAGGAACGTGACTTATAATATCACAGATTCCCAGAATGGTTTGGGTTGGAAGGCCCTTAAAGATCATATCATCCCACCCCCTGCCACAGGCAGGGACACCTTCCACTAGCCCAGGTTGCCCCAAACCCTGTCCAACCTGGCCTTGGGCACTTCCAGGGAGGGGGCAGTGGGGAGGAATAGGTTGGGCTACCTGGAAACAGGAGTCATCTTCCAGCAAGAGCTGGTAGGGCCAAAGGTTATATGTGTTAATATTCTAATTGTACAGATAAATGTAGGAGTGGTGGAGCAGGCACAGTGTAGATCATAGACAGATACAATTTACATGTCTTATACTGATGTAATTATAGATGTTTTACTCTCCCCTGTTACTTCTCCATGCCACAGCAGACACAGCATATTTAGGAATGCCAAGGGACCTCAGGGATAACCAGGGAAGCAATTTTTTTTCCAGTGTCATCAAAGAAAAATGTTAGTGGGTGTTGTCCCAGTATTGCCTGGCTTTATCTCACAGCTAAAGGTCACGTTTAGGGGGAGATTTCACGCCGTTTTCTCATCTGTAAAAGACTTTCCTTTGACATGAGGCACAAAGATGTCACTCACTGAGGGTCAAACAGCACAACTGCAGCAAAATCAGGCTGACAGCCCAGTTGTTTGGGTTCTCACGATGCTGAGCCAGAGTGGGACGTGTAAACAAGGTGTTTTCTTTAGGGACATCTTCAAAGGCAAAAATATGAATCAGGCAAGCAAAGCACATCTTATCCTTCGTTAAAGCTTTGAAAATCCCACTCTCTGCCTTGTCCCAGGGAATATAAAATTGCATGGAGGTAAAATCCCAATAAGCAGAGCAGGGACAGAGCATTCTGGCTCTGTTTCACTCATCAGCCCTTTCTCCCCAGCCTTGCCTGCTATTCCCATTTCCTTCCTCGCCTCTCACATGAAACGTATCCATGGCACACACCCACTCTGCCTCGTCTGCTCACATTCTCAAAGTGGTTTACAATAATCTTTTTGAAAAATATGCTGTTCTTTTTCTCATGGGCAGCAGCAAGGGGATTAGTTGGGTCCTGGTTCCTTCCACAAATGGGGCAGTTTCTCTTCAGTCTGTCCCATCTCAAGGCAAAATTCTCTTGAACTGTTTTCTTGTATAACCCGAAGAAACAATTTATAGTTGTTCTAGTTTAATAAAGATGGGGTTGGCTCTCTGATTAGAACCAACCACATACTTAAAAGGAGACAAATCCAAGCTTAGTAAGTCTGAATAATGTATATCTGAGTTTGCTTTTCACTTTAGGAGGGGATTTTTTAAGATTCAAGCAGCACAATATCTTCTTTGGACGTGCCCAAGTTATTTTTAATATATGACCCTAAGTTTTTGGCTTAATTTGGATGGAAAGTCTAAGCCATTTAGCAGGTATTTATAATCCAAGTTTTGAGTTCTTTCTGTTTAATAAAAAGCACGTTGCCAACACTATTTTAAAAAATGAGCTCTTTGAATGAAACTGCTGAGTTAAAAATTGTGTAGTTACAGGAACTTGTAGTCTACTTCTCTGAAGATTTAATTCATACATTAAGATCCAGGGCCTTCCATCTGCAGTTTGTTTCCTTTCTTCTTGTGGTATTTATGTGATTAACAAGCAGGTGGAAGTGTGGCTTTTGCTTCTGTTTTCACTAAAATAACAATTCCACTTCAACAAAATGCACAATTCAGTAAATATCAAGTATAAAACATGCTGGGAGGAGTTTATGTTTTCAATTCTCTCCATTCATGTTTTAAGCTGTTTAATTTTTTTTCATTGTGATGGTCAAAATTAAGAATTGTGTACATTGAAATAGCCTGGGATGAGAAGTGTGTATGAATGTGATTTATTATTTCATAGATTCATGGAATGGGGTTGGGTTGGAAGGGACCTTAAAGCTCATCCAGTTCCACCCCCTTCCACACCTTCCACTAGAGCAGGTTGCTCCAACCTGGCCTTGAACACTTCCAGGGATGTGAAGACTAAATTAAAGTGTAATTAAGTAATTAGGTGTAATTAATTGGAGTGTATTTAATTTCAGTGTAATTAGGTGTATGTAAATTTTCAGGTCAGCCCCTTGACTCACTAGCACAAGACTTGGCCATTTTGCTGCTCTGAATCCTTTACATAAAGAACATTTCTGGATTCATTACTGACAAATGTTAAGCTCAGTGGAACAAACCACAGGTTAAGTGAGTTTTAGACAGAAAAAGGCCTCTCAAGTCAAGCCCAGAGCAGCGGGAGCAGCAGAGGAGGAGGTTAATGTATGTGTTACTCTGTGGATGGGAGTCACACCCTCACCCAGACACAAACCCCGTGCAAGCTGCAGTAAGAACAACAGGAAATGGCCAGGGGTATTTATAGCATTATTGTGTTTATCCTGAAGTGATGTTCTGCACAGATTATGGTGAAGCTTTTCGTGGGAGAGGACGCAGCTTGTGTCAGCTGGAGCTCTGCAGGCACTTCACCCCGTGTGTTCCTGCCCAGCTCTCCCTGTCCCCCCTGCCTTCCTTTGCCTCTTTAGGGCTTTGGAGTGCCAGGATTTCCCACCAGCCACACCCCCACACGTTTGGCCCAAAACTATTTCGTTTCCCCAGATTTGCAGATCGACGCTGAGGTGTCATGAGAACAAAGCGAACCCTCACACACCAGAGCTCCTGAATTCCTGCAAAATGCACTCCCTGCTACAACTGGGCAAACGCTCTTCTCATATTTTGGGTCATGTGGACAAAGAAATTGATGACTCCAAAAGCCTTTTTTTCGGAACCCAGGGCTCACTCTTCAAGACAGGATTGTCCTTCCCTGAGATTCTTTTTTGGGAATCATTTCCATGTCCTTTATTTTCGGGTAGGGTATTGAAATACCTTCCCATTTACCCTTTTCTCCCAGGGAGGCCCTCAGCAGAAAGTAATGGTTTTCATGGACAGATTATCTCCACATCCCCAGCCACAACTCTGCCATCTCTCTCTGATTTAAACATGTAAGGAGACTTTTTCTAATTAATTCCCATTGTCTGAATTTCCCTGAAGATGAAAAAAAACCCAACAACCAAATATGGGAGAGGACATAGGTAGTCTAACAACTGAGTATCTCTGGGGGTAAAGAGCCCTCCACCCACTCTCACAACCTGTTCAAGCACATTTCCATCTCTGCAGAGCAGTCCATCTCAGCCAGAGAACATTAAAATAATAATGATAAAAAGTGTAACTCAAGAAGCAAAGGATCTGTTATTACTTCATCGGCAGAACAGTTATTTCTTATCTTAGTCACATCTCCTGAGGTTTGTTCAGCTCATGAACGTTCAGCTCATTTCTCTGTTTACACCCCATGGTATCTGAAAACCTTGATTAAAAGCAATCAGAAGGATCCATCATATGACACCGAGGCCATTTACAGCCTGTGACAGTTATTAGCAAATGGGTAACCTTTCCTTTGAGAAAACAGAAGGAAATCCTGCTTTAATTTAAGCTTTCAAACATCATCCCTCTCTATCTCTGCAGCAAATCAGAGCATCTCCATGATGCCATTGTTTGCAAATATAATAAGTCCCGGGTTTGTCTGTTTAAAAAACAAACAGCGAGAGAAAAGCATCAGGAAGTGGCTGTGAATGGGAGCAGCGCTGCAGCCGTGGAAAGCCGCATTAATTACTGCAAGTGAGCCGATGCCCCGGCAAAGCTCGGCCCTGCAAATCATTAGTGCTTCTATTAGCGCTTCATTGTGGTCGTGCTGATCGAGACCAGCTTCCCTGGGCTAATTTGCATCACATTCTGACAGGTGCTGGTCCAGGTGTCCTATTGTGGTGCAGAATTAATAAACATGATTCAACTCCCCCTTCCTTTTATCGTCTGTGTGATAGAGGGAATAATAGAAACGGAGCGGGCTGGGAGAGGGGGGCAAAACAACAGCTCCGAGCTCATCTCCCAGAAGAGCTTTTCTGGGGGTTTGCCAGCTTTAATTTTCCAATGATGGGCTCTCAAACTGCTTCCTCTGCATCCCCTACCTGTCAGATCACTCCCACCCCTGCCTGGGGTGAGGCAGGGCTAAAGCTGGCACAGGGCACTGCACGAGGGTTCCTTTCTCCATCAAACAAACTGATGGGGCACAAGCCACCCCCTGGCTCTTTCTGGTTTGCCCAGCCCTGCTCCAGGGTTTAAAAACCTCCCTGGATGTCCTTGGCACAGTCATTGTGCATCCTTGACTCTGGTGGCATCTCAGATTCTACCTGACCCTTCCTTGACAGTCCATCCTCACAGCCTAAAATTAGACCCCTAAAGCCATCCTGTTGTTGTTTTTCACTTTTTATTAACTAAAGATGATGATGATCGTTAGTAGGATGCACACAGCAAGTAATGAAGGGCTTTGTTTTACAGCTTTAATTGAACACAGACTTAATTAAAGATGGAATTTTATTTATAACAGGATTTTTAATCTTTGTTAGGATCTAATTTCTTGTTTTTCCCTGCAATCCTTAGAAACTCACATTTTTTAGATAAATGCTGCTAGTCTTATGCAATTAGAATGTAATTCAGGCTTTCCAGATGAAACCCAAGTACCACAAGAGCAGGGCCCAGCACTGCCGTGTCACCCAACATTCCCCTTCCCGTCCTGCAGCGGTGGATTGGCTGTCCCTTTTTTTGCTTCCCTTTCATTCCCTGATTTCTCAAAGCCTCTCTGGCCATGTGGTGTCCAGACCCAAAGGCTCTGCCACGTGCAGTGTGTCACACAGTGACACACTGTGAGCCCAGCTCGGTGACTCGGTCCCTGCAGAGGCAGCTCCCAGCTGGCCTGCCTGGCTGTTCCCACCCAGAGAATGCCAGAATATGCTGAGCTGGAAGGAACATCCAGTCTGACTCCTGGCCCTGCAAAGACACCCCAACAACCCCACCCTGGCCCTGAGAGTGTTGTCAAACCCTCCTGCAGCTCTGGCAGCCTTGGGGCTGTGCCCACTGCCCTGGGGAGCCTGTTCAGTGCCAACCACCCT
>JAYRBT010000067.1:762543-777729 GCA_036023395.1 Myiotriccus ornatus
ACTCCAGGGGTGGCCTCCCCAGCGCTGAGTGCAGGCCAAGAATCCCTGCCCTGCTCCTGCTGCCACACTCTGCCTGATATTCCTCGACATTCATTCTCCCTCAGCCTCATTCCACTCACACATGACCAGAGAGAGCAAACCTGGACTCCACAGCCCCTTTCTCAGCCCCTGAACTAAGGAGGCCCTTTTTGTGCCTTGGCTGAGTGAGATAAGCAGCACTTTTCCGACCCACACTGATTTGTGCCCAGAGGAGCAGGCAGTGACCAGCTCTTCTGTGCTTCAGGTTGTCTGTCTGGCTTAACTTTTCATTTACCTTCTGCATCTTTTTATATAGCTTGTGTATAATTTTATTTACCTGGTGCATCCCCTATACACCTTCTGCATCTTTTTATTTACCTTCTGCATCTTTTTTATAGAAATTGTGTATATTTTTATTCACCTTCTGCATCTTTTTATTTAGCTTGTGTATCTTCTATGCACCTCCTGCACTTTTTATTTACCTTCTGCATTTTTTCTATCATTTGTGCGTCTTTTATTTATCTTCTGCATCTTTTTATTTATCTTTTGCATCCTTTTTATGGAACTTGTTCATCTTTTTATTTACCTTCTGCATATTTTTATAACTTGTGTATATTTTTATTTACCTTGTAGATCTTTTTGTTCAGCTTGTGCATCTTCTATGCACCTTCTGCACCTTTTTACCTTCTGCATGTTTTTATTTACCTTGTGTATCCTTTTTATGGAACTTGTTAATCTTTTTATTTACCTTCTGCATCTTTTTATATAACTTGTGTGTATTTTTATTTGCCTTCTGCATATTTTTATGTAACTTTTGTATATTTTTATTTACCTTGTACATATTTTTGTTTGGCTTCTATACACTTTCTGCATCGTTTTATTTACCTTGTACATCCTTTTTATACAACTTGTTTATCTTTTTTATTTACCTTCTGCAACTTTTTATATAACTCGTGTGCATTTTTATCTACCTTCTGCATCTTTTTGTTCAGCTTGTGCATCTTCTATACCCTTTCTGCATCTTTTTATTTACCCTGTGCATCCTACTTATAGAACTTGTTCATCTTTTTATTTACCTTCTGCATCTCTTTGTTTGGCTCGTGCATCTTTTTATTTACCTCTTGCACCTTTTTATTCACCTTGTGCATCCTTTTTTTATTCAGATGAGTGAAAAATCATCCTCTTGCACCCACGCCCGGGGTTTCCACTCCTGCACCGCCCCGCCCTGCCCAAGCTCCAGAGCTCCGCGGAGCAGGGCAGGGCTCTGAGCTTGCTCAGAAAGCAAAATACTCGTTTAAACCGCATTATTTCGCCCCTTTGTCTCTGAAGGATCGGCTCGCCAGGCCTGGCGCTCGGTAAATGGCTGCGGGAGCAGACAATGGGAGCAGCCCCCGACCTGTCAGGTGCCTGCAGAGCAGCTCCCGCTTCGATAGAGCATTGAGAGACAGGAGCTGCCCCTCGCTGTCGAAGCCTCGAACGACAATTTGCCCGGCGCGCAGCCGGGTGTGGTGTGGGAGCAGATTTGCACCTGTCCCGGCAGCCCCAGATCGCACAATCGCAGCGCTGAGGGCGAGGGCAGAGGCAGCAGCACGGCAGAGTGAGCTGGGGCTGCCCCCGCTCCTCACACGCTGCTCCTCGCACCGTCAGAGCTTCCCCCAAACACCTTCCACACCCTTCTGGCTCAGGAAGAGCAACCAGAGCCAGCCCGAGCTCTGAATGTTCCACTGTCAGGGCCGGAGATGGGGAAGGGACGGACTGAGCGGGCAGTGCCGCTGCCCCCCACGCCACGAGTGGGATTCCCCCCTCCCTGCTCAGGCTGAAGGGCTGGGGCTGCACCAGCTCAGCACAGCGTGTCTCACGAGGGTTCTGTTCGTGCAGCCTCTTGGGGCCCTAGGGGATGCCCAGCAGAGCCTGTTTCTTGCTGCGTTTCACGAGTACTAGAACAATTTATATCCTATAAATAACGTCTGTGCTGGTTGCAAAACCCCAGCTCCTCAGCCAGCTGCTTTGGACTTGATTTCAGAGGGATTTTCTTCTGGCATTTTAGGCACCTGTACGTCCTTTATCCACAAAGCTCTTTGTGGAGATTGGTCAGTGTTCAGCCTCACCTCAGAAGAGCATTACTCATGATTATTTTACAATTAGGAAAATCAAGGCACAGAAACAGGTTTGCTCAGGGTTTCTGGGTGAGGAGCAGGAATAAACACTCCACTTGCAGGCTTTCATTCTTCACAAAGTCTAGAGTTTTGGCAAGAGGGACATGTGAACTGATTGTTATCTGCCGAGCAGAGGAGATACCAGATGGGAGATCTCTCCTCTTTATCTTCTCACTAAATAATAGATGCCTGACTATGATCTTAGATGCTAAGAAAACTTCGTTACAGATAATGTCAGGTTTCTAAAAATGTTTCTGGACATGTTTCTCTTCTAGAAGTCTCCTCATCTCCATAACCCATTAACTAAGTCCTAACAAAGAGTGAAGAACCAAGTGCACATCTTGGAGACAATTCCTGGGGAAATACTCCACCACCTGACTCAGGATGAGTAAACTTCAAGCTGCCCCCGGGGTGAACACACTCTGGGGGATGGCTCCTGTTCCAAACAGCTCAAGGAATCCAGGAAAGAGAGAAATAGGGAATGACTAGTCCTGCCCCCCTTATCAGTGCTTATCAGTGAGATATCATCCACCTAAGCAGGAATGCAGCTCCATGAATCCCTGTCCCTGCAGGACTGGGTTTGGTCACAGAGAGATTCAGAGGGAAAGCAAGAGCCAAGGGCTTGTCCCACAAAATGACTTCTGAAGGAAGAAAACTGGAGAGGGACCTTTGACAGGGGCATGGGGTGATAGCTCAAGGGGAAATGGCTTCTCACTGCCAGAGGGCAGGGTTAGATGGGATACTGGGAAGGAATTCCTGGCTGTGAGGGTGGAGAGGCCCTGGCACAGGTTGCCCAGAGAAGCTGTGGCTGCCCCTGGATCCCTGGGAGTGTCCAAGGCCAGGTTGGACGGGGCTTGGAGCAACCTGGGCTGGTGGAAGGTGTCCCTGCCCATGGCAGGGGGTGGAATGAGATGATCTCTGAGGTCCTTTCCAACCCAAACCATCCTGTGACTCTGTGATACATATAAAATCAGCATTGCCTGAGACAGATCCATTTTTCAGCTGTTTGTTTAACCCCACCAGTTTAACCTGCAATTTATACTTGGCAAGAGCACAACCACCCTCCTTTCATCCCCTGTAGCTGATGACACTCCCAAGCCCTTTGTTTACTTGGTGTTTTGCACACTCACTGAGCCCTGTGGGGACAAACACCCCCTGTATCAGACACTCTGAATGGACAGAGCTCCTTGTACATGCACCAAACACTCAGGTACGGTTGGAGGAGCCTTGGGAAGGCACACCTGGAGACAGGGATGGGAATCAGAGGGTGGTTCTTGTGTGAAAACAACACCTTCCTCCTGATGAGGTTCATCTCAGCAAGGGAGGGCTGTCCTTGCAGAGCTGAGTCCTTGGGCCCTGAAAACAGCTGTGGTCACTAGCTGGGTGAGGAAAGACCTGGGAAGCACTTGGGAGAATGGTTTGTCAGGACTTGTAGGGATTTCTTTCTGCTCCTTTGCTCCCCTGCCCTGTTCCCTGCAGGTTTCTCCCCTGTGCTGGTGCCCACACACCTTTCCCAGCACACACATTTCCCTGGCCCCCTCAGCTCCTTCAGGCTGGCACAGAACAGCACGTGGGGAGCAAAGTGCTGCTCACCAGGCAGAGTTTCTGTGGCTTGGGGTTATGGTGATTAATGAATCCTTTCTTATTTTTGGAAGGCTGCAGCTGGTAGTTTTGAAACGACCGAGCTGCATAAGGGTAAGAAATGGATGGAAGAAAGGGACAATCAGAGCAGGGCCTGAGCCTGCACTGGCTGCTAGCTTTTAAAACATGTAAAAGTTTGGCTTATGTAAGAAGCCATCTGGTATTTAGGCCTAGTTGCAGTTTTGGCTCTGTGTGTGTGCTGCGAGTGTGAATCAGTGGAGCGGCTCCACAGGCACGTACTCTGCTGGCCTCTCTCACCAGGGCACTGCTGCAAAACTGCAAAACTGTGCACTTCACACCCTTCCTGCTCCTCTGGACAGCTCAGAATGGCCCTTGGTCTAAGGGAAAACATTCCTGCATTCCTCCAAACCCACATTACAAAGATGTGCAAGACCCAAAGGTTGGTAACTGCACCCATATCTCAGGAACACGGTGGAAGTTGTGGAGTGTTAATAAAGAACAGAATGGCAGGGACTGGGTGTCTGTCTGCTCATGACATGGCACTGCAGGTCATGCCAGCACTGAGGTCACTCTACCTGAGCCAGAGTCGTTCCCAGAGGGCAGAGAGGGAAGGGAGGAGTTATTTACTCCTGTGGATGAGGGACTGAAGCACAGAGAGGTGAAGTGCCTGATCTCATACAGTGGCAGAACAGCTGACTGAACTAGTCTGAGACAGAGACTGGAGTGAATTAACCTCTCACAGATTTTTCTGACTCACCAGAAGTTAAAAAACCCAAAGCATCCCAATCCTGGGATTGCATCAGGGAGGGATCTTCCAGTGTGTGCTAATGGCAAGCACTGAGAGCAGCCTGTGCCACTCCAGTGACTCATGTGCCAAAGGGCAAATTCCCATGGAAGCAGGTGCATCTGAGGGCTAAGGAATAACCAGGAGGAGGAGGGTGTGAAGGAGATTAGAAGATTTGTGTTTATCCCCACAAAACAAAGGGTGAGGTGTGGCAGTGGTCTGTAAATACACTGGGGATGGAAGGTCAGGGAAGGGAAAGTGCTGCTAAGGCCAGTAGTGCTGGCATGAGAAAGGTATGAATCAGGCATGAGCAAATGTCAGCCCAAAATCAGAAGAAAGTGTCCAAACCTCAGAATGAAGAAGTTACAGAAGGCCAATAGGGAGCAGTGGGGGTGGAAAGAAAAATCCATCTTTTACAGAAACCTCGGAGATTTTGGGAAGTGAATGATAGTGAGTGCTCATGTCTGACAGCAGACATGGAGCCCAAGAATTGCTCCCACTCTGGAGTTCAAATTAAGTGCCATAACCTTTCTTCACTGCTCAGGAATTCTGAAGAAGACTCTCTTGTTACACAGGCTCCTCAGCACAACAGAGCCCACGCTGGTCTCCAGGCACTGCTGGAGCACAAATAACTCGTAACACTCACGATCAACCATAATTACATCCTTCCTGAAGCAGAGATGACATGTGGGAATACCAAAACTGAGGAGCAGGGAGCTAACTGCAAGCTTATTCCATCCGTGAGTGACCACCCCGTGTTCTGTGAGGATGAGAACACGTCTGCCCTGGGATACTGTGGTGCAAATCCAGAGGATTTATGGCAGGCAAGCTTGAACTTCAAGGCATTGCTTTCCCTGCCTAAGGGGAAGGAACTCCATCCCTTTGCTGAAACTTTTGCCTGCTGCTCTGGAAGTGCTGTGAGGGAAAAAGGATTCCTGTAAGTGTGGAGCTGGGTTTGGGATGCCCTGTGGGACCCAGTGAAGGGGACAGAGACCGGTGTCATCTGTAGCACTGACAGGGTGTCCCAGGCAGGAGCATGTTGGGACTCAGAGTTAAATGTGGATCTACACTTTTCCTACCAAAAAAAAGTGTCCTATGGGGATGCATGTTGGGTAACTGTTTTACACAGCCTTCCATAAAGTGTTAAGTCACCCAAATGACGTCCTCTAGATTAAATGGATTAGGCAGTGGTAGAACTGAGACTAGACTTGATTGTTCAAACAATTTGCTCACCAACTGCCTACAACTGTCCTTTTTATCGTTCTTGGCGTTCATTTGTCGTTTCCATAGTGGTATGTTGTTGCTTCTCTGGGCAATGGGAGCTCAGGAAGCTTTTGGATGATGCTGTCAGGCATGTGGTGTGACCCTTGGGGATGGGGCTGTGCAGGGCCAGCAGTTGGACTCGGTGATCCCTGTGGGTCCCTTCCAGCTCAGCACATTCTGTGGTTCTGTAAACCTGTAAAACTCTACCCTCAACCCAGAGGACCCAGTCTCATCGCCAAGGAGAGGATGGAGATGCTTTTCAGAAGAAAAGGACTAGGAGGTACGGTGGCAAAGTGCTGTTCTACATCTCCCTCTGTGAAATTTCTCTGGGTAAGCAGCCCTGGCTGCTTTTCGGTCTGGACCTGTCCCTGCTCCTTCCTCCGCTTTATGCGGGACAAAAAGGTGTCCCGTGGGTTGTGCAGAGGGGCTGGAGGAGCAGCAGGAGCCGGGCTGGCCCCGGGCCATGGCAGCGGCAGCCGCGGCTCCCTCCGGCTTTCGAGAGGGCTCAGATTTCAAGCACCGTCTGAACTCACCCGCGCTGGGGTAAAACACACCCCCCCCATCTCCACGCGCACTGGTCTGGGAAAAAAAAGGGATTCAGGAGAAGTAGGTGCAGCTGAAAGCACCCCAGACCCTGATAAGAGACTTTGCTTTGCTCTGTGCATCAGTTCCTCCCTTAAGATCATTCTTTCTCCTGTCCTATTACAGACAATTCTTGTAATATTTGCAGGATGATACTGCAAGTTCTTGCCTAACAGGGCTTGTTTTAAAGCCTGGTGGGTTCTAATGAAGTCAGATGTATTAGTTTAGAAATATCACCAGAATATAAATATTTGTGCTGTGGAAAGATATACATGTGCATATTAGATCTAATTAAGGAAGGCTGCTACGACTCATGGCTTATGAATTCCGCGAGCAAGTTTGGGTTTAGGAGTGGCAGCAGCAGCAAAACTATCCCTGATGGAGCAAACTGTGTCTGGAGGAGCACGAGGGATCTGGATCCTCAGTGTGCCTCAAACACACCCCAGCAACTGGGATATCCGCTCTCAATAACTTCCAGTCTTTCGAGATCAATTTTCAGGTGACCTGTCCCCTCCTGAGCTTGTACCTGTGTCAATAATTTCTGGCTCTAGGGATTTTTCTGTGTATCAGCGGTAAAACCACGAGGAGAGTTCAAAGTCCACCCTCTGCCACCAATCCCTGGCCAATTCTAATTCCAGAGACTTGTGAACAGCCTCTTTACATCTCTGGTGGTGACTTGCTGAGTGACCAGATGCTTCCTGCATTTCATCTCCTCCTTGTTTTCTTCCTTTGCCTGCTCAGATTTTGGGCTCTTATTCCATGTACGTGCCACGCTCCTCTTGGTGGAGCCTCTGGGGACAACTCCCATAATACAAGGAATTAATCACACCAGTCACGACTTCTGGTTCTAATCAGGAGTCAGTCCTGAAGGCTGATCTGCAACACGACCCTCATGGACAAATCCTCTGAGTTTAATAGGGATTAAATCAATGGAATTTCGATGGAAATCGAATTAGAAATGGAATAGAAATTGTTCCATAAACAGAACACACCAGAAAAGGCAAAACTTCCTCAATTTCCCCCATGATTTTACGGAAGGGATATAATTTTCTGATGCTTTTTGCTGGACAATCCAACATCATTTGATTAAAAACGACATTTTTGAATGCGAAGGCTCAGGATTTTGTATTACACGAGAAAAACCTCAAATCAGTGCGGTGAAACCTGCAGAAAGGCAGTTCTGTAAGAGGGCAACGATGGTAATTCTTCTCCTTGCTTAAAGTAACACACCACCATTCTCTCAGAATCAGTCTAACATTTGCCCTGAACTCTGCACTAACTCCACACTTGCCTGGTTGTTTTAGTTGTGATTGGAAGGGCTTTTACAGGTATCTGCTCAGTCCTGATCCAAGAACAAGAAGACAAGTGATTCTTGTCATTCAAGTGAACAAGAACTTGTGACTCCTGTAAAGAAAGAACATCAGCTCTGACCTGCAGAGGTTATAAAGGGATGGTGTGTCTCAGTATGTCTGTCAGCTGGGGAAAAGGACTTTACAAGGGAGACAGGATCCTTCCTGCATGGCAGAATTTGGATTTTGCATCCACAGCATGCTCCTGGTGTGAATGGCAGGACTGAGAAGGAACTGCAGCCCATGACAGCTAAGGGCAAAACAGATGTGAGAAGAGGGAAATTGCCAGTTGTGGTGTTTTGCAAACAATTCCTATTAAAACATCTATGGCTGACAACCTTCCAGGGTGTACCAGGGCACTGCCTTGTGTGGCTGTGACCATTTTGGGCAGCATTTCTGCCACTTGGCCTCCCTATTTCAGGACACAAAGTCCCAGCCCCAGGGTCAAAAACCGAAGTTCACCCAGACCAAACCTGTGCACATCACTGAGACCTCAACGCCTGATATTTGCTTTAACAAACCCCATATTCCTGGTAACACACCGAGTCTTGGGGGAAAGATTTTTCTCCTTCTGCTTTACTTTGGTAGCCAAGAGCTACCAGCAGCTGTCAGGAGTGGCTGCCCACTGCTCTGGAAGTGGTTCTATTTCAACATTGCCCCTCTGCAGCCGTGGCAGTGCAAAGCTCAAGCAGAGATGAAGAGGGCACTGTCACTCCAGGCAGCCCGAGCGGGCAGGGGAAAAAAAATACAAGGCAAATGTTTCGATGCTCGACATTGTATGAAGTCCCAGGGAGGTTTGGAACAGGAGCAGCGGAGGAGTTACAGTTTCCTTTGTTCTGTTAAAAGGAAAAAGGAAACACATCAGGAAACCAGACTGTGGAGCACAGGAAGTCTCACTTTGGCTGATAAAAAGGAACTGATGTGAGGTTGGTTCAGATGCAGTTATAAGTCAATCAAGCTTGGAGCAACAAGAAGAGTTATTCAGAAGAAACTAGAGAGCCAAATTCTTGCCTTTAGCTGCAAAAAGGGTATTTTTGCCTCTCCTAATCTTCTCCTTATCTTCTTTTTTTTTAAGAAAAAGCTGCTATAAAAACCATTCAAATAGGAATTTTCTCATCACACAAAAATCGGTTTCCTGAACTCACCACACCTTCCCCTGACCCCACCAAACCTGACTCCAGTTTCTTCTTTTCACTCATCACCCAACCTAAAAAACTGTAGTCTTGCTGATTTATCTCTTCCCCTCAGATCAAAACCAGCATTATTAAGAAGGGCAGGTTTTTTTGCTGAATGAGAAATCAGCAAATGACTAATTAAAGCTTTGCTGCCCGTTATGATATTTTCTCTCCCTCCCTTGATTGACAAGTTGGGGGCCAGAATAACGTTCAGTTCCTGGGTGTGCAGCTTTGCCAGCCTGGGAGGGACCATTTAGAAGAGTTTTTTAGTTGTTTCTTAGTCCTTCACAGCTCTGGTTGAGCTCTCAGTCTGTGCTGGAGCAACATATATGCAAATAAATCAACAAGCTTAAATGTATCCATGACATTTACTACAGGAGCCCCTGTGGAGCTGTGTTTCTTGCTGAATTTTAGGAAAAAAAGTCAGGAAAAGAAAGAATGTTGAATCCACGTGAAGAGGGTCATTTTCTCTCCAGCATCAGACTGATGGTGAAGAGAAGCAAAGGCTGAGATACTGATGCTCCTAATTGCCAAATTTTGCCTTTGGTGCTCTTTGGAGGAGCAGAAGGTTCGTCAGGAGGTCCTGAAGTGCCTTTAAGACCAAGGTGCACCCCTTTTGTTTGGGGCTCTGCCTCAGAGCTAAAGGAAAAGCTTCGGGTAGCAGAAGTGGGGGAGGAGGGAGGGAACGTTTGTGGCTTTACTACAAGAGACAGGTTTCTCGATGGGTGTTACTGGCTGCAGATATGCATCAGCAATTATGTGGCCTGGGTAATGAGAGCAAGAGAGAAAACAAGCAGCAAATGCATCCACGTTCTGCAGGCTTTGATATTTGGAGCTCAGCAGGGGAGATCAGCACTTGTCCTGTGCCACACTGGCTGTTTGTGCAGTTTAGGGCACCCCTGACTGCCCGGGGTCTGCAGTGACACAACACCCAGGTCACCAAAGGCTTGGGTCCACCGGCAGGCAGATGGTTCCCAGGGGGAGGCAGAAAACATGTGTGGGCTGATATTTCGGTCTGTATTTCCAAACAAGCTATAAATGCGCTCTCACAGCCCCATCCCAAATCCTTTGTTTGCTCAGAAAGTGTTCCGAGGTGTCACCCAGGGACGTGTGGCACAGCTCTGTGTCCCTGCAGGCAGCTCTTTCTACATGCCAGCGTGCCCTGGGCACTTGTGTTCACGTGCAGGAGAGCAAAAGAGAGGCACAGACCCTGCTGTTCAACTCAGGAGGAAAGACCTGAAGAGAATTTTATGTTTTGGAGGAGAATTGGCTTCAAATCAAATTGTAAAGCTGAGCTTAACATATTAGACCTGCCTTTTCCAGGTGAGCCGTGCACATCCACGCACTAACACCAAGCTCCTGCAGCTTTAGATGTTTAGCAAACCCACAAATATCTAGAAATCTGAAGTTAAGGCTCCCTTGGCTCCTTTAATGTTCCTGCTGGTGCTTGTTTGCACCGAGGTGGGACATAGAGTCTCTCTGTAAGTGCTCAGGCAAAGTCAGGCAGAAGGAGAGGCCAAAGGAGGCAGCTCATGAGGGGCTGGAAAAGAACTTCAGGCACTGATGGGTTACAGGGAAAAACAGAATGGCAGATGCTCTGCCAGGAGGTTGCACATTCATGTGTTCTAGACCTGCTCCTTCTGGGCAGATGGGAGCTGAAATCAAGAGGAAAGCCTTCTGTAAGTCCAGGAAGGAGAGAGCTGAAGGAAATAAAGTCTGCTTCCTGCAAAAAAGGCTATAAATGCCCTTCCCCCAGCATATCTCACCTTCTCAGAGTGTCAGCTAAGTCCTCACTTCGAGCTGCAACCCTCCCCTTTGCTGCTCTTGATTGTAATACTGCACTAAATAACACTCTCACACACCAGCAAAACTCTTCTTAGAGGTTTTGGGAAACCGGAGTTTCCCTGGTTCCAAACCATCTTCTGCAAGGACTGACAGAAGCTGGGTCCTTCCCCCAGGAACATCACAGGATTCGAATTAATAACTAAAATAAAAGCATGAAATCCTCAAGACATGCATTGCTACTACTCAAAGTGACCACATCCTGTTCAGGTAAAATCCACAGTGGTGCAGAGAAACTATACAGGGCTCTCAGCATCTCTTTAAAGCCTCTGAGTGAAACCCCAAGGACCTAAAATCTAAGCAGTTGCACTGTTTTGTTGTGTATTAGGTTTGCTTCAGACTAACCATCCTCCTCTTAGCAGGAAAAATTATGTCCCAGGCTTGGAAAAGGCTTTCCCAGTGTTCATTTGCAAGTGGGAGTCAGCACTGGACACTTGGAGTGTCAGTGGGACAATGTGATTTAAGCTCATGCTGAGGCTGAAGATGTGCATTTGCACACAGATCTTGGAGGGAAAATGAAGCAGCATCGTCAAAATATGCCAATTATAGAACATTTCTAACAGGTTTTTGCTGTTGTATATCAGAAAGTTGTTATACATTATAAATGTGTCCTGAACGGGGACCAGGGTATGAGGGAATATCGTCATTTCTGCCCTGGAAATTCCAGATGGTTTCGTTCCAAATTGCATTTGAGGGGCAGCAACGTGGAAAGTTGCCACACCTCGAATCTTTGTGATTTACTGGCCATTTTTTCAATCTGCAGATTGGGAGTTTGCCCTGGGAGTCAATGCCCTCTTGCCAGGAAGGGTCAAGCCCTCGGGGGCCAAAGCCAGGGTGACCTCAAAGGGCCAAGCAGACATTTAAACTTGCCCAGAAGGGAAACACGTTCTTACTGTGAGACCCTGAAGGCCGAGTTCCAGGGCGAGAGCGAACGCCTCCAGTTCACAAATGACAAGAACCAGCGATTGCTCTGGAAAGCCTACCCCACCCTTTGCTGTGGCAACACCAACACACAAGTCCTCTCCTCCTGGAGGGACACAGCTCTGGTTGTCACCTCCCTGGGTAAGGCCAAGCTCTCACTGAACGTCCCTCAGGTGGCCTCTCTCAGGGCCGGAACACGAGGATAAATATGTTTGCACAGAACCAAGGCAGCAGCTCCACAAAACGTGCTTTTTCATTAACAGCCAGGCTTCAGCAAGTGTATTTGCTTTAATTGTTGTCCCCAAGTAAAGTGGAAGTGAAACAATTAAACCAGTTTGAAACCACACCGTTTGTTATTGGGAGGAAGTCCCTGCACGGGCAGCTTGCTGCTGATGAGATGGACCCTTTATTGAATTAATTCGAGGCCATAAAAACCCAACACCCCAAACACAACGTAAATTAATCAAAACAGGGGGTTACCCCCACAGAACACGGCATTTGGAATACGTGGGGTTGCACAATAAAAACCTCATCAACTATTTATAATTAATGCAAACACAAATGTTGGCACTTTCCCTGGTTCCAAATCATCTTCTGCAAGTTTGCTGGTTGCTGAATACTAAGCTGAGTGTGGAAATGAACTCATAAAGGTTTGCTGCTCTTCTTCCTCCACAAAAGACCTCTGGGCATTGTTCTGGAGGGCACTAATGGAGTCAGCCAGGCCACTGCTCATGCCAGGTATTAAACAGATTATTGGAAGAATGCAAAGAGAATTGCCTCTCACTACCTCAGTAAGTGATCTAATTCTCTTCAGGATACAAAAATCTGTGAATAAATTAAAGGTGTTCCAGACCTGCTGTGGTGGCTCAGCAATATCCTATGGGATGTAAGTCATGCATGGTGGGGAGGGATGACTTACAGTCCTGAGCTGGTTCCATGTTATATGTTCATATCCATGAGGTTTGGGTTAAAAACTCTGAAAATAATACACACTTGTGTGCCATGTCCACAAAGGGCGCAGGTGTAGGCCAGGATAATCCTGCCCACACCTATCCTCTGACCATGCCCTGTTTCCCCAAGAGCCTTTAGGAGTGCCCAAGGTTCTAGTGGATTTACCCCTTCACTGCAAAGTTCCCCTGCAGCTGGGCAGGCGTGCAGTTAAACTATTCCATGTGGGTAAAACCATCAAAACTCTTTCTGAATGGCACAGAAAGACTGAGAGAAAAGTACAAGCCCAACATTAGAGGTTGCAGGGCAAAGGGAGAGATTTTCATAGCAGACTCGACCCAAACTCCTGCACCTGCCAAGTGTGCAGTTAGAAGTCTTTGGCTCAATTAAAACAATTAGTCCGTGGAATAGTTTTGCATAAACTCAAAAAAAACACCCAAAACAGTCACTTGCCAAGTTTAAGTTGCTCAAGAAGAAAATCATCTGGAATGCATAGCCCTCTCCCGAATGGAGCCCTTCTCCCCTGCCCTGCGAGGAGTATTTCTGAGCTCAGGGAGGGAAGCGTTTCTTACCCACCCCGGAACTCAGATTTCATCTGCTCCCTCCCCTGTTCTTGCTATAGATGATGAAAGAGCCTTTTTGCTGTGTTTTTCTTGCTCTCCAGTCACTTCCATGTCTCTTTCTGCTGTATTTTTCCCCACACAAACGCAGCTCTGAGATAAATCAACATGTACAGGGATGGGAGAGCTTTGAAATCGCTTTCCTCTGGCTGTGGACAGGTTTGCTTTGCTGTGCCCTAGAATTCAGAGGATGTACCCTGCAGCACAGGTTACACGGAGAGCTCAGCACATCAAAAACATTGCAGCATCTCAAGCCACATCCTCTCCTGCTGCCCTTCACCTGAGACAAGCCAGGCAAGGTGGCCTAACCCGTCCCTTCTCTGCAGCAAATCTGTCACTGCATGGGGTTAATACTCCTCGGAACCCACTTTTTAGGAAAACTTGCAGGAGATCTCAGGTGATCCCAGAGGCACTCCAAGAGCCCTGACCTCAGTGCCTGGCACAGAAAGAGGGGAGATTATCAGAGGTGGCAAACAGGACGTGGGGGACCTGCAGCAACTTGGGAGAGCTCAGTAAGTGAGCCCAGGAGGAGATCTGGTGTCTCTGGATCCCGTTTGTCTCAGCGATCAGCCAGGTCATTTCTGCACTAGGAGAGGAGCAGGACAACGGCAGAGCAGGCAGTGGGCAGGGCCGGGAGCCGGGGCAATGACCTGGGATGCGTTGAGCGAGTTCCTCCTTCGGCCACAGCCTCCCAGCGTGACTGTAAGGGGAGCTGCGAAGTGTCGCAGTTCCTCATCCCCGAACCGCAGGGGCCGCGGGTGAGCAGCAGCTCTTGTGCAGCACGGGCTGGCTGGGGCGGGAGCAGCTCCCCGGCAGCTCCCGGGGTGATGGGAATACTCAGCTCATCAGTTCGGGGCTCATGGCCCGGCCAGGAGAGCGGGTCCACGTGTGCTGCAAATCTACAGCTGGGCGATTTCTGCACTTTCACTGCACAATATTTGGGGCTCCGCAAATCAAAGGAGGTTGTGGTGCACTAAACGCATCCTCAATGAGGCCCGGGTTACTTTTGCTACGGATCTGAGAGGGTGGAAGGGAAAACCTGTCTTATTCCTGCCACACCTCCCAAATTTTGTGCTTTCTCCCTTCCTTCCCAACATCCACCCTTTCATTCCCTCTCTCTTTCCTCTTTCCATTTTCTCTTCCTGCCCATCTCCTTCCCTCCCCCTCTTTTGAGACCCTTCCAAACCGTGCACTTGTCACAAGCTGCTATCTAAGGGAGAAAGTTTCAGTTCCTGCCAGTTTGCAGCATTTTTTCTACCCAGGTCAGCAAAAGAGAAAAAAAAAAAGAAAAAACTAAAAAAAAAAAAAAAGACACACCAAAAAAAGAGCACTTTTAAGACGAAATGACACCCCACCCAGGCGATAGGCATCTTCTTTCGAAATCCTCCAACCCAAACACACCCACAGCGTCTCTTGCTTCAAGGCTCCTCTGTTCAAACTGCTTCTGTTCTACAGCGCTCCCTCCAGAAGAGCCCGTAAGATTTGCAGCAGGGTCCCTCAAAGCCAGAAAGCCCCTCCCGGTGCTCCCTGAGCTTTGAGAAGCACCTCAAGGGGCTTGGAAAGGCTTGGTTTATCTTTCCAGAGGCTGGAGGACCGGCCGGTGGGACGCGGGGGAGGAAGGAGGGGAAACCGCGCTCCAAGCCCCGGCAGCGTCCCCGGTTGCTCAAGGCCACCAGAGGTTGGTTATGTTGGTGGTTTATTTGCCACACACTCAGCTTCCCTTTCCCGCTGCCTCTCCCCAAGCCAGGGGGATGTTTCTCTTCCATCTCCCCTTAAAAAAAAAAAAACAAAAAAACCAACAAACCAACAAAAAAGAAAAAGTGCTGGAGCAAAGGCAGGGGCGACCACCGGAGCCAGCTGAGCCTTCCCGTCAGGGCCGGGGGCACATCGGGGCAGCTCCGATCCCGCTCCGAGCCCCGGGGCGGG
>JAYRBT010000067.1:785296-811289 GCA_036023395.1 Myiotriccus ornatus
TCCAGGAGCAGGAAGGGGACTCCAGGAGCAGGAAGGGGACTCCAGGAGCAGGAAGGGGACTCCAGGAGCAGGAAGGGGACTCCAGGAGCAGGAAGGGAGGTTCCCCCCTGCCCCGGGAGGTTCACCCCGGGATGCCTCGGGGAGGGCAGGGCAGGGCAGTGGCTGCGCCTCCAAGCAGGGGAAGCGAAAGCAGAAGCGCTGAGTGTGCGAGGACGGGGGAGATAAAAGGGGAGATCAGCAAAGGGACGTTGCCGGAGGGCAGAAGAAAAGCGGGTTTGAATTATGCGCCCCCCAAAATCGTTCCTGTGCCGCCTTTCCACACATCTCGAACCATAGAGTGGCGGTGCAGGAGGGGAGCAGGGTCTGCTGTGGCCCGGAGTAGCTTGTGGCAATGGTAATAATTAAAAAATTAGTATTCAGAGGTCATGTTGCTTTGCTTATAGCCCTAATTCTTTCCATATCCCTACAGTCAGGATTCCAGTGCCGTCTTCTTTTAAAATTTAATTTCCCAATTATATTACATGTTCCATTCTCTGAAGTCAAATGCTCGTGTTTAGATGAGATTAGCACCCTCTGATATACTGTAAATTATTAAGTACTTGCAGATCACTAAGTCCCTAATGGTACGAGGGATATAAATACTTGAACACTTATGCAGAATAAGCCAGTAAGGATCAAAATTAGTTTTCATCCTTATGAATTCCCACCCCTCCACTGCATCAGGGCCCATACAAGAAGTGTGAGTGAGAAGGTTGGGCAGGAGGTTGTGTAGGGTCTGTTATCAGGGCTTTGGATGCATCCTACTTGGTTGTGATGTAACCCAAGCTTACAGAACTTGAGAGGCTGAACTTCAACCAGTGTGACTCCACTTGTTAAAACACCACCCTTAAAACAAACCTCTTTAAACACGAAATTCTCCTCTTCCCCCTCCAGCTTCCTCACCTCACCTCACCTCCAAGCCACGACAAGAATAGTGGGACCTGAAGGTCTCCTGAAGGTTCTCAGAGGCTGTTTAACCCCCCAGGGATGTGACAGGGAATTTGTTCCTCCTGGGGAACACCCTGTACGACCTACCCGGGGTACAACAGACACAAGGCGTTTTTCTGTTCAAGGCACAGAATAAATCTAAAGTTGATACACATTGTGAATTTGTTCAAGAGGATTTCTAGAAGACATCAACCCAAATGTTGTTTTTTTCTGATGAGGGTAACATTCACACAAAACTAATAAATAATATACTTCTCCCTCCCATAGGACAAAGAAATAAGCTCTTCTGGGGAAGGAATGACGTGAAAGAAAATAACAACAACAACAATAAGAATCATCATCATCATCATCTGGGAAGAGAGAGGAATTGGGATTCAACCTTCTGCTTTTCAAACTTCCTGCTCACCACAGCTTGGGAAGTCCTAAAAGATCGGTGTGGGGAAGCAGGAAAGACAAGTCTGAACAGCACCTTGTTCTTACACAGCAGCTGCATCTACATTTTAAAGCTGGAGAAGCGGAGGAACGGAGAGCTGAAGTGTCTTTCTTAGGAACACCAAGCCCACTCCAGCAGGGCTTGGATCCACAGCCATGTTTCCCAGCTATCTGCCTGGAACATCAGTCAATCCCAACTCTTCTACAAACAGCCAGGCACTGTCAGGACCTCTCTGTTGGCTCTGGGTGTGTCTGAGTCAGTGGACATTGCCACCAAGCTCAGAGGGGCCAGACTGATCTGCTGCACGTGTTTCAGGTTCTAACTTCCCTGAATTTAACCCCATTCCCACTTTTATGAACAGCCCCACTGCTCTGAGTGAGCTCCCCAGGTGCCATCGTGTCCCACCGGTGCTGAGCTGCCCAGCCAAACTTTTCAGAGTCAGTGGGAGACATTTCCCTTGTGTTCAGAAGATTTTGGATCACACTCCTGTGAAAATCCTGTCGATTTTTTTTTAAGCACAGGGACAAATCATTTCCCCAGAGACACTGGTGTGAAAGAAGCTTTACAGACAGAACACCAGAGACAAAATCCTTGCTCAAAATAACAGCAGTAAAGATGAAGGGCTGGAATCAAAGGCTCACACAGCTCCCTCATCCCTCCAACTGACACACTGGATAAATCCTGTCCTGCCTGAGGAGCTATTCCTGCTGGATCAAGCGCATGCTTGTGCCAAGAGGGCTTTGTCCAAGCCCTCTGCCTGCAGGATTGTTCCTAAAGACAAGGCTATCCCAGTCCAGTTAGGGACAGGCTCACTCAATCCCGCTGGAATGTTAAATTATTAAGGCCTGGATCTTGGCTCCACTTAATTCAAAAGGAATTTTGCTACTAACAGGAGCAGCAGCTGGATCTGCCTCCCAACAAAAGGCAGTGATGCCAGGCTATGGGATGTCACAGGGCCTTCATCTCGTCATTGTAAACAGAAGATCTCAGGTCACTGCCCACAGACAGCAGCTCCAAAGAGAATTCCTGCTAAAGCCAGGCCCACACTGGGCACCAGCTTTCCCTGCTTGAGCCGGGAGGGAATTTCACTTCCAAAGACTTGAATTTCATTTGTTTTCCACCTGGTTTCTGTCATTGCAGAGCCTGGTCTGAAGCAAAATGAAGTCACCAACATCCCCTGAAATACTGAGCTGGGAGTGGGATTTGGGGGGACATCAACCAAATGGGGAACGTGGACCATTCCTGGTTGGATTTGTTCTGGAAAGCTGATCCATTGAGCTGCACAAGTTCAGCCAGTCAGGGGATACAAATAGTGCCACACGACCTGGGAGTCATCCCATCAAATTTGATTGCAGCTGATGCTCCTAACAAGCTGCCCAAAATGAGCCATAACCTGGGGATTACACACAGAAATCGTTCAGTGGATCATTCCCAGTAATATGGATGTACAGGAAAATCCCACTTGAGGCCTGGATCCTTGACTAAGGGAAAGCAAAAAAAAAAACCAGAGAGACCAAATTCCTGTAATAAATTATTCATTACAAATTATCCACCCAGCTCTAGTTAACACCCTTCTGTGTTTCTTCAGGGAGAGAAGAGCTTGTGTTTTAGATTTTCCCTAAGTGCTGTTGCATGCAGGGTTTGCCTTAAACGTGTAACCCAGATGTCCCAGACTTGGTTTATTTACATTCTTGGGAACTGTTGTGAAAAAAACTCTATATGATGTCAAATATAATATAGTGCTCAACTGAGTTATAAAGGGACAAGTCTGTGCCAACTCTTCTTTGGTAGTTGTTTTATTCTTAAGGAAAAGAGAGAGGCAGAAGTGGCAAATTAAAATACATTCTGAGATCCATTTTTTAATTTATAAATATATATGTATACAAACAACTACTTAGAGTGTGAGATTTAGTAATATCAGAATAAAAAAAATAAAAACAAGTTAATTTACCTTCTAAATTGTATGGAAGGACTTAAGGAAAACCACGAGGAACACTGCGAGAGAAACCCCAGTAGTACACAGTGCCTGGGGCGACAATGCATTTCTCCAGTAATTCAAAGAGATGTTTTGGTTTAACTCATTAAATATTTCCCCCCCCCTTATAAATCCATTTTGAAACGCACCTTTCGAGACAACCCCCAAACCCTCACAGACCAGCTCGCCTATTGAATTCCGGGGCCGGCCCAGAGGAGGAGCGCAGGGAAGGGAAATGAAACGCGGCTCCGGTTCAGCACCGAAGGGTGTCTGGGAAGGCAGAACCCTGGGGGGCTGGTTGAGGAGGTGACACGGGTAGCACAGCAGCGCTGTCACCAGCGTTTGAGAGCAGCAGAGCCCTTCGGGACACCCTCATGGGACACCGGGCACGGTACAACCCCTCCGACCGAGCACCACTGCAGGGTAATAAAAGACAAGACCACTTTTGACTCAACCCTGCCCGCTTCCAGAAGGACAACTGCGATATTTGAGTCTCTGCCCCCTCTCCCACTGAAGGCAGAGGGGTTATTTTCTTTTTTTTTCCTGCTAAATTCAGTAAGAAAGAGCAAATTTTTCAGCTAATATTCATTGTGAATTTTGGAGGATTGTAATTTTTGACATTACCTGTTTAAAGATGCTGTCATGTCTTACCTTGACGTAAGACGAGGTGTCTGGTACAGTCTGAAACATCCTTACTTGTTTTTTAGATATATTTAAAGGTCCTTAATTTGACCTGAAATAAATTTTAAAAAATAATCAAACCATATATATGCAAGTAGAAAAAGAAATCAAATCATATACTTGTATGGAGACAAGCAGAGAAATAAAACATGATTTGAATGATAAAATTACTAATAAAATTTAAAGAGGAGCGATCAAGCATTTAAGTGTAACTTTTAAAGGGCACAGAAACACATCCAGAACAGTAACTAAAACTCAAGTGATCTCAGGACGTCACAAAGCAGGGGGTTATTTCTGGTTTTTAATAACAGTTGGGTTGGATTCCCCCTTCTCCTCAGGAAAAGAGCCTTCTTCACTTTTGACCAGAGCAGAGGGAAATGTTTGACATTTGATTAACTGAATTTCTTAGCCGACAATTAAAAGCCAGCTGAAATACTCGTGTTTTCATGTCGAGACTAGTTAACCCTATTGACTTGTATCCAAGGGTTTCACTTGGCTAAATGAAGGGCAGTTGCCTTTCCTGCCTCATTGAAACCATCCCGAGCCATTAAACCTGCCGGCAGAGATTGATTTAAAGAACCTTTCTCAGCAGCAGTAATTAAACAATAAATTAAAAAGCATACCGAATGGAAGTACGGTTCGAAACATAAAAACAAAACAAAACAACTCTTAGGGTTGTCACTCAGCCCTTCTAGTTCGAATCCTGCTCAAACTTTGTCTCAGACTTGCATCAACTACATCTGTTTTTCTGTACTTCTAAGACTTGATGATCTCCTGATGAACGGGGGGGGTTTTCTGCCTCTCCCCCTCTCCAAATCATCACCGCAGAGATTAACAACGATCGTGGAAAATGTGATGGTGTGTGGGAAAACAGGCACGAAAACATCCGACAACGGATTTCCCCCTCCCCACTCGCTCCTCTCAGGGTCTTTATTCCTTTTGGGAAGCGCCAGAAAGCGATTAGCCAAGTGTAATTAGGGCATCATTAAGAAGCACAGGCACATTCACACACATCCACACCCCCACCCTCCGCACGCGGCTCCCGAGTGCTGCTGCTCCGTCCCGTTTTCCCGGGATGGGGAGGGCAAAGTTAAGACATTTCCTCAAATTTTACTACAGAGAAACGATGCGGAGAGATGAGGAAGACGCAGAAAGAGTCGCGCGCGACACTCCTGGGCTGTCGGGTGTTTTTTTGGGAGCTCTCCAGGAAAGGCTGAGGGGTCCTGAGCGCGCAGTTAGCCCAGTTTGTCCTGGTCTAATCCAAGCCAGACGCCGGTGGTTAATCACGGAGCTGGTTAATGAACCAGCCCGGCCGCGGGAGCTGTGAGAGCCCCGATGCGGAGCTGTGTCCCCCCCACTCAAAGCCCGGGGAGACCCCCGCGCCCCCGAAACATCTGCTGACCTAACGGGGGGGGGGAAAAAAAAAGAAAAAGCAAGAAAAAACCCCCACAGCCCAACAACTGGAAAATAAAAGTTCGCTATCTGCACGTAAACCCCAGTTTATTGATTTTTCCAGCATTTATTACACGACCAGCTGGCACAGGAGGGCAGCCGGCTCGAAACCGGACAATGTGTTTCTGATAAGTACAATTCTTTTCTTTCCTGTCGTCCTCCCTCCTAACACATTCCAGTTTCTTTTGCTTCTGAACTTGCACCGGGGGGGTGGGGGTAGACAGAGTGGACGGACAAGGTAATTTTGCTTCGCCAGTAAAATTTCTGGGGTCAAGGATTCCCATATTGGTTCCCTCCAGCTCCCCTCTTTACCCTTAATTAGCGCTTTCCCCCTTTTCTCCCCCCATTACTTCCCTCTTCTAATTACGCCTGTGCAATAAAATAAATACATCTGCATATTTTGGAGCCGGTTTTCAGAAGTCTGCAGTGGATTATTTATCAATCGTCTCCCCCTGCCAGCGTCAGTCGCAATATAAAAGGGCCTCTTAAACTACTTTTAGAATCGCCTCTTGCTTATTCTTATTACCGGGATTTAAATGACTCACCTTTTATACCCTTTCCCCTCAACCAGTGGCAGAGCAGTTTGTAAAGATCCAGGTTGAGCCCAAAACCAAAACTGCCCCAGCTGTGGGTTACTACCCTTGCCGCTGCAGCTTTGCAAGGAGAGGAGAGATTTAAACTTGTTGGATCCAGAGCAGCGCCGAAGTTAAAATTCCCAGCCCATCCAGACAGGCTGCATCAACCAGGCATTTCCTCAGGGGGCTTCTGTGCTGCTCGCAGCTCCAGGACGTGCTTTCTTTTCCCTCGCTTCTATGCCCTCTACTTTTCATTTGATTTCCGTTTTCCCCCCTTATCAATATTCCAGCTGTTCCCTCGGATTAATCGCGGCTCTGGGACATCTTCGCCCAATGAGCCCTCCTGGCGCTGCGAGAGACTTTAAAGAACTCACCAAAGGGGAAAAAAAAAAAAAAAAAAAAAGGCGAGGGGGGGGGAGAAAATTCAAAACTTTCTTAAAAAAATATTGCTGAGGAGTCAGGCCGAAAAGAGACGCTGAGTGGAGCTCAAGTGCTACTTTAAATCCCCCCTTTTAAACAAGGAAGTTTCAAATATCCGTTTTTAAATCATCGTTCCTTACTTTGAGCTTTTTTCCCCCAAGTCTTACCTTGGAAATAGTTAACCCATTTCCCCCTGCAGCGGGACTGAAACCATGACAGAGCACAAGGCTGTGGGAAAGCGAGCTGGAATCGGCTCCAAAATATTCTTTTGGATGAAGAACTCAGCATTTCTCCCTGCGAGCCGAAACCTCCAGATCTTTTTAGCTATTTAATAAGAACAGATCAAACAGTAACGCGTTCAGGGAGGGGAAGGAAACACATCTTCAGTTCAGGGATGTATTTTTTCCTCAGGCTTCTGGTGCATTTTGTCATCTCTGAAGGGATAGCAGATAATATTTTGCACTAACCTGGGCAAGAAACTTCCAGGGATTTTAGTACAACATCCATTTTAAATGTAACCCTCAGAAGGGTTACCAAAACTATTTGGAAAATGTTCTTCCATTCTCTATTCTCTTTCTCTCCCTGCCGGCTTTGCCCCAAATTCCAACATATTGAAACATTTTTCTCCTTAATAAGAGGAACATATAAAGTGAAGGGGTGAAAGGCCAACTTGGGAGCCGTGCCTAGAGCTCCGCACACAATTTACTCTCTGGTAGACGAGGCGTTTAGCATTCCTCCCAATTTCCAAGGAAAACAGACTCAGACCTGGACCCAGTGACCAGGGACCTCGCCAGAGCCACTTTTTTTAATATAGAAATTCTTCTCGTTCTTTGTTATTATTATAATTGTTGTTGTTTGTGGCAAGAGGAACTGTTTCCTAAGCAAGGTAAAGCGACAGGGATTTTAGGGAGACGCTGCCTTTGGATGGAAGGAAAAAGCAAAGCGACAGGAGAGATTCTTGACGTGCGGAGAGAGGGGGAATCGGGGGAACAAACAGGAGGGAAAGGTGTGGGGGGGAATCCCCAAACCAAAAAGCAGCGTCGTCATTTTGAAACGGCTTTTTAAAAATCCCGTGCACGGGGTTAAAAACGCTCTTTCCAAGCCTTAATCTCATTATTGTGCGGGGATGGGAACAACTCTTTCTGCGCCCTCACAACCGAGCCGGCTTGTGGCCGAACCGGCTCACGTTTCAAAGTCATCGTTCATTCTTTTCTCACGTTTCCACGTGTGAATTACACAAAACACGGAGCTGAAGAGGAACCCCGAGGGCTTTACTGTTGTGTTAACAGACGCCTCTTCCTCCTCATTTTCGTTGCGGGGCAGGTAACAGGCGCTTGCATCGCTCCCCCGTGTGTTTTTTTCTCTGTTATTTTCCTTTATTTTTTAACAAACCTCTGACGGGGAGCCCTGAATGAAATAAACCTGCAATGAAATAAACTTTAAAGGCCGGCGTTAACCAAAAAGTCGGGATGTAAAGCGCTCCCAAGTTCAGGGGAGACCGACTGCCCTGGATCCTGAGCTGGCTTTGCTGCCCCTTGTAACCGAACCCCACAGCCGAGAGGAGAAACCCATGTGGCCAGTCGCAGTCATCTTGGGAGCTTTACTAGCCCAAAAGAAAATTGCTGGCAAATTGGAAACAGCTGGAGCATCGCAGACCAAGGAGGGAAAAAAAAAAAAAACCATCACACCCACCCCCCAACCTCCCGAGCAGGGAAAGTTGCGGGAGTTTTGTTTATCCAAATATCTCGGAGGCAGACCCGACGTTTCCAGCTTTCCTCACCAAACCGTAGGTGACTTGTACATAAGCAACATTTCAACATCCATCAGCGGGCGGTGATTTCTTCAAGACGCCTCTGAAACGCCTCCGTGCGCTCCCACCCCGTGCCCGTGTCCCCTTTAAGGGGTGCGAGCAACACCAACAGGGGCTTAAAAAACCCACGAAGGGTTTTCGCCGAGGGTGCGGAGGGTTGGGGGGGGAACCCGACAAGTGCTCCGTTCCCATAAGCCTGTCAGACAAACTCTGCAGCAAACGGAACGGTGCAAAAGCTTCGAGTGCCGCGAAATGTGCTCTTTTCATGTTTTCTATTTATTAGATACGTTAAGAGAAAACAGACTCGTACGAGTCCCAAATGTAGGCAGAGTATTAAAAGAGGCATGTGAATGCTCCGGCAATTACAGCTGAATTTGATTAAAAACGTCATGAGGGCTGCAAAAGCAGGAGTTACCTGATACACTCACCCCGAGGTTGCTTTAGGATGAATTATAACACAATTCATTTTATTTTAATAGGTCACCATAAGATTAACTGTTTAAGGATGGAGCTGTGCTATAAATGTTTACATCAAACCAGAAAGAAGCAAACCTGACTTTCTGCTTGTTTGGAAATAATGTTTATTACATTTTAAAATTCTTCAACATGTTAATTAGAAATAAGGGGGAAGTATGTGAAGTCAGGAGGAGCTCCAGTGCTTGACGTGGAACCACACATGCACTTCTGGGCTTGTTTCCCTTTCCTGGGAGGAAAATGTGGGGATTTTTAAGTGGCCATCACCGTTTCCACGTGTCCACATGGGAAAGTAATGGCAACAACTTGTTTTCCCTCTGCTCCTCTCGTGGCTCGGTCCAAAATTTGGAGGCACTTGGGAGCCTGGGCCTGTGGTCAAGGAGAGCAACCAAAACCTGAGGTGCTGACTCTGCCTCAGCGAAATCAGCCACCATTTTCAATTCATAAAAAGAAAAGGACAAATTTAGAATTTTGGCCTGAAAACCAGTCTCTGTAATAAATTGCTGTCCCAAAAAGGTTTCATTCAGATCTCAGAAATACCCTTTTCAGTGAAGATCTACTGTTTCATTTCTACTAATCAATCTAGGTAAAAGCACTTTGATAAATTCCGCTTCAAATCAGCAAAACCACTATAAATATTTTTTTGGAAAGACATTTCATGTTTGCTAAATCACTCTCTACCATGAAAAACACCTTTGAAATAGAATATGTTTCACCCTGGTCTTATATTAGTGATGAATGTGATTAGTGTATTCAAATAAATAATCATAAATTATTGATAAAATCATTATCACAACAAAAGGGAAACTTCAGTTACAGAGATAAAACGAGGGGCTAGGAAAAAAAATGCTGTAATGGTTACATTACATATTATTCTTGAAAAAGGAATGTTAGGTGAAGGTTCACGTGTGCCCCAGGAATTTTAATTCCCTCGTTCCCATTCTGCTTGATGGGAATGAGAACCTTTCACTTCTGCTGGACTGTCTGGGTTTGAGGACATGTTTGGATATTTATTTTGACAGTGTTTATTGTGGAGTTAGAAAACGTGGGGGTTTGGTTTTGTGTCTCAAGACCCTATCCTTTACAAAACAGTGGAGTTTCCACTCCTGGTGTTTATAAACACCGGGGAAATGATTTACTGTCTGGGGGATGTCACGGCACTCCCGTTAAACGAGGCTGGGTTGGTGACTGGTTTGATCCTCAGTCCATGGGGATTGTTCTCCTCTAGATTTTAACCAGTCTTCAGCAATATCCTCCTGCAGGTTATATTAGGCAGAATATAAGTGTTGTAATGACATTTGCTGGCCCAAATCAAGTTTCTCAGACAAAAGGGTGGGAAGGACAGCTTGGTGGGCAGAGTGGGACTGGAATCCTTGTGGCGCAGGGATCTGATTCCTCATGGAAGAGGTGGAATCTCTGTGGCAGAGGGACAGGTTGCATCTCAAACCCTTCACTCCACACAAGCTCTGCTCCCCAGCATGGAGCGTCTGCTCTGTTGGGACTTCACTGCTGGACACGTGGCCCTGGTGACACCTTTTTTTTTCCCAAGGATTTTTGTGTTCAACCCCTTCACTGTTCATTCAGCGACACGACCGCGACACACCCTGCAGTGGCACCTGGTGACAGCACTGCCACCTCTCTGAGGGGTCATGCTGAGGTCCCCAAGGGAGGGTGGGCATGCTGAGGTCCCTGAGTGACCCCGGGCCATGCTGAGGTTCCCTCCCAGCAGAGATGCCTGAGGTGAACGTCTCGCCCATGGCAGAGTCTGGGGTCTCCTCCCCTTCATGGCCTTGGGGGTCGTCAAGATTCGGAGGGGTGAGGGAACCCACAGCCTGTCACAACCTGTCCTGTCACTCACAGCCTGTCAGGGCTCCCACATCTTCCAGCTCTGCCACACCTTTCCCCCCTAAATGTCTACTGTGCCGCTTTGACTGAACAAAACCAACCTTTGCCATCCCAAAGGAGCCCCCACCGCTCCCTTTCTCTTCCACGCGCCTGCCCAGCTGATGCTGACTAGAAAAATAGAAGAAAACAAGTGAAAGAAATTAAAACCAGTTTTCTCTCTCTGGCAGGTTTTTGCCTCTTAAGAAATGAGAAGTAGCCGTGACCCCAAATTCACTGCAAGATTCCCCGTTGCTTTGCTTTTAGTGAGTTTTGCATGAAGCACCCCTTCAAGAAGATGTAACAATATTTATTCTTTTCATATAAAACACAAGGATGCCCTTGTTCCCTGCACAGCTCCCTCTCCTCGCATAACCCAGCTCCACAGCCTGTTCCCTTTGCATCTGCTTGCTCTGAGATTGTTTATTTCCTTTTTTTTTTTTATTATCAAACCCCTAAAGTCTTGTCCTGGTGCTCCCTAAGAGCATCCCTGACCACCCTGGGCTGGAGCTCCTGGAGGAGCTGCTGCTCAGGAGAGACCAGGCAGCCCCTGAGGACACTTCTGGAGCTCTACAGGGGCTCCACCTGCTCTGGTCTGCACAGAAAACCAGCCATCCAAGCAAACACATTTCTTTCCAGAGGTTAATTTCTTGGGAACATCTCACCTTGTTTTTGATCCACTGTGGGTGGCACAGGAGCTGAGCAGGAGGAAAGAGAGAGGAGAAAGGCAGCTCCACCAAAAGCCACACAAACAGCTGAATGAATGAAAAGGATTAAAAATAACACCCAACCCCAAGGTGAAACCAGGAGAAATAAATGGCTAAAACAGGAGCTTGAAGTGATTCCAAGTGTTTCGACGTTGGGAGCGTCTTTCCCGTTCCACTCCTCCGCCGAGAAGGTTTCCCTTCGAATTAGATGGACCATAAAACAGAGAGGAAATTTAGAACAACACAGTAAAACGGTGTTTTACAGCCCTTTCCACAAAAGGTTTCCCCTTGAAGAGCTCTCACACCCTGGGCCTTGTCTACGCACTGTCACCAGACAGCTCGGGCTGTACCAGTCGAATTAAAGCGTTTCAGTGCCCGTCGGAGCTGCCTTTCCATGGGGAGGTGCTTTACAAGGGAGAGTAACTGTTCCCATATGGAAAGCAGCGATGATTTGGGAAGTCTCTCCGGTTAACATGACGAAGTGCTCGCTCTGAGTGTTTGCTGCGTCGGGGAAGGGCTCAAGGTCAGGGCACGTCCCTGTTGGCCAGCAGGGCCTCCGGGACATCCCTCATGGAACAGAGGCAACAGAAGGACTGAGTTCAGCTTTGATCAGGGGTTTATGGACCAAAGGGACTGTCTGGGACAAGAAGAGCTTGTTCCCTATGCAAGGAAAGGAGATGGGAGTAATGAAGATTTTATGGAATCCAAGAATTTTTTGGGTTGGACGGGACTTTAAGCTCATTTTTATTCCAACCCCTGCCATGGGCAGGGAACCTTCCACTGTCCTCAGACAGCACAAGTGTGGAGGGGATGAAACTGGGGTTTGAAACAGATTTCACAGGGAAAGGTGTGTGGGTGAAAGAGGAATCTGTGTGAAGGAGGACGGAAGGTTTGGGTTTTTTTTGTGCCAGTGCTGGAAAGCACTGGAGGAATATCCTGGCATATCCTGGCATCCCTGCCCATGACAGGGGGTGGAATGAGATGATCTCCAAGGTCCCTCTGACCCAAACCATTCCCTGACTCCATGAACACACTCAGAGGGGCCTGGAGCAGGGGCACTGCTCTGGTTACCACCAGTGTCCTGAGCACATGAATCCCGGGATGCTGGAGCTCACAACTCAGGCTGGAGCTGTGTCAGGGCTGTGACAACAAGGGGAGAGGAACTGAAGATGCTGGAGCAAACTCACTGCAGAATAGCTGAGTGCCAATGAAAGGCTGGGCCAGGAAACCCCCCAGTCAACCAAGCAAGTGAGAATAGCATTGACTCAGGCAGTTAAATCAGTAAGATCAGCACTGAATCAGTGCAGAATATGGGGTGGTCCAGGCTTCTGCAGCTGGTGGCTGTAGGAAATCAATGTCACTCTGGTCTCCATAAGGCTCTCTTTATACTCAGTAGCTAAGATATGAAAGGTATGTCATAAATTACAGATTTTAAGGTAAAAGCAGACCATCTGTCCCAAAGAACACGGTTTTCAATTTTTTCCTTCTTAGAAACAACCATCAGAGAATGAAAACTTCATCCAGCTGGTCTTGCGGAGGAAGAGCATACACCCTCACCTTTTCACTGCACAGCCATGCCTAGAGACAGATTTTGGGCTGCCTAGAACAAGGTGAATTATTGTTCTCAGATACAACTAGCCCAGATATTTTTGGCCTTAAAATCCATCACAGATGAAGCCGACATGCTCTTCCAGTCACCATCAAAAACCTCGTGCACGTGGGGATAAAAGGTGGTTACAAAAATATCCCAGTGCCCAGGGGAGCAGCTACTGCCTCGTCCTGCTGGTCCTCAGCCACGTTGCTCAGGGTGGCACACGAACAAAGGCCAGACCATGCTCTGGGCCCCAGGGAGCTTCTGGATTTACAGAGCACATTATAAACCCCTGGGTGTGATCGAGGGACCCGCTGGAGCCAGCATGTGCTGCACAATCCTGCAGAACCAAGCAGTTTATTTTAGGAGCCTGCCTGTGGATTGAGGAGCTTACATTTGGGCTCCTAACTGGAAAACATCCCAAGTCTATAAAGAGATCAAGATGTTTCCCTTTTCCATCACAAGCACAACTCCCCCCTGGACCATTAGAGGTGAATCCCCTCTAAGAGCTGAAGTCGTGACACTGAGTCACATCCTTGGCTCTTCAGAGGTGTCCGGTTGCTCTCTCAGCTTGTTGACTCTGCTCCAGTCACTTGCCTTATTTCCTGGACTTATCTTCCCTACCAGATTTCCCCTCCTCTCTCTCCCTCCTGTGGCTCATAAACACTTGAAATCTCCTGTAAACCCAATCTGGGCTCACAGCCTGTTGTGAGTACAAGCAGCAGCAGATAGCAGGAGATAAGGAGCCAGGCCACATTGTCTTTTTCCAGCCTGCAGCGAGAGTTCGCTTTTAAATCTGAAAATTGTTTGCTTAAGGAAAAGGAAATGTGCATGTGTGTGCTGGGGGGCAGCGAGAGAGGGGAGGAAAAAGAGGAAGGGAGCTGCTCAAGAGCCCAGATTGGGGCATAGGAAAGGGAGGACTGATGGAGATGGATGAAGGAAGTTCAGTGAAGGTCCCAGTGCAACAGGCACTCGTAAACCCTGTGCTCCTGTTATCCTGCCCTGTTCCTAAACATCAGATCAATCCCAAAGGGGAGGAGGTGTTTCCGCAGCAGAGCCCTTGGAAGATCAACCATGTCCCTCCAGGCACTCCCAGGCCAAGTTTTGCTGCAGTTTTGCTGCAGTGACACCCACTTGCTGCAGCCATGGGGAAGGACTTCAGGCTGTGTCCACGTGAGAGGAGTTCTGCTGAGCCACTCTGCTAATAGTGGGACTTAATCACTGAGCTGATCAAGAACCCCAGTGTGAACACACTTACAGCCAGTGCTCGAAGTGAAACGGTGGGAAATCCCAATCCCTGCTGTCTGCCATCCTGTGTGCATGAAAAGTGCTACATATTCCACGTCCCTGCGGAGCTGGGTGACATGCTGTCACTTGTGCTCATCAGCTACAGCTCCCACCAGCAGAACTGAGTCATTTCACTTCCCAGATCAGGAGGAGGTCAGGACTAAGTGCAGGCTTTGGTCAGCACAGCTCTGCTGATGCCCGTGGAGCAGCGTGAGTCCAGCTCTCTGCTGGCAGCACTGCAGTGCTGGGGTGGTGACAGTGACCAGCAAATGGGCTTCTCCAGGTGCAGCTGCCTTGGCCCTTGGTCCCTTCAGCTGTGCCACTGCAGGGATGCAGCAGAGCTTCCAGGTTTGGGTCACAGTGGCAAAACATTCCTATGGGAAGAGAAATCTGCTCAGGAAGAGCACATCCAGCAGCCCCAAAATGCTTCTCTGTGAACTGTGCAGAGTTTCCTTTTGATCTCTGAGGTACTGAGATATTCCAGCTTCCATGGATCAGATAATGACTCAGGGCCCGAGGCAGCCCAGGTCTGCAGGGAATGATAAAGGCAGTTCGTGATCCCTGCATGGGAAGTGCTATGTAAATTTATGAATTGATCTCCTGATGGTGCTGAAGTCAATAAAACCCCCTGTTGTCTCTGCTGGGTGCAAGTTTCAGACCTTCTTCTGGGGTAAATTTGGAGACATAGATATGTACTCCTTGAGAAGCTGGGACACAGCAGGGATGCAGCCAGCCCAGGGAACTCTGAGGGGCTGATCCTCCTGTCTGAGCACACTTGAGACCCAGGCAGCTCTCAGGTGCTGTCAGAGCAGCTACCCTTCAAGAACAATCTTGGGGAACAAACAGACTGGAAACAACCCCAAACAGGAGAAATTACCATTGAACTGATTGGGTTGGAAGGAACCTTAAAGGTCACCCATTCCAACCTTCCCTGGACCAGGCTGCTCCAAGGCCTCACCCATTAGAAGGATTGAGAGAGTAAAGAAGAAATTGGACTGGCCATTGGTGCCTTCTTTATCAGTGCACCAGGCACGCCTCATTTGGAAAACTCATTTCCTGGGATCAGAGAGGCCCTGGTGGAGCTCCAGGAGCTGAAAGAGGAATATGAGCTGCTAATTGAACCGGTGACCAAGTGGCAGCTCCTCGACCTGCAGAGACAAGTCTGTACCTACAGAAGGAAACCAGTTCCTGGTGGGACTGGCAGGACTCTCTGGCCCCAGGGAATGGCTGGGGGAGTTAAGGACTGCTGTGCTTTGTCACATGCAATTTTCAGAGTTTATTTCACAGGCCTGTCCTTCATTTTTCTGTGTTTTGGTTCCCCATCTGCAGAGGAGAGATAATGGCAGGGCTGCATTACCCAAGTCACTGTGAGATAACTCTGCCCAGATCCATGGCAACGAGGGCTGTGTAATGCTGTAGATAGCAGGGGATGCTGAGGGCACTGAGCTGCCTTGTGTCAAGCCTGGCTTTGCCTGGGAAAGAAAGGATGGAGCAAACCAGGGGAGCCTCCCTCCATCCATCCCTTCCCAGAGAAACAGGTCTCACACAGGAGGAGTGGCTGATGTACCAGATGAGTTAATTTTAGGATGGAGGAGCAGCTCAATCCATGTGGATTCTTTGCGCCGTCACATCTTCTCACCCCCCCACCCCACCTATGACCTTCCCCAGGACAATCCTTCATCTTGCTCCTGTTTACACATCACCACTGAAGTAGAAGGGCAATGAAAACAGATGGCAGCTGCAAACTCCCAGCTCCTGTGGCTGAGCTGCCAAAAAACGGCCTCAAAAAACGTGGGGTGGAAATGTGAGGGACTGCAGGGCTGCTAAAATACCAGCCCTGAGTCCCTAGCTGAAGGCAGGGAAGGTCTTTTTTGGGCTTTCCCTGGCCTGGACCCTCTGTGGTAGAGAGGTTTGAGCTCCTGTTCTCCATCCTGGCCCATTTCCTGGCTCCCTGTGACACTTTGATTCATAGAGCCCATCCACCCGGAACCACCCGGGGAAATGGAGCCGAGCCAGGCAGCCACAGCCATTCATTTTCCCCTCAGGGAGAGGAAGAGAGGCTGAAGATAAGATCGATTCATTTGAGCCAGAGCCCATTTTTCACTGGCCAATTCCAAGAGTGATCCCTCCAGGAGGAGCAGGATGTGATCCCTCCAGGAACTGCAGCACTGTCCTTAGTAGAATCAACACCGAGTGACATGCAAGAAGATTCCTTGCCCTCAGAGCTGCCTTTCCTTGGCTGGTTCCCCCCTGCCTCAGTTTCCCCCTGCCTGTCCATGAAGACTTTTGAGATTCAAACCCATGGGTGTTTTCAGCCCTGGTCAGAGCTCCTCATCTGGAGAGCTCTGGTGACAGTTCCTCTTCAGCTTGGCACGAGACAGGCTCTCTCCAGCTTCCCACCCTATTATCCTCTTCATAAAAACCAACTTTAACAGGCCTATTTTATAATGTTTGGGTTTTGTTTGCTACTGTAATCGTCAGCCAGCAGCCAGATGGCAAGGCAGCCCAGGCCAGTGTTCCAAGGAGCTTTCCAAGTTCCTGGTCGAGACAATGACACAATTGAGGACAAATAAACAGAAACAGGAGCGGAACGTCAGCGAGTGCAGAGCACCAGGACGTGGGAGCAGGAGGAGGCCAGCCCTGGACTGAGGATCAAAGAGGTGCCTGAACCACTGGAGGACTCCAGCTCGTGGCTGCAGCCTTGCCCTGGTCCTCTCTGAAGATGCTGCAGGAGAGGGCACAAGGAGTGTCCTGGAGAAGGATGTAACAGCACTGCATGGCAATTGGGTTTTTTTTAATTCTTTCTCTGGTACAGGATGTTCTGCAAGGCAATAAAGCCTGTTTTCCTGTGGGCTCATGTTCCTTGTGCCCCAGCTCACCCCATTCCTCCCTCTCTGCCCTCAGCTGCTGATTTTGGCAAAACCTGCACAGATTTAACATGACTGGGACACCCAGGCTTTAGAGGCTGTTTGGTTGGAGTCAGCCAAGGAGGTGGAGAGAGGAGTTAGAGCAGAGGGCTGAGTGGGGACATGGAGCCCAGCTCACCCTCCTGCAGCCCCGAAATGCTCACAAATGTCTCTTGAACTCAGATTTTTCCCGGAGCGTTTTCAAATTTGAAATGTCCTGGTTTCATAGCTGTCAAATGCTTATATTTCTATTTCTATCCTAAGGGCCATTTGGTTAGAAATGTTTGATTCTATTTCAAACAGCACAAAAGCTCAGTATTTAGGTGTTTCAATTCTTTCAAAAATAAATATTCCTAATTTCATGACTCCTACTCCTCTTTCTCTTTCTTTTCTTTAGCTGGAATAGTCAAAGCTTCAAAATCACTGATGAATGAGAAAGTGCATTTCTTGCCCTGGCTGGTGGAGTTGAGTTTAATGGGACCATGATACAACCAGCTGTCAGGAAACTCTGCTTTTAGGTCTGAAAGCTAAAAGGTGCTTACACTGCTACCATAAATACAATGATTTGCCAATTGTGGTTTGTTCCTAATCCATCTGCAGTATCAGAGGGCTTGGCAAGTGTTGGGTTGAAGGATGAAGGTTGAGCTGAGCAGGATGAGGGCAAAGCAGAGTGTATGGGAATCCTGCCTGGGGTCTGTCTGCCTGGGAATTCTGGAGACAGCCCTGGTGTCACCCAGGGTGGAGATTTACATTGCCCAGCACGAATTTTCTCATGGGCAGCCCTGTGGGGATTGTCCCTCTCCATCCCCTGTGCAGATTAACGGGTCTGTGAAGGAAACCATCCCCTCCTGCCTCCCACCTCTTTCCATTCCTCTCCAAAGCAACGCTCCAGATTTTGCCCTGGGAGGAAAATCAAATCCTCTGAAATTTACTGCAGTGGTTATGAAAACTTCCAGCTCTTTTGTCTCCTGAACACCTGAGGAAGGAGCCTTACCCTGGAAAACTCACCATCCCAAAGCCCTCCTCCCCCAGCACGAGTGCTGGCTCTGGGCACGTGGACACAGCACGAGGGGAGTCCCTGGAGGAGGGGGAATTATTCTTTTGAAGTGGCTTCTGACACTAAAAACTCCCTTGTGCTGGGTGTTGTGATTGCTGGCCAATTCAGAAAGGGGTATTTTTGGAGCCTGGGTGTCCTCATTCCCCATTTTCCTCAGGAAAATGGCTGTGGCTCCAGGTGGGCTGGCTCCAGTGATTGCACCAGTTGAAACCACAATCCTTAGGGGAGAAGTGTCCCTCCTGCAAAACTGGAGCTTCAAAATCCCATATTTCCCAGTGCACAAGTGTAATGGATTGCAGGTCATTTCTTTCTAGGTTTCCCCACCCCATGCACGCACTTTTCATCTGTTAAATTCAGATCATCTGCCAAGGTGGTGACAATCAGTTCCAGCCTGAGGGAAACCCTGTCCCTGCACAGGGACACAAGCAGTTCCTCAGTAATCACTCAGGTTTTTCATCATGTTGAACAAAATGCAAGGTCACCCACAGAGAGATGCTGCATTTGGTGGCACGTGGAAAGGCCAGCAAGTATTTTCACCGAGGCCAAGGCCTTGCTGTCCTCTGCTTCAGTCAGACTCCTCCTCTCACTCCTGGCGGTTTCACGAGGCTCAGAGAGCTTTCCAGTTTTCAAGACATGAGATTATTCATCATCATGGCCTGATGAACCCCGAAATTGCCAGGGAGAGATGTACATCATGGTGTTTTCCACTTGGCTGGGCAACATCAGATGGGCCCAGCTGGAGGTGAGCAGCCCTGGCAGACAAGGAGAAGGATGCTGGAGCTTCCCATGCTGAGAGGAATATCTGTCATTTCTCCTGACTTCAGACTTTATATATACAAATATCTATATGAAAATAAGTATTTACATATGTAAAACCTACTGCAGCAGTGGTGGGAGGTGCAAGTGCCCTCCTGTGACGTGTTGTCCCCTGGCTTTGCTCCAGGGATCCTTGTCCCCAGCCAGGAGGGGTGGGATGGGGGTCACTCTCTTGGGGGCAGCTGCTTTGAGCAGGGATTGGGTTCAACTCCCAGCTGTGGCAAAGCTCAGACCAAGCAAGACGAAATATCCCACTGACTGGTCCAGCATCAGGGCACGGTGCTCTGATGAGCAGGTCCAAACATTCAGCTGAGGTGTGAAGGACTTGGAAGATGATCCAGGCCCTCTAAAGAATTGGAGTATTTTCTAACATTAATGATTCTAATGATTCTGTGAACATTCCATGAGTCTATGACTCTATGACCCAGTCACAACCTCTCAGCTGTGGCTACTGGGAGAAGAGACACAGAAATCACCCTTGGGAGGTGGGTACCCAAATCCCCACGGCTTTCACATCCTTGGGGATGGGAATGCTTCTCCCTGGGAGCACCTGTGGTGTCACCACGCCGTGAGGCTTTTGTGGACAGTCCCATCACCTCCCACCAGACACAGACTGCTCCCTGCAGGATCCATTCATGCTCCTTCTTTCCCTTTCTTTTCACAGTTATTTTTTGTTGTTGTTTTTGCTTTATTGGTCTGAGCAGATGTTCTAAACATCTGGCAGCAGCATGTTTGTTCTGTAGGCTCTTCTGTGTTGTGTTAGTGCCAAAGCAGCGGAGCAAGGAGCAGGAATGGCTCTGTCACATCTTTTGCTGCACAATCCAGATGTTTTGGCATCTGGGCTGCTTTTCTGCTCGTACCCAGTGGCACCCTGTGGCTGTCCTGCCATGGCCCCAGTTAAACTGGGCGACTTCCAGTGTCTCCCAGTGCCAGGAAGCCTAGTTTGGAGAAGTGGTGCAGAAGGAGGCGAATAATCAACGGGGTTAAGTCTGGGGTTTGGCTTTGCTAGGCTCTGCTCCATGACCTGGGGAAGGAGCCTCTCCAGCATGCTCCAAGTGCCACGTAGTAAAAGTCCTGGCTGCAAGTTTTCCCTGAAGAAAGGTGATGATGAAATACCACTTTATTTTTGAAAGTGCAAAGATTTCACAGACTCACCTCGGCCGCAGAACGGAAACATTGGTAGGAAACTACAAATCAATAGTTTATTTAAAGAAAAGAGACAACCCCATCTTTAACAAAAACAAATGAGGGGCAAGAGGGAAAACATTTGTTTTTCCACTTTGGAGCTGAGAATTCCATTTGTAACGTGTGTGTGTGTGTGTGGAAAAAAACAAACCGTGCAGGGTTGTGGCCAAGCTCCGTTTTTTTGGGAGCATCCCCCGTGTGTCGCAAGCCCACGAGGCAGCTCTGCAGCTGTGCTTTGAACCACCGGCCTGCAGGGAGCAGGAAAGTCCTTCCTCCACAGCCCCACTCTCCCAGCTCTGGGAGCAGTGCCTGTCTCCCTAAATATCCCCTGACAAAGCCGTGGCTCGCTGCTCCAGGAGCGAAGCAGGAGGTTCATCCGACACCTCCGCGGAGAGCGGAGTTGCTGGAAGGCTGGGAAGTGTAAAAATCATGTCAAGGCACAAAAAGTCCTTGGCCCAGGCTTTGGGTTGTGAAAATTGAGGTTGCTCTGCTGACATCAGTACTGGTTTGCTGCAGTGAGGCGAGGAATTTCGGGATTGCAGAGGCATATTCCCAAGCCAAATTGTCCTCCCGTGCTGTGGTCGGAGCAGTAAAGCTCCAAACCAGCTGGCTGCTCTGTCTTCCCTCAAACCAAAAGGGGATTTGTGTTTTTACCATATTGCCCATCAGCTTCAATTACCTTCCTTTTCCCTCTGTGTGGGAAAGAAGATCCCTGAAGTGAGCCAGAAGGGGAAGAAATCCATATTTATAGAAACAAGTGTGTTAATTCTCCCATCTCCCCATCTCCAGGGCGATGGAGAGAGAAGGGAGGGGGATGAAATGGGACTGCTGGATCTTATTCTGGAGAGAGCTGTTGAGGGGTGCCCAGGGGGTTTCTTCCAGCTCATCAGCTACTGTGGATGGGGCATTCAAGGAGTTGCAGAAGGATCACAGAGCCACTGAGGGTTTCAGGTGCCATGGCAGGTTGCTGCATCCCATCTCCCAGGTGGCTCAGCTCCCTGCAGAAGGGATGGACTGTTAGTGCCTATCTGGGGACTGGGATGTGTGGAGGATTAGAGGAATTACCAAAGGCTTTCAGGGCACTGCTGGTGCACTCGGGGTGGGGGGGTCAGAAGGTTATCAGCCTGATGGAGAAGCAGTATTTCTTCTACGTCTTTCCACAAGAGGAAGAAACCTCAACTAGGTTATAAAACCCCACCAACTGCTCCTTCTTGGTGGCACTGTAAGATTTAGGGGACATCCAGGAGTCTCATGTGCCTCAGGGCAGCGACTCCTGAAGGAGGACCTGGGTCGACAGAGTCATTCTTCTCCTGCTGGGACCTGCCAGGGGGCTCAGGGGGGAGGGCAGTTGGTCAGATGGGGCATGAACAGAACTGAAAGAGGGCTGTGAGCAAACCAGGGCTGCCAGGGGAACATCCCTGCCAGCAGAGACAAGGGGGATGAGAAAAGGCAGAACTGCTCCGTTTTCCTCTCTCAATTTGGGGAAGTGAGAGAGGAAAACTCCCACTGCAAGTGCTGCAGTGCTGCCTGAGAGAGCCAGCAGGAGCATTTGCACAGTCTTGGAGGAGGAGGATGTTTCCTTTGAGCCTGGAAGGAGGCAGCCCAGCCCAGCCAGAGAAACCACGGTCCCCGTGGGCACAGGGAACATCCTTCCATCGGTGAACACCTGGATGTGCCTCCAACAGGGGAGCCTTGGGCTGATCACACAGTGCCGGTCAACCCATTGTCTGCAGCCCAGACAGCAACCATTTCCACCTCTCCATCAAGATGCTTTCCTCCACCTCCTCTCCATGAAGATATTTTCCTCCACCTCTCCATGAAGACACTTTTCTCCTCCTTCCCCGCCCTTGCCCCCTGACAAACCGAATCCCCGGGGACAGGCAGGGCTCTGTGACACCGCAGGTCGGAGCTCCCGCCGCCCGGCTCCCGGAACACTCTGAAATGCTGGCACCTTGTGGCAGCTCGGAAAAAACACATTTACACCGAGGCCGAACGCGCGGCTTTGAAAAAAACCCCTTGTTGTTGCTGCAGATCCCGCCGGGTGGGGAGGAAATTCTGACAAGGGCGGGGGGCAGAAGTCGGGGCCGTTCGTCTGGGGGGAAGGGGGGATGTGGAAGTCCTGCTCCTCCCACCGCCCTATTTCTGCAGCAGCCCCGTCCTTTCAGAGGATGTGGTTATCAAGCAACGAGCTCCCTAGATGGATTTGGATGCCATATTTTGCCCTGCCTGTGGTATCTGGGCTGGGGGGCTCTGTCAATCAGCTGAGGAACTGAGACCACATGAGACGTTTCCCCTCATCCTGGAGACCTCTCCCGTTCTGATTTTGGAAGATCTAAGGAAAGCTGAGATTTGAGGGCAGCTCTGTCCCCACCAGCCAGTGCCAGACATATTGCAAGGGTTAAAAATATCTGTGGTTTGGCTCAGATCTTGTCCAGCTCTTTTTGCCAGATGGATTATCCCAGCCAAGCTGGGAATTCTCGTCCAGCAAAGGAAGGTTTGTTTAATCCATTGGAACAAGTGAGTTCCCACAGTTCCAGGTTGATTCCTACAGGTGCTCAGTGGGTGCCAAACCTCTTCACCGAGAGCCTGGACAGCCCTCCCAGACATCCCAGTTTTTATCTCAGTGCAGGAAGTTGTCGAGAGCAGCTCCCATCCCTCCCTCCTGCTGCCACACCACTCCAGGTGTAGGATATTCCTCCAGCTCACCCGAGATGTCTGGCCTGGCCAGGGTAAGGCTCAGCCAGCTGGGCCATGGCCACAGCCTGTGTCATTCCAGAGCTCAGGGATGGGAACCCAAAACTCCTGGAAAGGCTGATGTAGACCCAGGTGTCCACATGTCCATCCTGATAACCCAGGGGGCTCTTCCCTGCTCCTCCATGCCTTGGCTTGGAGGCAGGAGGATGGGAAAGAGACTGGGAAACTGTGGAGACTGGGGGATCCATGGATGTCATGGAGACTGGGGGATCCATGGATGTCATGGAGACTGGGGGATCCATGGATGTCATGGAGACTGGGGTAAATCCATGGATGTCATGGAGACTGGGAGTCCATGGATGTCATGGAGACTGGGGGTCCATGGATGTCATGGAGACTGGGGGTCCATGGATGTCACAGAGGCTGGAGGAGCCATGGAGGTGTTTCCTGCAGAACATCTCCTCCTCTCACTGCCCATGGAAGGACCAGGGTGGCCACACAGTCCCAGGGAGGATTTCTTGTGAAATGTGAGTGTTGGCAAAACGTGCTGGGCTGTTTCTGAGAAAAATAACCCACTTGTAATGAATGTGCTGAGACGGTGTTTTCACAGCCACCATGGGCTACGGAAGATGATGCTCACAGAGAAAAGACCAACTTAAGACACATCAGCTGCAACAGTGGGAAAGAATAGACTCACTTGTGGGGCGAGATCCTTCTTCAGTGACTGCTTTGTGCTTTTGTTTTATGGGTGAGGCCGCCTGCGAGCCATTCTTTACCCTGAGAGAGGCTTCTGACATGTAAGCCCAGCTCTAAATAGCTTCCTCCTTTATTGGAAATAACCATTGGCACAAGCTGCCACGGGAAGTGATGGATTCTCCATCTCTTGAAGTCTTTAAATCAAGACCGGATGCCTTTTTGGAAGAGATATAGAGCCAAGCAGAAATTATTGGGCTCGGAGTAGGAATAAGGGGATGGACTCATATGGCCTGTGTTAGACAGGAAGTCAGCCTGGATAATCTATGGCCCTTTCTGGCTTTAAGATCTCTGAAAGTTCAGATCTGCAGCCAAAGTGGGGGACTCTTCTCCTGCCTGTAAAAAAGCAGCGCCCCAGGGCACGGGAAAACTTCTGAACTGCCTGGAGAGCTCTCAGTGCCCACGGATTTATTGTCACTGGTACCTGCAGTGATGCCATTTCCCTGCAAATTGTCTCTCCTCTAGACTTTAGGTGGGGAGAAGAGCTCAGAGGGTCAGACAGGGGCCTTGGGGGGCAGGCAGGACCCTGCAGGATGTGGGTTGCACCCCTGCTTGGGGTGCTGGAGGGACCAGGTGCCACACAGAGGTGCCATGGAGAAATGCTCTGGCACGGCCAATTCATCCTGAGTTTGGCTGCCCAGCTCTGCTGCCGTGGGATGGCCCTGGGGAGGGGGAAAGAGGGTCTGGGGAAGATTTGGGGCACTGCCTTGAGTGTCGGCTTGTGTCAGGCTCAGGTCCTTCGCACTCACTGCCAGCATCCCCCCGTGAGGTGACCTGTCCACAGGAGGACAATGAAACTTGGCTGCTCTGTCTGCTGCAGTAAAACTAAACCCAAGGCTCCCTCCACGGGGAAAAGGAGCATAGACAGACCGGCTCAGAGTTCAGGATGAGTCAGTGGATCCAGCTTAGCCAGCTCAGAGTTCAGGGATGAGTCAGTAGATCCAGCTCTCCCTGTGCAGGTTGGCTGGTGCCGGTGGTGTAGTCGGGTACGTCACCGTGTTGTGAGGCTTTGACCCCCTCCCTGTGGCTTTCCTTGCCCCACACCTGCCTCTTTGGTGGTTTGAGGTGGGAGCAGACAGAGCCTCTGCCAAGCTTATTTCATTCTACCCACCAAAACCCCTGCAAATGTTCACAGCTTTCAGCTCCTGGGGTTGGTTGGGCACTCAAGCCCTGGCTGCAAATGCATCTTCTCCACCATCCCAGTTCTTTGGCGTTTGGGGGTGGCTCTGCCTCACCCCCTCATCCCAAACTCCTAGTAATTCATCTCACAGTAATTGCAGCAGCAGGGAAAGCTGGTGCAAGCTCAGAGAATGTATTTCTGGCTCTTTTCAGAGCTCAGGAGATGGATGTGGAAAACATGCCAGAAAAGCTAGGAGGGAGTGAATCCACCAGGTGCAAAATTAAGCTGGAAAGCTCAATCCAGATCTGTTAACAGTGGTGTTGTGCTCCAGATCTTACAAAGGTGAAGCAAAAAGTACTGAGACCAAAACGTAGGAGTTGGTGAGATTTAAGCCTCAGACTTGTTTTGCAGCTGATTTAATAGGAAAAGAGCGTGTTCCCCGTGACTTCTGCCTCCCTGAAGGAGGAAAGGGGCAGCGAAGGAGCCTTTATTCAGCCACGAGCCTTTCTGCACCTGCCAGCTGCGTGAGCTCGGTGAGAGGACGGTGTTTCGCGGCTCATCCCGGGAGCTGGTGGCTCCAGCCGGGATTGCAGTGCTGCAGATTGCCGGCCGGCGGCAGGCGGCTCCCGGGGATGCTGCTCGGCCAGCGCTGCCTGCGGGCTCCAAACGCTTCCAGAAAGGCAGGGAAGAGGAGTGTCACTTCGGAGGGAAGCACAGTGGAAAGTGCATACATTTAGCCCTGAAAAAAAAGAAAAACCGGACAAAAAAATAATGAGACGCACCTGGAGCACTCCCGGCTCTGCTGCAGCTCAGATGCTTTCGCATGTAAGGTTAAGTCTTTTAAGTGAAGTCGACAGTTTAAAACTTTCTTAAAGAGCTCAGATCCACCTTAGCCTTCAAAACAAGCTGCTTCATCACCGAAGAAATGCCTCTACATTTTCTCCTCTTTTTAATTTAATTTAAGCAAACCCATAACGTTGCAACTCAAACTTTTGTGCTGATGGATGACTTGTAAATGGGACTGACTGGCTGCTGATAGCAAAGGGTATGGAGACTGGGAAAATGTTTTCATTCATTTCCAAAGGAAAGAAAGAGGGAAAGAAAGAGATAAAGAAAGAAGGAAAGAAGGAAAGAAGGAAAGAAAGAAAGAAAGAAAGAAAGAAAGAAAGAAAGAAAGAAAGAAAGAAAG
>JAYRBT010000067.1:821453-835387 GCA_036023395.1 Myiotriccus ornatus
CCCAGAGAAGCTGTGGCTGCCCCTGGATCTCTGGAAGTGTCCAAGGCCAGGTTGGACAGGGCTTGGAGCAACCTGGGTCAGTGGGAAGTGTCCCTGCCAGTGGCAGGGGGTGGGACTGGATGTTCTTTAAGGTCTCTTCCATCCCAAACCATTCCATGAGTCTATGAACCACCAGCAGAAGAAATCAGGGATTTCAAGGGCACAGGAGATTCCTGTTAATGGAGATACAGCTCATTTGCTGCAGCTGATCCAGCAATTTGCCCAGAAATCCTCCCATCCCGATGGAGAGGACCAAAAGCAAAGCCTGTACTTGGTTGCTATTGGAAGTTTTCAATCAGGAAAAGCCACACTGGGACCTTATTTCCAGGGCTGTGATGAACCCAGAGCGTCTCCACTGAGGGGGAGGTGCAGGTGGGCACCCAGGTGGGAGGGCAGGGGGGAATCAATCAGTGCTGGGACATGGGCTGGTCCTAAACGTGACACTGGGCCCCACTGGCAGCGATCTGGGCTGTGGATTGGAAATCAAAGCTGTGTTTCCAGACATTAATGGGTTGCTTGTTGTCTAAGAGGGTAGAAAACCAGGGAAAAGCCAAGGCCCAAATGACCAATAGGGCACTGCTGGTGCAGCTTCTAAATGGCCTGAGTTAGAGAGACAGAGCAATTAAAAAGGCAAACACCCAAATTCATGGGCTGAGCTCTGGGGTGCTGCAGGGATAAAGCTCTAATTCATGGGAACCTCTTTGGCTCCTTTATTTAGGATTTCTGTATGTTATGCATGCAGACAACCAGGAATGTCATTTTTTCCAGACTGCTTTTTGCATAAATTAGGATTGCTTGCTGTTCATCAGCTGCCCCTGCCATGACCCCCCTTCCCCTCCATCCCCCCTCTCTGCTTAAAACCCAGGGGGCCATGCCAGCTCCTGTGGGATCTGTGAGGGCTGGGAAAAGGGAAGGCAGGCTGGGGTGGCTTTTTTTGGGAGCTGCCAGGTTAATGAACCCCCAAAGAGCAGGTTGGAGGACAATGGGAAGGGTCCTCCCTCTCCTGGGTAGCTGTTCCTGCCCCAGCACTGCTCAGGGCTGGATGCTGGGGTGGGATCATGCCTGGGAGCTGTGAAGTGCTCCAGAAGGCAGCCTGGATCCGGGTGGAACACTGCTGGAGCTCTGATAAATGGGAGGCTGCTGCTTCCCCTCCCACCCACACACTTCCACTTTCACTTCACATGTGGGACCCAGCTCTGCAATTCCCCAGCCTGGCCATAAATAACCCCTCCATCGGCAGGCTGGGGGGATTTAACATGCCTTATTTATCCTCTTTCTTCCTCTTGGAGCTCTTGGTGTCCTTCAGGGACACCTCTGGGGGGATGTCACCTGTGTCCTGTTATCTTTCCTGAGCTCCCCGATAATCAACCAAAGACACAAAAGAGAATCTGTCCAAACACGCTCAGTGGAGCTCAGGAATTAAATATGAAAAGACCCAGCTGTTCCAAAAGCCTAATCTTTGTCACAGACAAACTTTCCTTGACCTGGAACCGTGTGGAAAATAAACAGAGAGGTAAAGGACATGTTAATAACTCATTTCCACAGAACCCAACCTCATGTTTCTGCTACTGGATTTTTTTTTTTCCCCCCTCTGCTGCTCTCTCTCACAACAAAAAGTGTTTATTAAGATGCAGATAATTTTTGCAGTGGTTTAGTTGTGCAATTAGAGCATCGGAAAATCTGCAGTTTATGGAGTTCCATCACACAGCTTCCCTGGCCTACACAGAAAATCAGGATAATACTTTTTTTGTGCTGAGTGTGTCCCTCACTCTCCTGGCTGGGTGAGGGGACCCAGGAGAGCTCAGATTCCAGCTGGGACCTCCTGAGATCATTGCACAAACCACTGACCCCTCGCTGTCCTGGGCTGTGTGTCTGTCAGCTGAGGGAGAACAAAAAGGTCAGTTTGATACTGGAAAAAGGCCTGGAGAAACAGAGAGTTTCCCAGGTTTATCAGCTTCCCCATGGAAGCCAAATCTCTGAATTCTGCAGGGAAACCACTGAATTCTTACGTCGCCCAAGTCCTTTCTCCTGCTCAGCCCCAGCATTTGTGACTCTGAAGAGACTGAGCCGTGGAAGGAGAAGCCCCAGGACCTCAAAGGACGTTGGGGTCAAGCCACGAGCCGTGGGATGATGGCTGTGGAGAGCCAACTGCTCCTTCCCCACCTCCACCACGGCCACCAGTGGCCAAGGAGACCTGGGGACACCACGATTTTGAGTGGTGTCCTCAGAGAACCACCGACAATTGCACCTTCCCTAATTATCATCCCGGTTTAACCAGAATAAGCTGCTTATTATTTCCAGGGTGGGTTTTATTTGACATTTTCACTGCCATGCTAATCTTATTTTTTGAACGAGAAGATGCAAAGGGAAGCAGTTCAGCGACCTCAATTCATCCTCTGTATTTTTGGGGTTTGACTTTTTTAAAATGTCAAGATTTTTATCAAGGCTTTGAATTTCACTACAGCAAGATGGAGGGGATATTTGAAGAGATAAAAGAAAATAAAAATATCTCTCTTTTTTTTTTCTTTTCTTTTTTTTTTACCCCTGATACTAATAATGAGTTAAGTAATAAAGAGCAAGTGATTAACTGGCTGCTGAATTCATTTTGAAATCTGGCCAGATGTGTTTGAGCAGGAATTGTCAACTGGTAGCATTTTTATAAATCTGATCTTTATTTATACATCTTGCCCGGGAAAAGAGCACTTCTGAAATCTGGCTTTATAGCCTTAGATCATTTTGGAGGAGGATTTTAATTTACAGTTTGAAGAGGGTGTATATGTGATGAAATCCTATCTGAGTGTATCAGACAGTCTAATAAAAGATCCTTCTCCCACCACCCAGGCCAAATTTCTCTTGAAATGAGAGAACTGGGAAATGATGACTGATTTTCCAGTTGAGATTTTCCTGAATGATTATTGATTTACCTTTTCCTTGTAGCTTCCAGGGGCTCCTGTGCATCCTTCCCCTGTGGTGTTAACGGTGTGAGTGGGGCACAGAAGGGTTTGCACTGACCATGTTCACACTGGCCTCTAGAAGTGGGATCAATTTTTGTGCTAACAAGGCAAAATTCATGAATTTGCATCTTAAGAGCCCAGACTGGTGATGTTATGGCAGAAACTTCCCCAGAGATGTTGCTTAACATCAGAGTTTGAGCTGAGTGGGAATTTCTCACTTCCTCTTCCAGAATGAAAACAGCATGAAATCCCAGGATCCCAGAATGGTTTGGGATGGAAGGGACAGTAAAACTCATCTCATTCCATCCCCTGCCATGGACAGGGAAATTTTCCACCAGCCCAGGGTGCTCCAAGCCCCGTCCAACCTGACCTTGGACACTTCCAGGGATCCAGGGGCAGCCACAGCTTCTCTGGGCAACCTGTGCCAGGGCCTGCCCACCCTCCCAGGGGAGAAAGTCCTGTTGGGACTGGGTGTTATTTTGGGTTTTCTCCTCTCTGTGCGTGTCCCTGTGTTTAGAGCCCTGTGCACAGACCCAAGATGAACATGGAATTCTCCTGTCTCACCCAAGCCAGTCTGACACATTCACGGCCTCCCTATTTAAAGCCCATTTCTCCATGGATCTAATCTCCCTCACAGAAGTAAGATAAACCAAGCTTATAACGATTATCACGATTAATAAGCAGGTGATTTATGTGTAGAAGCTTCTAACCTAAAATAGCATCACAGAAGTCCCTTGTGGACCGGTTAAATCATCCAGGATCTTCCTGTGCACCCCAAATTTGTCCTATTTCAGTGGATATCCTGTACCATCATATTGTGGCCAAGATAATGGAGATCCCAGATTTGAGCTCCTGCCTGACCCAAGGCTGGAAAAACCTTCTTCTCCTGCTTTTGAGGGCAGACAATTCCCCTCAGCTTGGCCAGGGCTCCACAGACGGAGGCAGTTCAGAGGGTGTTGGTCCCTGGCTCACTGGGCAGGAGGGATGAGCTCTGGGGGTGTCCCAGTTGGCTCTGGAGGCCAGGCAGCCCTGCAGAGCCTCAGTGCCTGGAGTGCAGATGTGCAGAGCTCCTGGGGCAGCCCTGCTGAGGCATCTGGGCACAGGCTGTGTGTCAGCCTGGATTTGGGAATGTCGTGGCAGCCTGGGCAAACCTGCTGCGGATTTACAGGCACAGGCAGCTCCTTGATGGAGCTGATCACCTTCTCCCAGGGCAAACAGGCTGGGAAGGTCCCCCTCCAAATCAGGAAGCCCTTTTTGACTCCCTAGCACTGCAAAAAGCAGAGAGATTCAGGCCCTCAGGATCATTTGATTGGTTCCTGCTCTGTTTTTCCAGTGGAATATGGAAATGATGACATTTAGAGATCCTATAAAGGGCTCTGGAAGCTGATTACATGCAGCTTCTCACCCTCAGTGGCTTGTGATCCTCAAGCAGGACCACAAGGACCCGTCCCTGGAGAACATTCTCAGGGCTGCAGGAGGGTGAACCGGGGTTGGTGACAGCTGGTGACACTCAGGACTGTGGTGAGCTTTGTCCAGGTGATCTGGGCTCACTCCCAGCTCCAGGATGCAAACCATGACCATCTCTAGTTGCAGCCACCCCCAGCAGGATGCTGCTCTCAGCTCCCATCCCAAATGGAGACAGGGATTTCTCAGGCTGTTGGGAAAGGGCCCTTTGTCCTGCAGTGCCCAGAAAGGGCCTGTGTGCCCCCAAATTTCAGCAGCCTGATGGTGCGCGAGCTGTGAGACATCCGCAAGGCACCTCCAGTTCAGTAAAAACATTAATAACCACTGCAGGGAGACATTGAGGAGTCATTTCATTTTTTTATGAGTGCAAAGCAAACCCAAACCAGCTGCAGTGGAAAGTACAAGGACTTTGGGATAAATTCCACAAGCTGCCCGAAATTCAACCCAGCTTTTCCTTACGAGCTCAAACAACTGGTTCAGGTGACTGGTGTGACAACAGTGACCCTGAAACCAGGAGACCATGGGACAAGGTGGTCTTCAAGGACCCTTCCCACCCACATCACTCCACGACTTTGTGATTCCAGAAGCCGAGAGAGGTGATTTTCCTGCAGCAGCCGCTGTGCTGATGGAAAAAACACCCGAAAGCAGAAGCCTCTCCATTTCCCAGACACCCAGTGGGTTGGACAGCCATGCACAGAGCTATTAATATATGGATTATTGCATCCAAACAACTGTGCAGAGAGAAACCTCCAGCCCAGGGAAGGACATCTTGTTTGCAGCTGCCAGTGGGGTTATCCCGGGAAGAGTTGCCCAGATAAAAATTGATTGCTGGATGAATTCCACTCCTTTGGAGCTCAGATGTGACAGAGCCTTTGTACCAAAGCCCAGGAGGCTGGAAACCTTTCAGGGGAGATGGGAACCCTGTAAATGATTTCCTGTGTTAAAAGAACTACAAGAGGGATCCGTGCCTCGGGCTGCAAGTTCAACAGGTAACGTGTGCTCGGGCCACCTGTAGCTGTGTTTGTGAGTTCAGGGCTAAAGTTGAGATTCATTCATCATCTGGGAGCTGGAGAAAGTCTGGAAGGACCTGGGAAGAGTTTTGTGTGCATAAATAATGGGGGTTTCTTGCTGCTGGTCACTTTGTGCATTCGAGCAACATCCTGGGCTGGGGTGGGGGGACAGGAGGGCCCTTTGTGCCTGTGCACGCTCATTTTGCACATCTGATTTGGTTGTTGGTGATGCCACAGAAGCCCCATGCAGGCAGGAATTGTCCACCTGAGCAAATACAGCTTTGGTTTGCACTTTGCAAACGCCCACTTGGCTGATATTACCCAAAATCCCCACGTTTGGGCTGGAAAGGGTGTCCCCAGGAGTTATTTTCCCCCCTTCAGGCCGGATTTCCAGTGATGGTGCTCAGATGGACAGGCTGCATGTTTTGAGTAGGAAGATGCTGCCAAATCCCCTGGAAAGGTGCAAATACTCTACAAGCAGTGCCAGTGCATGGAGGCAGTGAGGGCTGAGCCCCATGGCTGGGTTCTTGTTTTTGCTCCTCTATTACATTTTCTGTTGGGATCTCCGGGGAAAATCCCAGCAGCTCTTCCCAGCCTCTCGTCTTGCCTGTCCTGGAACAGCCCCCACGGAACCCTTGGGGTTTGGGCTTTGCCCCTGGCCAGGGCTCAGCCACAGCTCTTCCAGGCTGCTGGGGCTCCGTGCTGGAGCCAGGATTCCCAGCCTGGAGCCCTCTCCTGGAGGAAAAGGCAGCTTTGTGAGAGCAGGAGAGGCAGGATGGGCACGTCCTGCTGCAGCCAGGATTTGGGGGGGACCGCTGGCGTTTTGGAGGTCTCTGGCCGGGCTGGGAGGGTCGGGCGGGCTGGGCAGGGGAAGGCAGAGGTGTTTGGGGAGGGCAGCCCCCGATCCCGCTCTCCCAGAGCCTCTGGCTAATTCGCATGGACGTTATTGGAGTCCTTGCGGTGCAACCTGTGTTTGTGCCCCCTCTGTCTTGTCCTGCCCAGCTCTCCTGCCCAGCAGCCTTGCCCTCTCTGGAGAGCTCCTGACACCCCTATCACCTGCCTTAAGAGCAGTTTTTGGGGTGATGCAGGTTGGGACCATCCCGCTCTGTCAGAGGAGGGAGCTGCCCCAGCGTCTCCCCTGCCTGGCACCTCCTGTAAGGGGAGGATTCCTTCAGCCCTTATGACTCCAAAAGCCAGCAGCAGCAGCTCCCGCGGCATTCCTTGGGCATTCCTGGCTCCAGAGGCACGTGCCAAGGGGTTTTAGGGTGCACCAGGCTGGACCCTTCCCGGGGCTGGGGTGAGGCATAAAGCCCAGATATTCGGGATATTCAGCATCTGCGGGGCTGGAGCAGAACCTCCCAGCAGGCTCAAACCCTCGGGCCCCTTTGGCAGGACACAGGACCCCCAAGGCCACCCCCATCAGCACCTCCAACTCACGTCTACTTCGTTCCCCCACCGTCGTGACAGCTGCCAGAGGTGGCTTTTTCCTGGATGGCGGCTGGAACTCGCCTTTCCCAGCGCCCTGGGTGCGGGGCTGACCACTCCCCCTCCCTTTGAATAGGCAGCCCTGCTGCAAACACTATGGTATTTCCATCCTCTCCAGCGCACAGGATACACCAGGTAGTTGGGAAGAGAGCGGAGACAAGTGTGGGAAGCCGTGGAGGACTTAAGCTTTTCCCCGGGTTTTCCAGCTGAGTCGTAAGTGGAGGGGGAAGAGAGGCTCTTTAAACTCTTTTGTGGGTTGGAGGTACCAGGAAATTTTCAGGGTGTCATCTCGGGTTTGTTTTGTTGGTGATTTACTTTTCCTCTCCCCATTTCCAGTTTCACCCAATAACTGATTTGTGTGTTTGCCACTACAAGGTCTTATAGAAATGGCTGAGCTGATGCTTCCCTTCAAAAATCCCTCTTCTTTTTTTTTTTTTTTTTTTTCATATCAGGTATATAAATTTGATATGGATATTTAGGAGAATATTATTTTTTTTTTCCTTTTCTAGGCAGAAGGCTGCACCTTGGCATTTGTACAGCGGGTTAAATTTGTAGTTCCTTTTATGTTTTGAGCTGTAATTTGGGTTTGAATGGGGGTTTGGTTTGGTTTTGCTGTGAGGGAGGGGAGAATCCAAGCGCTCAGGGTCGGGTGTTCACTCCTCACATGGACAGGGGCAGATTCCTGCCTTGGAGGGCTCTTGGGAGGGGTTTGCTGTGACACCTGGATGAGTTTTCCACAGCAGTGCCATCCCCCAAAGGGCACACTGGAGTGTGGCAGCCCCAGGGATGTGCTGCCGTGCCACTGCCATTCCCTGGGAAGGGCAAAACCTCTGCGCCCCCCCAGCCCGGGCAGTGAGAATTGTGAGTCCCTGAGGAGCCCAGCCAAGGCCTTCCCCCTTCCCATTAGTCTCTAAATCATTGCTTTGCATGTGGCCACTCACTTGGTATTACAGTTACCATCGACTTCCCATCCTGCGCTGTCAACTGACACCTTTGGGGGCTGTGGGTTGGGTCCAGAGTGGTTTCCTGCTGCAGCCTGTTCATGCTGCCTCTAATTCCGCCACTTTTTAAGCTTTCCCCTGCCTGTCATGGACATAATTTCCAAAAAAACCTGATTTTTTCAGTCTCCCCAGCCACTTTTGGGGATGAACCCCCTCACCCAGCAGCTGGGGGGGGGGGTGGTGTGCATTTTGTGACCCCAGCACAGACTCCCAGCTGGGCTGTCAGCCCCTGTGCCACGGGGCAGGCTGGGTTCTGTGCTCTGGGGAAGGTGCTCCTGGTGGTGTCAGAGCCTTCCCTGGAGCAGGGGATCCCTCACTGCTGGGGGGAACCGATCCCGTTGAGTCCCCGGGGCTTTGTCCCAGCCCAGGCTCTGGCCCGTGACGCTGTGCTGTGAGCCTGCTGCTTCACGGGGGCAAACTCAGCAGGGAAATAACAGATGACCTAATTAACCTCCCCTTCACATCTCCCTGCAGTCGCAAGGAGCTGCTGCAGGAGCAGAGTGATTTAATGGCAGCAGCCCCTCTGCTTTAGCGTCCCTCCTAAACCCCTCTGCACGCCACGACCCGGCTGTCAGCTCACCATACATCTGCTGGGGGGGGTTGTTTCAGCTTAATTATAAATTAGCAGCTGAGCAACTGATGAATGAACAGGGGAAAGGAGAAATCCAGAGAAAAACCAGTTTGCTACGGGTGCAGAGGGCAAAGGCTCATGTGTAAAGGAACCGTCCTGGCACTGTCTCACCACCACTGTCACCCAGCCCAGCCAGAGTTTATCCAGCCAAATGGGGAGCCTCTTGAGATCCCATCATATCTCCTTCAGATCTGACAGGCACCGAGGGAAGAAAGAGCCCAGCTAAAGCAGACGGGGATGTGCTGACAGGCGGTCCCTGCCCCAGCCGTCCCAAAAAACTCCTCAGGACACGCTAATCCCGGGGCAATCCCCGCCCTGCAGTTAAGATAGTGCTCAGATCCTCTCCCCCTCACTTTCCCCGGGTGACCTCGGCCAGGTCGTTTAACCTCTGGAAGTATTTACAGCGGGTGCAGAAGGGCAATTACTGCTCTATTTACAATTTCTACTCTATTTACAATTGCTACTCTACCATTGTTACTCTCCTTATCATTCCTATTCTGTTTACCTTTGCTACTCTATTTATCACTGTTACTCTACCTACAATGGTAAATTATTGCTCTATTTACCATTTTAATTCTATTTACCATTCCTACTCTATTTACCACAGCAGCAGTTACTGCCCTGCCTGCTTTCCCTTCACTAAATCAGGTGTTATCTGTAGAAACACTATCAAGTTTTAACATCCTAAGAACTGTGGGATTTCCAGCAGTTCAAAAGCGTGGACTGTGACTAAAGGACACTCATTTCTGCTACTCGTGCTCCTGCTTTAGGGATGCTCCTTTTATTTTAAGCTGGTACCAGGGTTTGATGAATTGAAGGGGGTTTTTAACATGACAACAGAACAACAAACACTCCTTCCCCTGAGAACTGAGCTGGCAGGAGGCCTGGAAAGTGCCAGGATGCCAAGGGTTAAAGCCCTGTGGAAGGATGTCATTTCCACCAGCTCTTCTCCCCACCCCCTCAAAGATGATAAATTATTCCTTGATGCAAAAATAAAGTGGTTATCACTGAGCAGCTCTGGGGCAGGGGCTGCTCTGCATTTTTAAAGTCTTCATTCAGGCTCTCGAGGCCAGGAAGACTTCGGTGGGGTTGCTGCTGCTGCCCCATCCTCCTGGAGTAACCCCATGGAAAAGGAACTTTCTTGGTGTGTTGGGATGGAGGAGATGCTCCTGAATCCTGGTGAGGAGCTGTCCAAGTTGTGCCACCCTGCATATTTTAAACTCCTTCCCAACTTTTGAAAGAGGGGGGGGTGTGTGTGTGTGTGTTAATCATGAGGACAAACAGCTTTTCCCTTTTAAACCAAGCTTGGTAATTGATTTAAAATAATAATGATTAAAAAAAAAAAAACCTTGTAAAAGAGGAGGGATGGATGTTGAAATGAAATTAAAATTTTAATTCAGTTTAGAAATGACCCAAGAGTCTCATAGCTTTGGCTGGTACTTGATCAATTCCCAAAAAGAATGCTGTTTCCCCCACACGTGTTTTCACAATAAGACACAAATAATAAGGGCAAACAATAAGGCTGAAGTCAAGCTGTTAAGTCATTAAGGATTTTACCAAATGGGCCTGATTCCCCTCTATTAATTACCAGCTCCCTGCAAGCTCTGGATCAGGATTATCTGGGTGTAAATCTGCAGTGATTTCCTCAATATCAGCCAAGTTACCTGCCCTGATGGGCTCTGGCCTGAGCTCAGCTCAGCTCAGGGCCCTCGTCAGAGCTGCCTGACAGCATCCAGGGGGAGGGGAGGAACTATTTAGGCTCTTATTAGAGGAAGTTGAAGAGAAGCAAAATATCTCTCCGACATCAGGGAAACTTGCTGACAGTGAGAGATGTATTGGGCTGTGAAGTAGTTTCCTATGGGAAGTGGTGGAAGTTCTGTTAAAATTAGCCTGGACAAAGCACAGCAGAGCTCCCTTTCTGCTGTCTCCTGCCTCCTCTTCCATACCTGCTTTTCCAGAGCACAGTTATTCCGTGCACAGGATCCTTTTCTACCAGGGCTTGTCATTTAGTGGGTGGCATCTCTGCCCATGGAGGTGGGTTGTAAAGAGATGATCTTTAAGACCCATTCCAACCCAAACCATTCCATGATTCCAGGTCCTTCTCACAGAGCACCTGTCTTTCTGTCCTTTAACCATCATCACCCACAAAACCTGCATCAGGTTGGCGGACTGATTTAACTTGCATTTAAGCTGGACTTGTCTTCAACCCACAGGGGTGGGAGTGCAAACAGTTGCCGAGGTTTGTGTCGTGTTTCTGCCCCCTACTAGCGATTTTTAACAGCACAGCTTGGAGGGGAAGAGAAACCAAAGAGCAAACTGGCTGTAGATCTCTGGGAGCTGCTGCCTAGAGATGATAATTCACCTTTCCCAGGTTCAGGAGGGGGTTGCTGGTGCTCTGCTTGAATCTTCTCGATATTCCTCAGTGCACAAAGCCTTGTCCTGGGTGTCAGGATGGGTTTGGTGCCTCTGCTGTCACTGCAGCACATGTGGCTTCGAGCAGCAGTGTGTGGCCCCTTGCTGGAAGGTTCAGCTGGCGAGTGCAGCCTGAGAGAGATGCAAACGACGCTCAGCGAGGCGTGAAAGCAGCTCTCGAGAACTGTGGGACTGAGGTGTCTTCATCAAAGGCAAAAAAAACCCCCAAACCCAGACCAAACCCCAACTGCCTATTGCACAAGCTGCAGGGAGCAACAAAAGCTGCTCCCGGGAGCTGCTGTTGAGCTGCTCTTTGAAGGCTGTAACCCCTCACTCTCGGACACGTGTGTGGCTCTGAAACAGGTGGATCAGCCCCGAGGTTTCTCTGCCTGCATTTTGCAGCGTCTGTCACGTTCTGTGCAGTTTGGCAGCACTGATCTTGACTTTAGGGCAAGGTCAGTTCACGTTTGCCTGAGATGTGTTGAGGGTTAGGATCAGGGGACCAGCGTGGGACTGAGTGCCTTGACCTCTGTTAGGGGATGCCCTTCATTCCGTGGATGTTTCATCCCTGGGAATGTCCAAGGCCAGGTTGGATGGCACTTGGAACAACCTGAGCTAGTGAAAGGTGTCCCTGCCCATGGCAGGAGGTGAAACGAGATGGTCTTTAAGGTCCTTTCCAAGCCAAACCATTCTGGGACTCTGATTACTCAGAAAGGGGCTCCAGCACCGTCTGTGTCTCGCCAGCTGCAGCCTCAGCTGCAGAGAGACTGAAGCAAACGTGTTTTAACGCCTCGTTAGAGCTGGGAGGGCGTGCACAGATGCTGAGATATAGTTAAGGCTCCTCAGCCACAGCAACTCACGCTCGGTGTGGTTTTGGGTACAGAACAAAGAGAAATGGGCTCGTTGTTCTTCCACCACGTCGGTAGTTTTCAGTTTTGTGAATTAAAAAAAAGAGAAGTGTTTTTTTTTTTTTAAAAACAACAATGCTGGTGTGAGAACAAGAGTCGGTAATAAGAGGCAGGAAATGATGATGATCATTTAATACCCTCCACACGCAGGTGTTCCACGTTTGGCCATTACTCACAGAGCAGGGGGAGGCAATGTCGGGGTCCCTGTTTGCTGAGGTGGTGAGTGAGGCACAGCCAAAACAGCTCTGCCCTGCCCTGCCCTGCCCTGGGGGCTGGAGAACTGCTGGCCAGCCCTGGGAGCAGGGAAGGAGCAGAGGGAAGGCTGGGAGCAGGTCCCAGTGACCCCAGGAGCTGTTCAAGGGTCCAGCGTAGAGGAGGAGCTGAGTTCGACCTGGTGGTTCTGGTGAGAAGGACCAAGCACAAACCTTGTGGAGCACAAGCCTGATCAAGGGCTGATGGAGCTGGGGGGGCTCATCCTGGAGAAAAGGAGGCTCAGGGGGGACTTTCTGGCTCTGAAACTCCCTGACAGGAGAGGGGAGCTGGGGATGGGATCGGGCTCTGCTCCCAGGGAACAGTACAAGAGGAGAGGGAATGGTCTCAAGTTGCACCAGCGAGGTTTAGGTTGGACAGTAGGGAGAATTTCTTCACCCAAAGGGTTATTCAGCACTGGCACAGGCTCCCCAAGGCAGTGGTGGGGTCACCTTCCCTGGCATTGTTCAAAATTGTGATACCTGGGGCCGTGGTGTAGGGTGGGCCCGGCGGCGCTAGGGAATGGTTGGATTGGTGATCTCAGAGGACTTTTCCAACCCTCATGATTCTGTGATTTTATTCTAAGACGACTCAGACAAGTGTTTGCACGTGCAGTGGTTGCATTTGGCAGCTCAGGGCTCTGCAGGCCCCCAGAGGTGTTTCAGAGGAGCTGGAGCTGCTGTGTCCCCTCTGGCTCAAGCAGCTCCTCATCCCTCAGGCTGTGCCCGTGTCAGAAATGGAAGCAGCCATTCCCTTGGCTCCCAGGCACATCCTGCCCAGCCTCCTCCCCCTCTACTCCATCCTCCAGCACCTTTGAGTCACAAAAACCAAAGGGCCCTGGCCCTGCACTTTCCACTGGGCACTTAAAGGAGAGAGGGAGAAACATCCACATCTCTGATATCAGAACCACATTGCAGCTCCTTCCCCTCAGCCACACAGATGGGCTCATGGATGATTAAATATCCCGTCCAAAGAGCAGCTCTGGTAGGACTTGCTCAGGGGAGTAAATCCCATGTGAGGAACACCAGGCAAGGCAGAGATTTAGCAAGGCAAACATAAGCTAATGTGGGAAAACAGAGGATGGCTCCTGAAAACAGCAAAGCTCTTTGTGAAACAGGCTGGTTCTGACAAAGCTGTTACAGGAAAGGTGTTGATCTCAACAAAGTGGCTTTTTTTTTTTTTTTCTTCTCTCTCAAAAGAAAAAAATTGGCAATGATTTCCCACTGATTCTCCAGCAAAGGAAATATGATCTCATCTTCCCTCAGAGCAGCTCCATCAGCTTCCAGGTGATAATTCATTCACCATTGTCAGGCTCTCCCCAGTTTACACTAATGGATCTGTGTGTTTGCATTGTTGATACAACCCATCTAATCACAATATCTCCTCTTGATACAGATATTTCCCCCCTTAACTTTTCCAGCTCCCACTCCTTAAGGTGATGGTGTGCTCTGAGCTTTGTAAGGCTGTGAGAAAGGAGGGATTTAGCTCAGTTTTTGTGGCCTGTCATCTCATCCATCTCCATTTCTGCAGGCACCTGCGAGATGATGAGTTACTACATGGACACAACCATTGGCAGTGCAGCCCCTTACCCTTTGGCTCGGCCTGGAGTGCTGGTAAGGAACACCCAGGACAAGGGGGAGTGGCCTGAAGCTGAAGGAGGGTGGATCTAGATTAAACATAAAGAAGAAATTCTTTACTACAAGGGTGGCACAGGTTGCCCAGAGAAGCTGTGGCTGCCCCTGGATCCCTGGAAGTGTCCAAGGCCAGGTTGGACGGGGCTT
>JAYRBT010000067.1:843666-880600 GCA_036023395.1 Myiotriccus ornatus
CCAAACCAAGACCTCTGGGGATCCAGGGCAGCAGAGCAGCCTCTCTGCAGGGTTTGGGTTGCCCGTGGGTGGGCTGGGCTGGCAGGAGCAGGGGGAGCAGCAGCAGGGAGGCCAGAAATATGGGACAGGCTGCCCAGGGAATCATGGAATCATCATCCTCGGAAATGTTCAAAAAACATGTAGGTGTGGCCCTTGGGGACAGGGTTTAGTGGTGGGTTGATGTTGGACTGGGTGTTCTTAGAGGGCTTTTCCAACCCTGATGGTTCCCTGGTTGTTTCTTCTCTGTGGATGGACAGTGGGATGCCAGGAGAGTCTGGGGACAGGGGGGGCTGGGACCCTGCAAACAGCCTGTTTCTCTCAGCTCCTGGCAGCACAGAGCACCTCTCCCCCTCCAGATGTTCTGTGTGTTTATAGCTGCTGAGCAAGGGACTGAACTCTCTCATTAATACTTCTCTCTCTCTCTCCCTCCCATCGAAGCCAGAAATCTCAGCCCAGAGTTGCAGCTGGAAGGAGCTGGGGTGAGGGGTGGGAGAGAGGAGGGAGGTGGATGCAAACCTCCCATCCCATTCAACTCCCCCTCTCCCGCTTCCCTCCCTCCCTCCCCCCCCCGAATCCTCCCAAAATACACATGCCCCCAAAAAAAGAAAAACACCAGCAGATTTTTTATTTCAGAAAGTAAACACTTAGGCCATGGGGGTCTGGAGGTTATGGGAAAAGAGGAAACCATTGGGCTAATCAGGCCGGGACACACTTCCCCTGCTGAAATAAAGCAGAAATCCTTGCCTTGCAGGGCGCCGGCGCATTAACCCTCGAGCTGCCAGGGAGGGGAGCTCTGGGGGGCTCTGGGGAGCTCTGGGGGGCTCTGGGGAGCTCTGGGAGCACGGCCCTGCCCACGCCTGCTCCCTCAATCCCTGGGCTTGAGCCAGGGGAAGCGTGACAGGGAAGGGGAGCCAGCTAACCCTTTGGCATTCCAGCCCTTCGGGAATGAGCTGTTGGGAATTTCTGAGTAGCAAATGAATTTTTTTTTTTTTTAATTTTTTTTTAATCTGGTTTATGAGCCATCCTATAGGATTTCAGTGCTGTTCTTGCCTGAGAACTCTGCCTGAGAGGAAATCTTGCTCTGCTTGAATCAGCAAGATTGGGGTGATTTCTGCAGAGCTTTTCAGAAAGCTCCTTTTCCCAGCCTTTTCAGATTTGCATGAGGTGTGTAAGTGATTAGACCATGGATTCTTTGGTTGCAAACCCTTCAGGGAGGAATCCTTCCTGCTCTCTTTTACCCCTGTGTCTGTAGAGCACACGTGGGACCAGGCAGGGACACGGGACACTCTTAGTGCTCCTGCAGGACAAGGAATGACTGTAGTGCAGCTGGGAGTGAGCTCACGGGCCCTTGATTTGCTTACAGTCTCAATTTACCCTCTCTAAGCCTGGCCTTGGACTTCCACACCCAGGCACAGGGTGGGATTGTCAGGGTGTCCCATGCAGGGCCAAGAGCGGGATCTGATGATCCTGATGGGTCCCTTCCAGCTCAGGGGATTCTGTGATCCTGGGATTGCACAGCTCCTGCCACAGCCTGAGCTGTGCACTAGGAATGCTGTCACTCCCAGCTCTCCCATCTTCTGGGACCGCTGGAGCTCTGTGTGTTTTGGAAAGGCCGGATGTCTAATCTCTAACCTCTAATCTCTAGTCAATATTAGTGGGTGCCCATTGCTGTTTGATCACAGCTTGGCCCCGGGATTGCTGACTCCCTGTCCATCCTGCCAGGCTTTCAGGGAAGCCTGGATAGATTTTTCACCCAGCTCCCTGTTGCATCCAGGCTGCCTTGGAACCCAAATGTGATGGAACCCATGGCACAGCACCCTGAGATCCTCCCCAGCCCTCCCTCTGCCTGCACTGAGTGGGACCAGGCTGGAAGCAAAAGCCAGCAGGGAACAATTTGTAGCCAAGTGAAAGTGATCTTTGCACGGGCCCCAGGGAGGAGGTTTGCCCTCATCCCTTAGAGAGTGAGCGGTGAAAGGAGCCATCACCAGTTCCTTGAGCCATCAACCCAACTCTTGCAGCATTCCCACCAGAAGGCAAATCCCAGATAGGCTGTGATAGGGGAGTGCAGACCTGCTGTGTCCCACCCTGCTATCTCAAGAATGCATTTGAACAGGAGCTGTTTCTGCAGCCTCTGGAGGTCGAGGCTTCAGATGGAAATCAAGCTGGAGAGACAGTCCCACAGGGCAAATTTCAGAATTTTTGGGGTTGGTGTTCAGCTCAGATAAGCCCTTGAGAGCTCAGATACTTTATCTGAACCTTATCTGAGCTATTTGCATCACTTCAGTCTGAGAAACTGCTGTCAGACGTTTGGGGAGGGTTCAGTTGTGTTGGGATGGTCTGTCTTTTCTTTTAATTGTTATTTCCAACACACAGACACTTCCAGGGGGATTGGACTGTCCTGTGCCCCACACAGCTCCAGGAGCTTGTGTGCAGGCTGCACAGAGAAAGAGCTGGAAGCAGAAATACCAGGCTTAGAGCCATGAAAGAGTAATGACAGCACTGGGATGAATATTCCTTGAAAGCCTGGGAGGGATTGCATCTCTCTGCTCTCCTTCTAAAACTGAGGAGAAACAGCTCAAGCTGCTGTTAACTGTGGATGGAAATGATTCCTCCTTTTCAGAGCAGACCCAGGTCTGAGCTTTCCAAATGAGCTTTGTTAGACCCTGTTTTGTGCATGGGAAGTTTTCCACCCTTCTCTGGAGCTCCTGGGGGGAAATACGGGATCTTTCCTCTCCCAGATCCCTCTTCAACCCTGCTTTGCAGGGATCAGCTCTTAGAGTGGGAGGACCCTGCAGTGCCTGGGCTGGATGAAGCAACATCCTCCTCCCAGAGGGTGGGGTGGGTTCATTCACCTGAGCTCTCCGTGCTGGTGGCTCTTCCCCACCATCCACCATCAGAGAATCATGGAATCCTAGGATGGTTTGGGTTGGAAGGGACCCCAAAGCTCACTTTGTTCCTGCCGTGGCCAGGGACACCTTCCACCAGCCCAGGTTGCTCCAAACCCCATCCAACCTGGTCTTTTTAGGGAGGAAGGGTCCTCGGGGATAGGAACAGCAGACTTAGGAGAGCTGGCTGACACCTTACAGCTGGGATCTGGAAGACCTTGGACAGAGAGTCTTTGGGCATCACCGCTGCCTTCCATCAGAGCGAGATGCTGGGCCCCTCCCAGCGCTCCTGTGAGCCCCTGCCCGGCAGTTTCTCACGTTGGAGATGCAGATGATGAATCCAGTGCACATTTTATTGCAGTGCTCCATTCACCGAGGTCGGGAGGGCGGCTGGGAGTCCCCGGGGGGCTGTGCCGTGCGAGTGCTCGAGATTGCTCGACGAAACCCCCGCAGTCTGGAGCGATCCTTCCCTGCCCGTGACTCCAGCGCGTGCTGGAGCTCACCCAGCCCACCGGATGGGCCTTCCCGAGGGGGATTGGGATCAACAGGCTTTGCCAAAGCTGCAGCCCGTGGGTTGCTGGCTGTTTCACACAGCTCCGAGGCGGTTCCTCCCCCTGCAGCCGTGCCCGGGGAGGGGCAGAGGGGCAGGCAGGGCTGAGGAGCCCCTGCGTGTGTCAGGAGGAGGGTTTTTCCCTGGGGAAGAGCCACGGGAGACCTGCTTGCCGACCTCCAAATGACTTGAGGTGTGGGAAAAGCTGAGGATGGAGGGTGGAATTTGCATTGTTTTCAGCATGAGGCTGGTGGAAGGAGACGCTCCGTCCTTCAGGATGAAACCTCTGATCCCCTCTTAGAGCCAGGGCTCCTCTTTTGGGGTCTTTCCTTCCCCTGGGATGCTGTAAGGGCAGGTTAGGATGGAAAACCAGGATCTCTGCAACTCCCTGACAAGAGGGTGGAGCTGGGGGTGGGGAGGGTCGGGCTTTTCTCCCCAGTACAAGTGGGAGGAATTGGTTCAAGTTGCACCAGGCAGGTTCAGATTGGATATTAGGGAAAATTTCTTCATGGAAAGGGCACTGGCAGTGGTGGAGTCCCCATCCTTGGAGGGATTTAAAAGCCCTGTGGATGTGGCACTTGGGGACATGGTTAGTGGTGGCCCTGGCAGTGCTGGGGGAACAGTTGGATCCTGGAGGGCTTTTCCAGCCTTCATGATTCCCAAATCTCCCCTTTAAATTCCTGAAGCCAAGGGGGAGCCTGCAGGAAAACAGGTTTGGCTTCACCCCGCTCAGTGGGAACGTGCCTCTGATTTCAGCAAGGGGGAGTGGATGAATGCACAACCAAAAAGCAAAATAATCAAGATCAGGACGGGCCTTCCTTTCCTGGAAAGGGAAATGAGGCTGCTGACATGGCAGAGGCTGCGAGAGCAGGAATAGGGAAACAGCAAAACCACTTGGAGACGTTTGTGCTTCCAGTAGCACAAAGGGGATGGAGCAAAAGAAACTGCTCCACCTGGTTGGATTTCTCAGGAGATCTGGCCCAAACTGCTTCCCCTCAGCTCATCAGCAACTGTTTCTCAGGAGTCAAAAATGCCTTTCTGCCCTGGTCTGTGTGATTCACTCTCCACATCCTAAGTTCAAGCTGGGCCAGAGGGCACAGAGGGCACAGCTTTGGCCAGACTGATGTCAGCACTGAGGTGGAATAGGAAAAAAAGGAGACGATGCCCCAAGGGAGCCTGTTCGTGGAAAAATCCTAATTTGGTCAGCTCCAGGCATCTCACAGAAGGCTCTGAGCTTGGGAGGTTTCAACCCAGTTTTCCAGGCTCCAGAGGCAGGACTAATAATGGAAGGCAGTGGTGGAAACAAAGCTGGCATCTGCACCTGGGGGGATCTCCAGCTCCTGGGACACTTCTCCAGAGGTGACCAGACCTGCTCTGCCCCTGCTGTGCCTGCAGTTACTGCCTGACCCTGGGAGACCAAGGGCCTGGCGTGTCTGGCAGCTCTGGGTGTGTTCCTATCCAGCTAACAGCTACTGTATGGAAGCAGCAGCACTTTTCCTTGCTTTGCAGTAATCAAGCTGACAGGATAACGAGGCAGCCCAGCAGCCTGCTCTGCCTTCCACTCGTGCCGAGCTGCAGACTGGGTGTCAGCTCAGTCCCCATATCTGCATGAAATATATCTCTTTTTTTTTCCTTTCTTTCTTTTTCTTTTCTGCCTGTCGCTGCCAAAAGTGACAGATTGTTCTGCGGAAATCATCAATATTTTCACGAAACCCAAATCCAAATATCCCCGGCCAAACCTCAGCGCTTTCTGGAGCTGCCTGTGCTGAGGCAGAAACAAATCTCCGTGGGAAATGCCACCAGGGGCAGAAAACGGAGCGATGGGTTGGGCTGTTCTGCTCCTCCTGGCTCCCTGAGTCGGGTGTGTGTCCAAGGCACGGGGTGGTTGAACCCAAGAGCTAAATTTGGAGTGTTTATTTAGGGCAGATCGGTGTAAACAGACGTGCTCTGTTGACATGCAGTTCAGCCCGCAGAGTCTGCCTGCAGAGCTAGAGCCCAAATTCCCTCCAAGCTTCCAGCAGGATGCTTCACCTGAGATCCACTCCAAGCCCATTTTGGACGTGTCACCCACCTGCTCTTGCCCTGTTGGGTGCTGCCCTGTCATTGTCCCCTGTTGGTTGTCAGCCCACCTGTGTGTTTAGCGTAGCAGATACTTCCCTTCCATAACCCATCTGGATAACTCGCACATCCATCCTCCCAAACCCCTCCCTGCAGGCCTCCCAGCGCTGCCCCCAGCAGCTCCAGTGGCACAGGGGGGTGGTGGGAGGATTATTTCCCACTCCACACCCCCGTGTGTGGGTTTTATCGGGGCTCTCCCACGCCTGCCCAGTGCCCCCCCTCCCTCCACCGCTCCCTCCCCACTGCTGCTGCTGCTCCCTCACTTCATTAGCACCAGAGATGTTTATAAATGCAAGAGATAATATTTTGTGTTTCCAGTTTGGGTTTCCAGGGCAGCCACTTTCTGAAGCACTTAGGAAGTTTAGAGAAGACGGGGTTATATAAACGGTTTTTCCCCCCTGGGCTCTTATTAATCAAGTGGCTTGTGGAGCCATTCCCATAGTTTTGGGATCAAGGGCACTGCCTGGGTGAGGGGAGGCAGGCAGGGAACACAAGGCAGCTTTTTCTTGGCTCCTGCCCCTTTTTTGGGGGAGTTTGGGATGAATGGAGCTCTCAGACCTGGCTGGGGGGTTGGGAAGCAGCCGCAGGGTTGAGGAGCTGCTCCTGGCTTATGTTTAAACTGGCTTTGGGGCTTGGCTCTTGTATTAGGCCTTCATGTGAGTCATGTCACATCTTGGAATGCTGATTTCCCTGCTCCTGTTGGTGTGGCCCTGTGAAATGGGGGTGTTTGGTGTAAAAGCTTTGCCTTTGTTGAGTGCAGGGTCAGTGTGATTTCGATATCAATGTGCAGCGAGTTGATCCTTGTGCTTTTCCACTGACACTCTATGGACACATATATACACTGATCAATACATTCCCTGCTGCATTCCTAAAGCTTCCCAGCGTTTTCCAACCCAAGCTGGATGTGATTTCCCACCATCACAGGATGGCTGGGAGCAGCACAGGTTTGGCAAACAGGAGCAAGCTTTGGTTCCCATTAGAACAAAGTGAAGCTCTGCCTCCTCCTCCATGTCCTTCCACCTCCTGTCTCCCCACCAGGAGATGAGGAATGGGGTTTTTCTGTTTTCCTTGGGTGGATGGAGCTCTGTCTGCAGCAGCAGGTCCAGCTGTTTCCAGCCTGGAGCTGAAGGTCCACAGGAAATCAGCCCATTAATCAGTTGACCCACCTTCCCAGTTTTCCAGCCACGCTCCCTCCGTGTGAAAAGGATGATTTAAATAGTCAAGGGTGGAAAATAATGATTTCAAGGGGGTAAAGGGAATATTTGCAACTATTGCTGACTGGAGCCTTGCCAGAAGGAAACTGGATTTCTTCTGGGTCTTGGAGTGTGTGAGAAAAGGTGCTGAACATCTGCAGAGGTTTTGCAGCTTCATGATGTTTTGAGGTGGAAGCAGGATGGGTTGAAGGAGGGAAAATCCACTCGTGGCTTTTGGCAGTTGTTGGTGCAGGTTGGGTGTTCAGAAAAGCCGTGTCCAGGGATGGCTTGAGGTTGTGGTGGCCTCCATCCACCCCAAAACACGGCCCAGGGCGCTGCAAACACCCCTGTGGTGGTCGATGGATCTGAGTGAATTTTCCTGACTTGCCAGAGCTCATTTTTAAATTGGAAGGAAAGCTCCAAGCACCATAGATCTGTTTTAATTCATCTCACAAAACACAAGTCAGGCTTCCCAGCTAAAAAGGCAGATTCCTTCCAGCTCATCCTCATCCCAGACTTCCCCTCCCACAGAAACTTCCTCGAAGAGGTGAATTAACTGGGTGAAAAGAGTTTGTTAACACATTACTTTTAATAGGCAGGTTTTTGTTTTTTCCATTTTGCAATTCCTTCCCATATTAAAAGGGCAAAAATAGAAAGTTTTGGCTCTGGTTGAATGACACAACATTTTCCTTGTTTATTTTCTTTTCGCTGTTTTAACCCAATGAAAAGTGTGGGAACTAAAAAAAAAAACAAAACCACCAACCAACAAACTGGTTTGCATCGACCCGGAACATATTCAGAAAAAATATTTGCATCTGCTTTTCTCCTCCAGCCACCAGCAAAGCATGAAAAATAGCCAATAAATCAGCTGTTTTCACAGGTTTTGCTGCAGACAGCGGGAGAGCAGATAGGGAGGCAAAGCAGTGTGTGTGCTGAACCCTCTTGGATCTCGGGATCTCCGCTGAACAGAAGATTGGATGAGGGGGGATGGCTTTGAATTGAAAGAGGGTGGGTTTAGATGAGATATTGAGAAGAAATCCTTCCCTGAGAGGGTGGGGAGGCCCTGGCACAGGTTGCCCATAGAAGCTGTGGCTGCCCCACCCCTGGAAGTGTCCAAGGCCAGGTTGGAGCACCCTGGGCTAGTGGAAGGTGTTGCAAGGGTTGGATGGGCTTTGAGGTCCCTTCCAACCCAACCCACTCTGGGATTCTACAGTCAAACCCCTGCAATAAGTGGTGATGGTGCTCATGGCAGCCCAGGGGTGCCCAAACACCCCCTGGAGCCGCAGTTCCCCGCACAGCAGCTGCCTCTTCCCCTTTCACACCAGCGAGGATTTAGGAGCAGGGCGAGCTAATCAGGAGACCCTCATGGGGAGAGAGGCGTGTTATTTAATTAGCTTTACAATGGACTGACTGGGAGGCACGTGGTGGCTCTAATGGAAGGAGATAGATGTCCTTTTAGCCGGGCTAATTGTTGGGAAATAGCAGGGGCTTTGTTCAGCCCCAGCATGTGGCCTGTGATCTCGCAGAGCCCAGGGGCTGCCCGCTTATAATTTTAGACAGATCTATTCAAGCCTGCTCTGCAGAGCGGGGGCCGAACAAGACGGGCATTGTTGCAGAGCCAGGATCGGCGTCCAAGAAAACCACCCCGAGAAACCCAAACACGTGTAGGGAGGAATATTTCTCTGCCGTTTATTCACTATCATGCCGGGCTGCCAAGCGCGGACAATTGCAGGAGAGTTTTCCAGCGCCGGGAGAGGGTTTTTCCTCCCCGAGACACATTCACGGGCGGATCCTTCAGCCCAGGGGTGATGCTGGGGGGGATGTCTCTGCTGGCGAGGGCGGCCCCGGGGCTCGCACTGCGTGGGTGGGTCTCACCCTGTGATTCCGTGTTTTGGGTGTGGGATAATGTGCCCATCGCTGAATTATCTCCACAGATGTGTGGCTGTGTGCACCTGTCTCCTCACGGGCACGGGCAGTTGTTTGGGATGGAGGGATTTTGGCTGTTGGATCAGCGCTTGTGCCTTTCAGGGACAGCAAGGGATGGAAATCCCTGTTCTATTCCGTGAGCTTTCCCCTCGAATCTCTCCCTGGGGAGACCCTGTCCCAGTGTCCAGCCCCTGAGCTTTTCCTTCGGGACTGCTGAGCTCCCAGCTCCTTGTGAAGTGTCATTCAATTAAAAAAGAGGGACGAGGTACAAAGGTTTGTAAGGGGCTGTGTGGAAATACTGCCCAGGAATTAAACTTCCATCGCTTGAATCCCTCTGCCCTGGCCCAGAGTTAACCTGGGGGAGTCACTGCAGTCCTGTGTTTTGTTTTCCTGTGCTGATCCCTTCCAACTGGCTGTAAGCAAGGGGGTTTTCCTTCTGGCTGCCACTTCTCAGGCTATGGATTAAATACTTGAGGTTGGAGCTGGACTGACTGTCCTCGGGAGGTGCTTGTGTGGCTTCCCTGCACCTTCGTGACAGTGAAGTGGGGCTGTCACTTGGTGTTTGGTGAAGCAGTGGGTCTTGTTTTTGTGGTGGTGGGTTTTTTGGAAGGTGGAAAGAGCAGATACGTGTTGGTGATTACAGTCTTGCTGTCCAGGAGACCATTTATCAGCAATGATCCTGTTGCCTCTTCTTTGTAATCCCTCCCCATGTCCCAGGGAAGGGGAACTCAGGCACCATCAGAAATGGGTTCAGTAACTGGAGATAAGGGAATGCCAAGGGTGCAGTGGCCATCAAAGACCTGCTGCTTAAATCTGAGCTGGCTGCATTTGTTTGTGCTGGGGAGGAGCTTGAGAGAGAGAGAGATCTGAGCCCAAGAGATCTGAGGGAGGGTGAGAGGTCCTCCAGGTGAGGTCTGATGTGTATCACCTGCACGTGCTCAGAGTAATTGTGATTAGCAAGAGTTGAAGAGCAAAAAAACCTCAAATTTTATTTACCAGGAGCTCCGTGCTGTTACTTGAGGGGAGAGGGAAAATGTACAGAGAGTGCAGAACAGCTTACGAGGATTTTCCATCCAGCCACTTCTTCCAGCAGGGAAAAGAGTGACAGCACCCCCCACCAACAACATTCCAGGCAGAATTACAATGCTGGAGCCCAGACCAGCGAATCAGGTTATGGACCAGCATGGGAGCTCTGGGAAACCAACAGCAGGAGGCACCTGAAGATGCTCAGGCAGCGTGTGAGGCTTGATTGAGGTGCCCGTGGCGTGGAAGAGGCCGTGGCTCCATGTGGGGATGTGTGTGCTAGTCCTGACCCCTGGCTGGCCACAAAGCTGCTTTTGTGAGCCATCTCTGCTGGGAAGTTAATGACAGAGGAGCCAGGGAGGCTCGGAGGCGGCTTCCTGGAGGGCAATCAGAGGAGGGTATTGTGGTGGTGTCTCAGGGCTGAGCCGGGGCCTGAAGCTGCATCTCCAGCGGGAACAGAAACTGGTTTTCATGTGGCAGCCCCGAGGATGGGACTCTGTGTGGCTGCAGCCCTGGAGCACAGAGCAGAGAGGGGACCCCGGGGGCCACAGCCATGTGGGTCACGGAGGAGCCGAGGCTCTGGTGCTGCTCAGCACAAACACCGGCTCTGAGAGCAGCCCGGCTCCCCACGGGGCACGGCGGGACTGCTGAGGAACCAGCTCTCTTTCCATCCCCTGTTTCCATGCTGGAGTCACCAGGACTAATCCAGCCTCCTTCTACCGGCGTAAAACAAGTGACTCAAACACTTCCCAGCTTGAAAGGATTTCTGGTATCATTTTAAATTCCAGGAAAGGTAAATCCCTGGGGAACGGCTGTGGCAGCTGCTTGCTCTTTCCTCTCATTGCAGAGGGCCACCTCCACACCCAGGGCCACCTCCCTGCTCTTTCCTTTCTTGGAGTGGTGGCTGCTGCTCTTTTCAACAATGTCCCCCTTACGATAAATCCTTTCATGTCTCCGTTTCTCCCTGGATTTGCAGAGCACTTTTCTTTTTTTTTTTTCTCCCCCCCCTTCCCCTTTGCTCCTGATTTTTGTCTCAAGCCCTCTGGATATTGTTTACTTTGACAAAACATCAAAACGAATCCCTGGCCGCTCGAGGTCATTAAAAATCCCATGGCAGTTTTGGGGAAGGCTCCAATTTGGCTAATTACGTTCTGCCATAAATATCCCCCTGCAGTTTTAATTGGATATGGTGTTCTTCATTTCCTGGCCATTACAGCTGGGTGGATGCTCCGTTGTGTTTCACCCCAGAGGTGGCTTGGAAAAGCTTCTCCAGACCAGGAGTTACACCTAATTCCTGCTGGAATGAGAAGGGGTAAATCCAAGGGAAAGGAGAAGCTGTCCCAGCTCTGTAACATTTCCCCTGGGCAGGGACAGGGGTGAATTTGAGCCTGGCAAAGGGAAAGAGCTCAGAGAGAGGTCGTGGAAGAGCAGATCAGAAAGCCCGGGGAGGGCTGGGCTCTGTGACACCTTTCCTCAGTGCTAAAGGAATAATAATTATTATTCTTTTAACCCAAGGTTAGTCAGCGTCCCTGGGAACAATGTGGCATTACTGCCCGTCCTTTCTTTGTTCCCAAAACTGCTGGAAAACAGCCGGGCTTCATTGTGGAGGGAGGGCAGATGGTTATCTCCCATCTTTTGGCCACGTTAATGGCAGGAGGGCCGTTCTCCTCAGCCCGGCATCCTCCCTCCAGAGAAGAGAGCCGCAGGAGACACTCACGTTGTCACCAGAATGGAAAAGGAGGGTGAGACTTGGATGCGGAAGAGGAAAGATTTTTCTAAAGCCTGTGAGCAGCAAATAGGAACCAGTTGCTGAGGCGAAGTCATGTTTGGCAGGTCTTGGGCTCCAAATGGTCACATCCCAGCTGAAGAAACTAAGCGATGGATTCCTTCCATGCCTTGTGCGAACACTGAGCCATTGAGCGGCTCAGCTGGAGCTCAGAGCCAGCCCTTTCATGTCGCAGGCTCTGAAGTGAACACAAATTAAGGCGGCTGTTAGGACGGAGCCGGGTTCGAGGGAGAGATGCAGCTGCCCCGGGAGGAAACCTCTGCCGGCAGGCACTCCCTGCTTTTCCTCCGCTTTGGGGGGTTTTCTCCCGGCGCTGCTTTGGAAGCGTTTCTGCTCTCCCCGCGCCTGGGGGCTGCCATGAAACGCACCAGCAAAATGAAATTTTGGGGGGAGCACACGGGGGGTGAGGCAAAGCTCAAAGCTCCATCACAGCCCCGCTGCATCAACCTGTGGTTTGGTGTCCCTGGCTTTGCTGGATGAGAGCTGAGCGGGGATGCCAAGAGCGTGTGGGTCTTTCCTAATAAAAAACACACAAGCTGTGAGAAAGATCTTTATTGGAGCCTTTGTACTGGTCCAGGAGGGAAGGAGCCCCAGTACAGGTGCACTGGAGTTCAGCCAGTCCCCGAGACTGGAACGTTTGCAGGAGAGGCCGAGCCGAAATCGCCGGCCCAGGGGAGCGAGGCCAAAGCAGTGACAGCACGGGGGTATCGCTGCCTCCTCTGCTGCTGCTTTGCATGCCCGGCCCAGCTCTGCTCAGCAGAGCCTTCCCCTTGTGGCATCAGCAAACGGCCCACGAAACGGGCGAGTCACGGGGACCTCGCCGAGCTCCTCCTCTCCTGCTTGGGCTGGGGGCTGTGGCTGGTGCTGCTGCTGGCTCTGGGCAGGGCAATTATCCACCGCGGGTCGGGACCGCAGGTGGCCTCTGATGGTTCCATTGCCTGCAGGCACCTGCAGCAACAGGCACACTGACAGACACACTGACACACACGCACATACACACACACTGACACACTCATTCACACACACACACACTCACTCCCCCCTCTCCCACCGTGGGATCACAGCCCAGCCGAGGGTAGGAAGGGAGAGATCGTGGGGCTGCGATAAGTGCATCAGGTTTCTCTTCCCCAGCCTGCCCTGAAAGGATCAGAGATCAGACAGAAAGGCAGCTGTTTCCCCTGAATCCCCTTTTGATTTTCAACTGGAAATGTTCTGCTAAATCTCCTCTCTATAGTTTCTCCCTTCAATCGTTGCCGTACAGGGAAGAGAGAAGAGAAACCCAAACCGAGGGCAGGTGCAAGCACATTATCCTGGATGGGAGAGGCAATTTTATCCCTACAGGGACCACATTTTATCCCTACAGCCGTTCTCTTTTCACTTCTGGATTTCCAGGTTCATTCCTGTGGTAGGTTTCAAACCACCAGCAGAGGTTTCAATCCCTGTGCCTGCCTGAGCACGGCTCAGGTTCCCCAAAGCCCACGGGAACCGGCGGTGGGAGTTTATTTATTGGTCACACTGTGAATTGCTGAATTGCTGATCCCACTCCACTGCTGCAGGAGTAAGTTGCCCAGAACTGAGCTTGAGAGTAAATTGAAAACATGATTGCCTGTAAAATCGGAAAAGTGAGAGGTTGTCAGTGGATGAGGTGCCTGGGAGACGAACTTAGGGCTGGAGCTCAATGCCTGCTTAGCTTTGCCAGCTCCAACCATCCTGCTGGCTGTGTCTTGAACTATCTGCCTTGCTTTGGCTCTTTGTGCAGCCACAATCGGGCTCTCCAGGTCTGGCCCCGGCACCTCCTGCAGCTTCTTTCAGTTACACAAACTTTCCTTCTATAAATACGCCCTGGGGCGTCTGAGAAGGGCTGAGAAAGGCAGGGCTGCAGGGGCTCTGAGTGCTGGGAGCTGCAGCCTTTGCATCTGCAGCTCAGCCCTCAGGCCTTGGGAGGTTTCCAGGGTGTTTGCAAGCAGGACCCTGCTGCATCCCAAGGCTTGGCCGGTGACCTTGAACCCCATGTCTGGCTCATGTGGGCCCGTGTTCATTTGAGCCCAGCTTTGCTGAGAGCAGCCCAGGCTCTGCCAGGAGGCTGTTAAAGACTTTCAGAGTGAGAGAACCACAAGAGTTGGTTGCTAATGATTTTTTTTTTTTTCTCTGTACCGGTAAGTTGACATCTGTGAGTCATAATCTCCCTCCTGCTCTGCCGTTTGTGGTCTGAAGTTTGTGCTACCTAAATACAATAAAACATATTTCATGTGAAAAACGACATTCTTCTGCTAACTCCGTGCCACGCTGGCACGATACTCATCTTGCATCTCTGAAATGCTTTTCATCCAGTCAGTTCCCAAACCTTTTTGGCCCCCCCCACCTGTACAAAGCAGGCCTGGGAACCCATCACCACATGATGTGCACACACAGTGCCCTGGCCGTGCCCCAACTTTAGGGTGGGAGAGGATCAGGCTCCTCCAAGTGGGATGATGGAAGTTGTGAGGGGTTGATGGGACAATGCTGGGGTGATGAGAGCAGGGTGATGGGAGCGTGAATGGGTGAGCATGAAAGGCAGCAGTTCGTGTCGAGACAGGCAGGGTGAAGACAACTGGCCTGGTTTCAAGAACCATCGTTTTTGGACAGGCTGCTGCGGCTCTAGCCCAGGGCTGGCTGCAGCCAGCGGCATTTCCCCGTCCTCGGCTCTTTCCCCGTGCTCAGACTCTCTTTTCCCGTCGTGTTCCGGGCACAGGGATGCGCGCAGAGGTTGCGGCGGAGGCGCTGGATGCGCTGGATGCGCTGGATGCGCTGTCCCCTCGCCGCATCCCCGGCTCCCCCGATGTCCCGCAGCAGCCCCGTCTCCGCTCCCCGCGGGGCCGGGGGCCGGGGCCACCTCCGGGGCGGGGCGGGCGTGTCCGCGCCCGGTCCCTCCCGCCGCTGTCACCGCTCGGGGCCGGCCCAGCGCCCTCCCCTCCCCTCGGCGGCCCAGCCCGGCCGGGGCGGCGGCGGAGCGGAGCGCGGCCGGGAGAGCAGCCGGGAGGGCAGCGAGGGAGCGCGGAAGGGAGGCAGGAAGGAAGGAGGAAGAGGAGGAGCGGGAGCAGCAGCAGCAGCGGGAGGAAGAGGAGGAGGAGGAGGGAGGCAGCGCCGGCCGCGCTGCCCCGAGCGCTCCGCTCCGCGCTCGGCGGGGCTCAGCCGCCGCCCCCCGCTCCCGGCGCGACGCCCCCGCGGCGCTGCCCCAGCCATGAAGGCGGCGGTGGATCTGACCATCATCAAGACGGAGAAGGTGGACATCGAGCTCTTCCCGTCCCCCGGTGAGCGCCCTGCCCGCCCTCCGCGCCCGGGCAGCCCCGCCGAGCCCTGCCCGCAACCCTGTCCCCCTGCCCGCAATCCTGTCCCCCTGCCTGCAGCCTTGTCCCGCAGCCCTGTCCCCCTCCCTCAGCCCTGTCCTCCTCCCTCAGCCCTGTCCTCCTGCCCTCAGCCGTGTCCCCCTGCCCGCAGCCGTGTCCCCCTGCCCGCAGCCGTGTCCCCCTGCCCGCAGCCGTGTCCCCCTGCCCGCAGCCTTGTCCCTCAGCCCTGTCCCCCTCCCTCAGCCGTGTCCCCCTGCCCGCAGCCCAGGCGGGGGAAGGAGGTCGCTGACCCGTGGGGAGATGTTCGAGCCGTGGGGTCGGGGTGGTGTTTTCTGGGGGAGTCTCTCCTGGCAGGGAACACGGAGCGCACGGTGCCCAGGTCGCTGCCGAGCGGCGCCGCCCGGGCTCTGCCGCGCAGCCCAAGGCGAATTTACTTTCCGAGCGCTTTTATGACTTTCCATCCCCCCTCCTTCTCCTAAAAACCATCCCGCCGCCCCTCCAGCCTCCTTCCCTCGTGCTCCTGACATCCTGGCCGGGATGTAGGCAAGCCCCTCCGGCTGCGAGGCAGGAGATAGGCGCTCCGCAAGACATCTCCCCCTTTTCCCGAGTGTATCCTCGGGATGTACGTTCTCCGTGTCCCTGGCGGGAAATGTCCTGTGTGGTCCAAGCACTCCTGGTGCTGGGGAAACACAACTCCAGCGGCAACTCCTCTGGAGTCAGCGCGTTTAAACCAGGAAAACCCGCTGCTTTGATTTCCTCCTCTCCTTTCTGGAGCTGGAGAAACGGGTGGAGGAAGGGGGCAGAAAGCAACACGTTACTGAAGCGAGGCGCGAAGGGGTTTTTTTGTGTTGTAGCGGCAAGTTCAGCTGCTGCTGACTGTGGTTAGGGCTGCTGTTCACATCCTGATGTCTGACTCTTGCTGACTCCAGGCACTCAACTGGTCTCTCTCTTGCCCAGGCGAGGTAGAGGATGGAGCTTGGAGGGACTGAAGGGTAAAAAACTTCTTTCTCTGTGTGAAACCAGTCCTGTTGCTTCATCTCTCCCTACTGGAGTTCCCACTGCGCCCAACTGGGACTTTGCTGGATTTTGTGCAGCCAGTGCAGCGAAAAAATCAAAGTCTCCTTGCCGGTTAGGAAGTTTCTAGGAAACCCAGAAAGGAGGCACAGCTCCTGCCAGGCAATGAGATTTCAGGCTGCATGTGGAAATAAAATGACAGCTGAGTGCCGGGGCACACGAATTAAATAGATGTTGGTGCATCGGCTTGGCTGCGGGGAGCTCCAGAGGTGGGGATCTGCCACCCATGGGCTGCACAGTGTCTGGTGTGGGGAGAGTCTTCCTTGTGATCCATCTTCCCACTGCAGGGCTGCTGGTCGTGGCTGTTTTGGTGCTCCCTGTCCCTGACAGCAAAGCTGAGCCTCTCGGGTGTGGGCTGGGGAGGACCAGGCTTCCAAATGCAATAGGGATGCTGAGGATGCTTTTTCCAAAGCACCAACACAGCTTCAGTGAGGGCCTCCAGTGAAGCTGAGGAGCTGTTTGTGCCTATTCCGTAAAACTTTGGGTTAAAACTCATTCCTGCGCTTCAGGTCTGGTTGCTTGGAGGGGGGAAAGTGGGTTAGGAATAAACACCTGGAGCACTGGGGCAGGGCTTGGGGGGCATGTGGGTTTTGCTCTTCACTCCAGACCAGAGAATCTGTTTAAATTTGCACGTCTCCTGTCACGGAGGAGAGCTTTTCCAGAGGCTCTGTGTGGCTGGGGTGTGTGAGCACCGGAGCAGTGGAATTCCCTGGTGCCTGGAGGGAGGACTCTGGTGTTTCACGCCGCCTTAAGTTCATTTTCTTCTGTCCATGAAAGCTCTTTCGCGGCCTGTGTCAGCAAACGGCTCTTAGAGCTGACCCACGGTTTAAACCTTGGCAGGAAGGGCCCTGAAAAACACAAACCCAAAAGGTAGAAAAGAGCTGACTCCCCATCGCCTTCAGCTGCAGCCGCTCCTGTTCTGGTGGCTGCACTCGCCCCGAGCCAGAAAGGTCAGTGCTGTCAATTAGCTGGCTTAACCTCATTTCCCCTCCAACTTTTTAGAGAATGCTGAAGCTTTCTGGTTTGGTGGGGAGGGATGTTGAGGGAAGCAGTGTGGGTGCTGCTGGCTTGTGCTCCAGCAGTGCCCTGTTCAGGGGATGTTACTTTGCTCTGCTCCTGGAGGACTTATCTGCTCCCTGGTGGCTTGTCCAGCCCCAAATCTGCCACCAAATCATTCTTAGTTCTAAAGTGGGCTTTGGCCTTGCTGAGAAGGGGTCCAGCCCCCTTGTTCCTTCAAGTTGTGCCTCACGGTATCCACAGGGTTAACCTTATGGTAAGAGTCCTTGCAGCCACAGGTTTTCAACTGTGCAGGATGTTTAATGTGCCAGGTGCTTGATGCCCCATAAAACTGCATCTCTGCACAGTCCATCCCCCTCCCACCTCCCTGAAACCAGCCCCTGCTCCAGCCCACACGTGCAGGCAGCCTCTGCATGCAAAAGTTCTCTGGGATTTGTAGTGTGTCCAAAGGGTTTAAAAATAACCTGAAAGGGATGTGGAGCAGTACAAAGCTTCCAAATCCACCCCCACCCGCCCCTGTTACCAGCAAGAATTTGGGAATGAGATGTGTAGGTCAGGAGCCAAAACCCCACGGTGTGGGCTTCTCTTTTAATACAGAATATTTTAATTCTATGTGCATGGATGTTTTTATAAGGATCTGGTGTAGTGGCTGGAAGCATCACTATTGGTTGCAGATACACGGCTGATCCACCAGTAGGGTTTTTTGAGGCAGTAAAAACCCAAACCGTGCAAAATTCAGCCCCAAGGGGAACTTCACCTCGGGGCTGGTGAAGGCTGCCCTCCACAAATCAGTTTGTTTCCTGCAGTTGTGCCCAGCTCTGTTTACTGGCTGTGGTCAGAGTGGAAAACAGCTCCCCAGCCCTTGCTGGGACCTGTGGGGAGTAACTGGAACTCTCAAACACTCATTTCTTGCTGAGGAAGCTGCTGAATTGCTGCCCCACAGCATCCCACGAGGTCCTGGAGAAGGGCTGTAATTCCAGGTTGTGGTGCTGGACATCCCAGGTGAGGCAGGAATGCCGAGCTGCCCGTCCTGCATCCACCCCCTTTCCCTGGAGGTGTGTTCTGGCTGCAGTGGTGGGTTTGTTCCTGCCTGGAATGAAGAAAGGATTTGCTCAGAGCACATGCAGTGTAGAAATCCTGACTTTTCAGCTCTTCCCATCCGTACCCCGAGGCCAGCTGGGATAGGGACACGTTGTTTCCATCAGCCGGTGCGTGGGTGGCATCCCAGGGGTGTACTTTTATCTGGCAAGAGCCCTTCCCTCTGTTTAGAGTTTGGGACAACGTCGAGTAGGGCTGAAGCAAGATTTTCCCTTCCAACCCAAACCGTTCCCTGGTTCTCCTGCTGAGGTGGTGCAGGGAACAGGGAAGCTCCTGTACAGCTTCCATGCGGTGTATTTTTGGATGTAGGACCTGCTTCCCCTTCCCACAGCCAGGTCAGGCTTTGCTGCCGTCCTTTGCCTTCGTTTTCATTGCAGGCAAATGAGGGAGTTTGCATTTAAAGCCCTGATGGCAAATGCAAACCCTCCTCCACTGCAGGGAAACGGCACGGTCTGAGTGTGTCTTTTATACGGTTGTAGGATGGGATCCTTCATCCTGCACTCTGCCTTGTCTGGGGAGGGCAAGTTTCCAGCCATTCCTGGCTTCCAGGTGTTTATAGATGTGCTTGGAACAGGGTCACAGCTGGATCAGCTCGTTCCAGGGGGATCGGTTTGCTGTGCAGGTTGGGATGAAAGTGCCCAGGGACTTGGAATGTTCTTCTCATCCAAAAGGAAGGTTTGATCCTGAGTTATCCTGGCACAGCTCTCAGTTTCCCTGCTGCTGTTAAGAGATGGCTCTTGCATGGTCAGGTTTGCTTTCCATCTGGGATAAAGCACAACAAGAGAACATCAGCATCTCCCTCTGCTTTGGGATGCCCCCTGTCCCTCCCCTGGGAGAGCCTCTACCTGCCCTCACCTGCTGCACACACAGAATTCCAGAGCCGGGGAGAGGAAAAAAGCACTGAGAGGTGGTTTCAGGGATGCAGGGAATTGCACCCGGCATCTTTGGGAATGCTTTTTGAAATGCCGAGGTGAGAGCTAGGCCTGGGGTGGATGCTTTGTGTGGGCTGGAATCGTCAGACTGATAAATGGAGGGCTTTGGGCTCCTCTCAGGGCTCCTTTCGCAGTTTGGATGCTGATTGCCTGCGGAGGAGGTGAGAATTGGACTGGAGAAGAGCAATTACCTTCCTATGCACTCACAGAATGCCCATTACTGTGGTATCCAGCCAGGATGGGGGAACGAGGGGGGACTGTCTGCACCTGGCTGCCACCAGCCCCAGCTTTATTGTGCCAGCTTCACACCAAAGGTACGAAAAGGGGTGGAAAAGGGGCAATTCCATGGCCTTGTCCTTCAGGGATGCACCCACTGCAGGACATCCCTGGTTTTTAACCTGGGTACGGGCAGTGAGACTCCCAGGAAACAGGAGCAAATCCCCATCCCATCCACTTTTTCCTCATAAACTCCCCAGAGCACGTCCCAAGTGTGTAATTACAGTGTTGTTACATGGAGTGGCCCCTAATTTGCCATGTAATTACAGCGTGCCAGGCTTTGATAGGCCTTGTGAAATGAAGGCATAGCACACGCTGGAATGCTGTACTCCAGCTCTCCAGAGCGAGCTGAGGAGCATCATTTGCCATCCCACTCTCCCAGATCCGTAGGAAATTGCTGGCAGGGAGGCAGCAAGGGCTGGGACTGCAGCAGGACTGTGACACGCTGAGTTTTGTGGGGATTATCACAGAATCCCAGAATGGTTTGGGTTGGAAGGAACCTTAAAGCCCATCTTGTTCCAACCCCCTGCCATGGGCAGGGACACCTTTCACTATCCCAGGTCACTCCAAGCCCAGCCTGGCCTTGGACACTTCCAGGGATGGGGCAGCCACAGCTTCTCCGGGATTCAGGTTTGGAGTATGGTGCTGTCAAAGAGCAGTGAGTGCACCCTCTGGAGTGGATCAGGGGCAGGGTGCCGTGCTTGGACCCAGGTTTGGTGCTGGAGGTGAAATGGAGGGTGGGTCGATGTTCTTCTCCGGCTGCTGTTTGGGTGAGAGCAGGTTCATCTCAGGCACTCGGAGGAGAGGGGGGTGTGAGCAAGACCAGACTTTGTCTGAACACACTTCAGGGGTGCAAACTTGCAGATCTGTCTCCCCAGATAGCTGCTGCCAGTTGTGGCACCGGGATCAGCTGGGATTTCGGGCAAGAAAGGCACTTTTCCTTTCTGTACTCTCAGCTGTTCCTTGCACGGGCGCAAGGTGAGCAAACTCCACGATTTAGGAGAGCAAGTAACATTGCTGACCCTGATCCAAAGGATGGAGCTTCTGGCATCCTCCAGGCTTGGGGGAACACCTGTGCAGGGCAGGATGGTGCCAGGGGCCCCGCTGGGTGAAGGAGGAGGGGTTGCCCTGCTTTATTGAGCCCTCCAATGCCCCTGGAGCCAGGGGACTGACTGGTCATCACACGGTGTGTTGGGGCATCCCCCTGGAAACTGGGATCTTCCTTAGGGGGGCAAGATTGGGTGTCCATAGGTCAAGCCCTGACTCCCCAGTTTGCTTTTGAGTTATGGGCCAGTCTCCAGCTTGCCCAAATCAGTCTCTCCCCTGATTCCAGGGCTCTGTGCCCTGATCCAGCATCAAGCCTGAGCCCTGCAGAGGCCAGTGGGACAAATCTGTAGCTGATACAAACTGCACATCTGTCTGGCAGCCAAAAGTTGGGCTGCATCCCCCTTTTTTTTTTTAAACCCAAAACATAGTTATCCATCTCAGCTCTTTTGTTCCTCTTCCGTGACTAAGCTGCTCGCTGCCTCTGTTTCTTTTTTTCCCCCCTCATTGTGTAGTTTATAATCTTCCAACTAGATACAGACAAAAATTTGTTTGCAGTGCTGGCCAAGAAGGCTCTGGTTTCCCTGGCACGGGGCCATGCTTACATCTCCAGTCAAAATACTGCTGGTTAAACAATAAATATTTATTGATTCTTCTACGAGCTCCTACATTTTTCCCAGGTGCAGTGGAATTTGAGGGGGGGGGAGCACTCGGGGTCCTGCCCTGGGCAAAACTTGGAGATGGCTCCAGAGATAATGACTTTCTGATGCAAAGGTGGCCCTTGGAAAGCTGGGACCAGCCCTGCACATCCAGCCTGGAGGTCTGCTCTCATTCTCCAATCCCAGCTTGCCCAGGTTTGAGGCTCTGTCCCTGCAGGCTCAGGTGCTAATTCTGGGAACATGTGGAAATCTGCAGGTCGCTTTATGTGCCTGAATACCCCCTTGAGCAGGGGAGGGACACAGTCTGGGCTGGATGCAGAGTTTGATGCCAGGTCAGGAGAGCTGGCAAAAAAATAATGAAATCACAGAATCCCAGAGTGGGTTGGGTCGGGAGGAACCTTAAAACTCATCTTGTTCCATGAGCAGGGTCACCTTCCACTAGTCCAGGGTGCTCAGGGCCCCATCCAGCCTGGCCTGGAACACTCCCAGGGTGGTTTCAGTTCTGATTTGGTTGAAAGGCTCAGCCTGGGTTGCAAACACCCCCGGAGCTGAGCCTGTGCCAGTCACAGGCTGCAAATGTTGGCTTGCAAGGCCTGAGCTCCTGCAAGGCTGTGAGAGCTGAGGGGAAGGCAGAGCCCTTGGTGTTCAGCCCTGCTCCAAGGAGTTTGTGCCTTCTCTGCTGTGGTGGGGGCACAGATTAATTAACTCAGCCCTGGATGGGGCAAACCCAGCGCTCTCCTTCTGAGCTGTGAGATTAAACTGCACATTTTTATGTTGTTTTGTTTTGTTTTTTTTCCACTCAACTGGCAAAAATCTGAGCCCTGATTTGCTCTTGCATCCTGTGAAGAGCCTCAGGTTATCAGGGCAGTGTCAGGACGAGGCAGGTGACACACTATCTCCCATCACCTCCCCTGTTTTTGCTGAGCATGCACAGTTTTTTGGCTGTCACTGCCTGGCTCTCTCCATCCCATGTCCAGCTCTGTGCACTGGGCAGGTGGAGCTGATGTTTGCAGGATGTTTGTGATGCTGGTGCAGCACAGCCCTTCAGTCCCACATCTGGTTCCTGTAGCCACACAGCCCGGGGATAAATATAACCTGCCAGAAAAGTATTACAAATGCACCAAGAAATAGCAGCTTGCTTTCCCAGAGAGGAAAATCCCCTCCTTTCTGTGGCTCCCTCTGGCTTGGGAATGACAATTGGAAGCACAGCCCCAGTTGTGGATTGGGATGTGCAAACTCAAAGGGCTCTGTCTGGGCCTGAGCCGGTCGGGCTGTGGGGCTGTAATTCCCATCCTCATCATCTCCCAGCTGGTGTTGGGCACAACAGCAATCCCTGCTTCAGCAATCCCCTGCTTCCCAGCTTTTTTTCTCCTTTTTAAACCTTTCCTGTGAAGCCAGAAGAGGCAGAGAGCTCCAGCTCAGCTGGCTGGTACTCCTCACTGAGGTTATCAAGTATCCTGGGGGGGTTTGCAGGGGGCATTGCTCTCCTCTGGGATGGGGCTGTGAGGAGGATGATTCCTGCTGGATCCCACATTTCTGGGCTGGCTGTGGAGCTGCCTCCTCAGCCCAGCTGAGCACTGGGAGCCTGTTAATGAACAAAATGCACTTTCTTACACGGAGGGGATTTTAAATTGGCTCCACATGGATCGTGTAGGTTGTGGCACTTCCCCGGAGGGTGATGGCAGGAGCAGGAATGTGGGGTTGATGAAAGCAGCCAGACACTGAGGCAAAAGCTGAGTGGCTCCCCCCTCAGTGCCCCCTTTCCCCCCATCCCATCCCAAATATTTGACGGGATTCCAAGGCATTCTTCAGATGGCTGGTGGGGAGCTCAGGAGCAGCCAGCCAGTGGGACTGGGCTTTCTTTTTTTGATACAGCTTTCTTTTTAAAGCTATAGGGCTTCTGACCCCAGAGGAGGCTGAGGAAAGGCTTGATGAGACCTGGTTTTAGGGGAAACTGAGGCAGAGTGTTCCTATTATGCTGGGAGCATCCCCAGTGTGCTCCAGCTCTCCCTCTACTTGCAGGACTTCGGGTCTCTCGAGGTTTGTGTTCAGCTGTGCTGCCCTTCCCTGGCTCCTCCAGAGCACCAGGCAGGCCTGGATTCATCTATCTCTTGGAATTCCCAGTTCGAGTACTGGGGGACTGATTTGGACTGAGAGCTGGACTGGGGGAGGCGAATGGCTCAGCCCCACCTCCCTCCAGGAGCCCAGTGTCACCCAGCAGGGTGAGGGTGGTGTGTCCTCTCAGTGGCTGGGATTTCCACTGGGATGCTGCCTCTCCTGGGATGCCCTCTGGATAAAGCTGCTGACTAAGGGAAAGCTGCCACTGGAGCTGGACACTGGGCAGTGCCTTGGGGGTTGTTTTCTCTTGTTTCCCCCCCTCGTCAGCACCATTTATGACAGTAATCAAACTGTGGCTTTCTGACCCACATGCAAGCTTTTTTTCTGAGGTGCCTGCGTGTGTTTGTGCAAACCCACTGAATTCTGGTCAGTGCTCTGGAAGCAGCAAAGGGGATTTTTTTTTTTTTTCTCTTACCTTTTAGTTTTGAGAAATTGTTTACCGAAACCTGAACCCTCTGAAGAAACAACTTGCAAAAGCTGAGTAGTCCTGGCTTTTTCCACTGGAAAATTAAAAAAAGATGGAGTGGAACACGTGAAATTTGGGTCTGGGATTTTTTTTTTTCTTTTCCCCTCCCCTTCTGTTTTTTACACGTTATTGTTAGAAGCAGTTTGAAAATGCAATGCCAAGTGCTTTCTCTTTTCAAACGCTCCAGGCGTGTTACCCAACTGCTCCATGAGGTCAGTAAACGCAATTCCTCCTGGTTTGCAGCTGGAAATGGGGAATGGCTGGGTTTCCTCAACCCCTGGCATCAGCCACAGGCAGCGGAGGAGCCCAGCAGGTTGGGGCAGCGCCGTGGTGCCCTGACCCCGTGGCATTTCCCAAGCCCATCCTTTGGGAGGCTTGCCAACAGCTTTGGGCTGCGTGTCCGAGGGCTGTCCCGGCTTCTGGGGATGCCGGAGCCGCCGTGCTGGGAATGTTGGTGTTTCCAGCTCCACCAGCAGTGGGGGTTCGGAGCTGGCCCAGTAGCCGGGGCCCAGTTATGCACTGGGGCTGCTTTCCATCCCTTTAAGCAGCTCCAGATTGGAGTTTGGCTCCAAAGGCTGGAACATGAAAGGCCTGTTTGCCTCCGAGCTGGATGACTCTGCCTTCAAACGGAGCAGCCGGGGCCATATGGATCCTATAGAGTGACCTGGTGAGGAGGGGAGGGCAGGAGGGGCTCTGGGACCCCACACTGGACCCTCTCACCCTCTGGCACCTTCGAGGGCTGCTCCTTCCTTGGCTTCCCGGCTGCCAGGCCTGGACACTCACTGAAAGCCAAAGTTAGGCTTAAAGGAATTTGAAAAATAAAAGAAGAAAGAAGGGAGAAAAAGGGGGAGAAAAAGAAGGGGAGGGAGGGCGGTGTGCCTTCAATAGCGTGTGGACTGCGCTCGCTAATCTGTGACTAAGCCCGTGCCTTGCCAAGCCGGGATCCATCCCCCAGCCGGGATCCATCCCCAGCCCAAGGCTCCGGGAGTCATCGGGTCCCCTCCCTCCTCTCACCCCGCTCCCCGCCCGGGCGCCAGCTCCCCCCGAACCCCCCACCGCTCCCCGGGGCAATTTATTTACTCATCTGGAGGGCACAGCCCCGGCGGTCTCTTGACTCAGCACTCCGGGGCCGATGGGAGCTGCGGGAGCAAATTCCAGGCAAGGAATAATCTCATGACTTGTCTCGGAAAAGATTGCTCCGCAAAGATCCCCTGACGGTCCCGGAGCGCTCCGTGCCCGCCCCTCCTGCCCGGGCTCCCGATTTCCCAACCCCGGGGAGCCAGGGGCACTCAGCCAGGGATCCCAGGGGACCCACGGGACCCCTTGGAAAAACAGGGCTGGATTGGGAGCCGAGGAGTTGGTGCCTGTTCCCTCTGGGACACAGGGCACGGGGAGCTGGAGCTGGTTTGCCAGGGCAGGGAGCCCGGAGCTTGGGCTTGTGGTTTTCTTCCTCTGCTTTCCTGGGAGGGTTTAAACCCTTCCTTCACCCCCAGGCAGTTTGGGTTGCTCCAGCAGTGTTTTTTCCACAGGCACTGGCATTGCCCCTAGCAGGGCTGGCACCCTGGATGGCTTTCGAAGATATTTATTCTTTTTTTGGGTTTTTTTTTGCCTGTTGGCTTTCTTTCATCCTTCGTCTCTCTCATCCCAGTCTTTTTTCCCCACCTCCTCCCCTTGCAGAGTCACTGGAGTCCCATCCCCTTCTGAAGGCTCTTTGGGAGGTCTGGTCCCATGCCCAGTGCTTTCCCACGGGCACTGGGGATGGGGTGGGATTAGACCAAGTTGGCAATCAAGGATCTTTGGAAACCTGAATTTTTCTGGGAGCAAGGCCCTGTGGGCAGGCAGGGCTGCTGAGCTGACAGCTCCTGGGCTTCCTCCTTCTCAGCTGGGCTCAAGGCTTGGGATCACACAGCTCCGGGGGCTCTGTGCTCATCCTGCCTCCCTGGGCCACCTCAGCAGCCAGGCTGCCTCTGGAGATGAAGATTCCTGGGGAGAAGAACCCTGGCTCCCTGAGGGATTCACCCCCTGAGCAGCAGGAGCTCCCGAGGGCAACAGGACATCTCACACCCCCAAACCACACAGCCAAGTGCCTGCTGAAGCTCCTCCAAGCTTGTTAGGGTTGCTGGAGGATTCCTGGAGTTCCTGGCAAGGGCTCCCAGCTCCCGAGTCGCCAAATGACACCCCCTCCACCCCCTCCCCCATTTCATCTCCTCCTAAACAGCCTCTTGGCCCGAGCAGCCGAATTCAATCAGCCCTTTCACCATCTGCTCCCAGGCACTTCTGCCGGGGAAGGCTCGGGGCCAGGGAGCCTGTAATTCCTTAATAGCTTCCGGATGCTGCTGGGGTGGATGTGAGGGCTGGGAGTGTCTCAGCCTCTCTCCCCCCCAGCCCTCGCTGAGCTTTCCAAGATCAGCCTTCCCCTGGGCACATCCCGGCACCTCTGGTTTATCCCTGCCTGCTCCTGGCTCCCCAGGCTGAGGCCAAGAGGTGACATAATCCCCATCCTGGACAGCCCTTGGCTCTGGGATGGGGATGACTGAGGCTGATGGGGCAGCCCATCAGTCTTTGGCCACCTTCCCCAGCTCACTCCCACCTTCATCTTCCCAGGGCTTGGTTTGGCCCGGTCTCTGCGCTGGTCCCTTCCCTGGTGGGAAGTTTCCTAGAAGTAGGAGCTGGAAAAGAAGACCTTCCTGGGGTCAATTAGGAAAATGCTCTTGTGCAGGAGGATCCTGGTTAAGCTGGATGTGGTGTGGTGTAACATATCTGGCCAAAGCCAGGAGCTCTGTGCTCTCCCTGGGGTGGGGAGGTTAATCTTGCAGCTCTCCTGGTGTCTCTGGGAAAACCCCTCTGTTCTTTGCCTTCGTTTCCTTGTCTGCCTAAAAATTAATGATGCCAGAAGAATTGCTCCTGGGCAGCTGTGGGATGAGGTTGGTTTGGCCCTGGTGTTCCTGAGGGACTCGCTGCACAGTTTTGGTTCCCAGGTTTCTCCCAGGCCTCTCCCTGGCCTCCATTCCCCTGGGGGAGCTGAGCAGCTTGGACAGGGGACAGGGAACTGCAGTGATCCCTTGGCTTGCACAGCCTCCAGCCTCCTGTGCTGGCTGCTGGGATCATGTGCTGCTGTGCAGAGCCTGTCCCGGGGCTGGGGGTGGGAATGTGAGGGTGGGGGTGTGGGACACGGGTGGTGCTCATGGAGGTGGCATCAGTAGAGCCAAGGACTCAGGCAGCAAACAGAAGGAGCAGCTCCCTGGCTTCGAGCATCTTTTCCCTCTCTGGCTCAGCTGGTTCTCCCTCCTGGGAGATGATGCTGTGCTGGGAACAGCTTGTGTAGGGAAGGTGCTTGGAGTGTGCAGGGACTCTTGTGAGCCCCTCGGGGTTTGATTTCAGCTGCAGAGGGGCTGTGGGGTAATGTTTGTGAGCCCTGGTGAGGGAGGAGGGACACTCTCAGAGAGGGCCAAGGCACTTGCAAGTCTTCAGGGGAGTAAGTCCAGTGATGCAAAGAATCAATCCATAGTGCAGGGGGATTGGAGGTATGTGGATCATTACCTGCCATCTCTTGGCAGCTGCTGGCAGAGTTCACTATTTGCTCTAAACAGTTATAAATTTGTTGATTAAAATGATTGATTATCCTTGGTCTAATATTATTTAGGCAGAGCAAACAGTGCTGAGATTTACCAGCTGCTCTCTGACCTCCCAACCCTGATCTGTTTGCAAAAGGCCTGTGCAATTATTTGTTTGATTTCAGAGCTAAATACCCTCAAATCTCCTCTCCTTCGCAAACTGCAACGGGATGATAGGGGAGGGTGGACCTGGGGTGCCTGTGTGTGGTGGCAGGTCCTTGGGCAGAAAGGGGTGAGGGGCGTGAGGACCTGACAGTCACCAGGTGAGCACAGGGTGAAGCTCTCGGGCTCCTCCTCCTCCTCTGCACATACTCGGGGAGTGCTGCCAGTGCTTCCTGGGCAGAGCCAAAGCACTGCCTGATGCGTGGAAAAAAAAAGAGATGCTATAAAAGGCTGATACCAGAGGAAGGGCTTTCTCAGATCCAAGGGGGTGTGACACGATCCCTCTGCGATCCAGGGGGTGTGACATGATCCCTCTGCGATCCAGGGGGTGTGACACGATCCCTCTGCGATCCAGGGGGTGTGACACGCTGCAACCTGCCCCTGCCATTGAGCAATCGTCGGGGTTTCTGAGGCTGGGCTGTGCAGTGTCTGGCTGGCACTGCCCTGGGGCCAGGGGGTGGCCAGGGAGGCTGCGGAGGTGGGGCTGGGCTGGGCAGGAATCTGCAGCTGCTCGGGGATGTGGTGAGGTTTGCCCCGTGCCCCCGGGGCAGCGTGTGCTGGGAGGTGACCCAGGGCTGCCCAGCCTCCCTTCCTCACCCTCTGATCCCTCTGCATCAGTGCTCCGTGCTCGCTGCATCACCTGCAGAAGTCCCAGGCTTGAGGAGTCCCTTCCACTCGTGACCAACAGGCATTTTGGGTGTATGGATACCAGCAGGCCCAGCCCTTCCAGCTGTAACACACATTCCTGGTGTATGAATGGGAGAGCTGGTGAGGGGAGGAGAGTGAGTTTGATGTGGATGGAGATATTCCAGGGGTTGCTCATCCCAGCTCCAGGGCACCTCAGGCTGTGTCCTGCCATGTGGGCCCCTCATGTCTGGTGTGACGTGGCATTGACTCAGCCTGGGGACAAGGGTTGAGGTCAGGACTCAGAGAGATCAGTCTAGGCAGGAAAATCAAGGCAAGGTTGGGGAATTCCTTGGGACAGACAGATTGGAGGTGTTTAGCTGAGTGTCTGCATGTCTAATCCCTTCCCAAGGCAAGGATAATTGAGAGGCTCATTTTCAGGATCAGTGTGTTCCCAGCAGCAGGGACATCTGGGGAGTCCATCTGCATCATGAGTGTGTCATATCATGGTGATGGGCACCACAAATAATTGGGGCATGGAGCCACTTCACATGGATCAGCAGGACTGTGGGACGAAACCACCCTGAGCTGTGAGGTCACAGGTAGCTGCTCCCCAAATGTGTTGGCACAGCGTGTTCCTCAGGTGTGTTTGAGCCGACTTGGAGGGCTTGGGATGTCTTTGTGGGGTGATGAAAGAGCTCAGCATGAGTGAAAGTTCCTTGGCCCTTCTCCTTGCTGCAAGGGGACAGCCCTGCCAAGAGATCTCAGCCTTCCCTTTTCACACTTCCCATCCTGACAGCATCTTCCTGCACAGTGTTCTGCCAATTATCCTCAACCCAGGCCTTGCAAAATCCCTGCTCTCCCTTGCTGGGAGACTGTTGGCAGCCCCAGCCTGGAGCAGCAGCTGGAGGTGTTGGAGCTGAACCTCCTTTGTGTCTGTCCCTATCCCTGCATGATGAAGAGGGAGATTAAAATCTGGAGGGTTTATTTGGATGGAGAAATGCTCCATCTGAACTGCTCGGTGTGAATACAGTAGTTCCATGGTAGCATCCCGAGTGCTTCTGCAGCCCAGGAAAAACCTGTGTCAGCGTGCTGGGATATATCCTTCTCTTTGGATGAATCCTCCAGTGCCATCCCTCCTTCATCAAAGATGCCAGAAATGGCATCACCAGCCAAAGATTTAAGGTGGCAACAGCAGGATTCCTGGTTTTAACCAGGCAGGAGAGAAATGTGAGCTCTTGCAGGCGGGTGGGGATGACCCAGCCCACTGTCTCCTCCCTGGAGTGCTGGAGCCCAGCCTGGCATTGCTTTGGGAGGGCTCAGACCGTGCTCCTGTTGCTATGGAAGTGCAGCCCAGCCTGGCATTGCTCTGGGATTGCTCTGGGAGGGCTCAGGCTGTTCTCTTGTGTCTGTGGAAGCCTCTGGGGTGGTGAAGGGCTCCCAGCCCATCCCGAGGAATTTCAAGAGGCTTCTGGTGGCCCTGTAAATACCTCGGGCACCGTGCCAAGAGGCACGAATATCTGTTGGTGTGTTTGGAGGTTTTGGAGGGGTTTTTTTTCCCCCCTTTTTTTTTCCCGTTTCTGTCGAGCAGTTCGAGGTCTGTGGGCTGTGAGGAGCTGGGTGTTCCTCTGAGGGGCATCTGCCAGAGGTGGAGCAGCTGCCTCGGGCGTGACCCGGGCTGGCTCTTTCCACCTGACCTCCTTTCGGCAGGGCTGGGTGTCCATTACAGGCTTTGCTGAGCCCACGCCGGGCTCGCGTGTGCCCGTGCCCGGGGATTAGAGCTCTTTAGCAGGCGGTTAGCAGGGATTAGGGCGCATTATCCCGGGGGAAGCCGCGGCTCACAGGTTTGCACCGCGCTGGCAGTGTCCTCCCGGCCCCGCCGAGGAATGAGCCGAGGCAAAGAAGCCTGAAAGGGAGATGCTAATCCTGTCTGCAGAGGGGACGGCCCTCGTGTGATGGTCCATTGGGAAAGCAGGAGGGCGAAGGGCGTTAAGGCTGCGAGAAGAGGCTTTAGCTCGGCTTTGACTCCGGTTTTGACTCCGGTTTTGACTCCCGGGTAGGAGGGGTTTGGGCACGGGCGTTTGTTCCTGCTGGCTGCAGCCCCGGATCTGCCTGTGTCCAACCTGACTTCACCCTCTGCAGGGCTTTAATGAAACCCTGGACTGCCATCAGGCTGGAGGGTTTGGGAAAGGCTTGTGGAAGTTTTTAGTTGTGATGCTGTTAAATCTAAAGTGACTTCAGGAGATGTTTGGAGCTGATTCAAGAGTGTTTACCAATGTTGGGAGGGTCTTGAGCTGTGCTAACAGTGGTGCTGGGGCTGAACCACCCTGTAGCAGCTCATCTGAGGATCATGCAATCCCAGAATGGGTTGGGTTGGAAGGGACAGTAAAGCTCATCTCGTTCCACGGGCAGGGACACCTTCCACTAGCCGAGTAGCTAGTCCAGCCTGGACACTCCCAGGGCTGGGGCAGCCACAACTTCTCTGGAAAATAATGCTGACATTTTTCTTGATGAAAAATCTTTCTGCTGAAAGCTTCACAGAGTTCTGATGAGCAGTTAGACCGTGGCCACATTCCCCAACCCCAGAGGTGGCCACATCTCCCTGGTCCTTGCTCTTATCCATCTGTGCTCCTTCCAGGGGCTGAAATGGGGAGGATGCAGCAAATTCCCAGCCAAGGGCAGCCCTGCTTGGAGCTGCTGCAGGAAGAGGAGCCGTAGGCCCTGTCCCTGCTGCTGAGCTGGGGAACTTTGCTGTAATTGCAGCGTTGACTCAAGTGCTGTGGTTTTGCTCTGGGCTTTCTCTAGCACTTCATTCCCTCCTCTCTCCCACAAAAGTGGGGAGGATGGAGCGAGGTGACCACCAGGCCATTCCCTGCGAGCTTCTGGGACTCTTAGGGATGCTGCTTTCCCAGGACTGCTGGCCAGCACGCACGTCGTAAAGCTGGGAGGGAGAGAGAGGCAGGAGAAGGAGCCTGAATGACTTTGGGGTGGTGGCTGCAACATCCTTCACCTGCTGGTGCTGCCGCCTGGTTCCTCACCAGCTGCGAGATACCCAGAGCCAAACCCAGCCCTCCCTCACGCTCGGATTGCTCTGTGTCCACTTTTCCTCAGGGACATATCTCCCACCTTGCACCCAAGAGAGGTGTTTCCATTCTGCTTTGGTACCCAAAGCCGAGCGGAGCATCCCGACACCCCGACCTTCCTCTCTCTGCCTCGAAGTGCTCAGAGCCCAAACTCCCCAAACTCAGGAAGAAATGCATTTAGAGACATGAACTTTTCAGGCTCTGTTCTTAGGGGAAGAGCTGGCCCCCATGACACACCACATCTCCATAAGAAAGCTGCTGAAGGCCCGAAAAAAGCCGGCTTTGTTGGGCTTTCTGCAGCTCTAAGCACTGTGGGCTTTCGGTTTCCTCTCTTGTTTTTTTCTCTTGAAGCTCAGCTTTCATCTCAGAGTATTTATTTTTCGCTGCTTGAAGGAGAAAAAAAAAAAAAAAAAGACTTATTTTTCTTTTCCTTGCTTTTTTTTTTAAATAAAGAAATATATTTATTTTAAATTAAAATAGCAAATGTCTGCGCCTTTTAAGCAGAGGGAAACAGGGCTGGTCTCTGGTGAGTTGCTGCAGGAAGAGGAACCAAATCTCCCCTTCTCCTCCTATCCCTGTGCTCAGCCCTGCTCCCCATCTGTCCCTGTTCCCAGATTTCCTTGTGGTCCCTTTTTTTTCCCCCAGCTTTCTGTCCCACTTTCCCTTTCCCCCCGTCGAATTTCCCTGCCCTTTGGGTCCGAGGAGCCCTAATTGGAACAGGCCGGCTCCTCTCCTGCTTCCTGCGTGGGAGTGAGAGGCAGCGCTTGTGAAAACAGTTCAAAAGTGCACACAAATTTTTGCCTAATCCTGCCTAAATAACAGGGGGGCTCAGCCGGGGTGATCTGCCCCTGCTCCAGGGCTGGGGCACCTGGGAAAGGCAGAGCTGCCCGAGGGGGCTGGAAACCTGAGCTGAGCCCGAGGTGCCCCCACGGTGCCCCCACGGTGCCCGGGCGCCTCGGTGGGGAGCGTGGGAAGGCTCTGGGCTCCGGGCCCCCCTCTCCCCTCAGCCTCCTCTGATCCTGAGAAAGGTTTCCCTGCTGCTGAACCCTCCCAGCTGGAGGACTTTGGGAAATGTGCTCCTCAGCTTCCCCCGTGCCGCCTCTGCCCCGGTTTGGATCCTTGGGATGGGATGGAGGGGGCTCAGCGTGGACAATGTCAGGCTTGGGGTGGGCTGGAGGTGGAGGGATCCAGGGGTTTGCTGGTCAGGGACTCACTGTGGGCTCGTGGGAAGACAAGGGGGAGAGCAAACCCCTGTTGGTCCTTGCAGAGCCTCTGAGAAACTCCTCCCGATCCATCGTGGCCATCCCACGGTGGAGGGATATCCTGCATTGTGGGCAGCTCCAAGTGGGCTCAGGGAGCATCTCAGCTGCCTCAGGGCTCAAGGACTGAGGTGTTTTGAGGAACATGGGCACAAATTCAGGGAGTCCTTGGATGCACAGTCCCAAGGGATGATTTTTCTTGACTCTCATCAAATGTTCTCATTTGAAACCAACCATCTTCTGCCCAACTTAATCATGGAATCCTGAAAGGGTTTGGGTTGGAATGGACCTTAAAGCACATCCAGTCCCACCCCCTGCCATGGGCAGGGACACCCTTCCACTGCCCAAGTTGCTCCAACCTGGCCTTGGACACTTCCAGGGATGGGGCAGCCGCAGCTGCTCTGGGCAACCTGTGCCAGGGCCTCCTCAGCGTCCCAGGGAAGAATATCTTCCTAAAACCCAATTTAAATCTATCCTATTTCATTTCAAAGCCATTATTCCTTCCCCCTTGTCCCTGGGCCTCTGTCAAGCCACCCTGAAATCCCCATGTTCTCATGCTCTGGGCCTGGGAAGAGGAGGAGGGGGACACTGGGCACACTGGGTGCCTGACCTTGGTGTCCATCCCTCAGAGGTGGCTGCGGGGTCAGGTGGCTCCACTCTGACCCTCTGTACACCCATTTACACACAGGATACCAGACAAGGACACACTGGGGCTGGGATGGAAAAAAAAGTGAGTGGCCGAGGGGAGCTTTGAGGGGTCAGTGACCCCGAGTGGGAACTGGGGTGACAGATGCCTTTGCTCCCGTCCCTGTGCTCGGAGCATCTTTTTTATTTTCCACTTCTTGCCCTTGTGCAATCAGCTGCTCTGGCCTGCAGAGGAGCTTCTTGCATTTTAAGGTCAAAATCCCCAAAGTTTGTAAATCCCAGGCCTTTAATAAGATCAGATGTGTGGAAATAGTTTATCCAAGCGGAGCCTGGTGAGAGCAGAGTGGGAATTTGGCTGGGGGATGAACTCGGTGATCTCGGCCTCTCTGCTGCAAGTTTTCTCTCAGGCTCTGTGTCCCACGTGGGGTGAAGTTTTTGGGCAGGTCCCCCCCAGCACAGAACCCATCTGGGGCTGCAGAGGGGATGTCAGGGTTGTCATTATCCTCTTGTCTGTCTGAAGTCCCATTCCCAGGGGTATCAGGGAGCTGGAGGGGTCTGGTTCGGTGAAGCCACCGAGCCCCCTCTTTGCCTCGGAAAGCTGCAGCCACATGCGAAGTTGTCCCTCTCTGCCTCCCTTGTGTGAAGGCAGATCACTTCTCTCTGCTCCACAGATGCTGGAGCTGCTGGTGACACAATTTTCCAGGGCGACTGCAACTCCTGGTAGTACTTAAAAACCAACCCATCACCCCCTGCCCCTCTCCCAGGAGGAAGATCAAAGGCAGTTCCCTGTCGGGGCAGGGACGGGGCATCCAGGCAGCCAAGTGCAGGTGGCAGCCGTGGCAGGGAGGCTTTGATGGGCCCCACAAAACCAGCCAGCAGACCCAGTTCACCTGGGCCCTGCTGCTGTGCCTGCTTTGGCCATTAAACCCCTGCAATCTCCCAGCTGAGCTGAGTGGAGCAGCTGGGCTCGGGGCTGGCTCCCTGTGTGTGCTGTGTGGGCAGCAGGAGGTGCACGAAGGGACATGTTTTATCTGGGTAAGATTTGATCAGAATCTTGGAAAGGGGTTTCAGGTGGCAGTGAAAGCTGAAACCAGGCGAGCTCAGCCTGGCTGGTTGCTTTTGTTCCTGAAACTCTGCTGGGCTCTGAGCTTTAGGAACCCCAGACTAGAGGTGAAGGGCTGGAGAACATCGCCAGGGCTGGATTCTCCTCCACGGGAAGGAACTCCCTGCACCCAGCAAAGCTCATGGAATTATAATTGTTTGGAAGGGACCCCCAGGGATCATCCAGTGCAACTCCTGGCCCTGCACAGGACACCCCAAGTTGCATCAGGCAGAGCTGGCTGAAGCCCGTCGTGCTCCTCAGACACTTAAGGTTTAACATAAAAAATGATATTTGAGTCAACTCAGTTATATCCAAACCAGCAGAGACTGAATTTAGATTAAAAGCTGTCCCTCCCCCATGTGTTTCTCAGGTCACAAAGCCAAGCCTTGCCCACAGACACGTCTGCAGAGCTTCTCACTCACGTTTGGTTTTACCCACGTGAGTTTTCTAGAGCTGTGGGACCCTGCTGACCAAACCAAGGCTTCTGTGAGCATCTGCAGGCTCAGGGCTTCGGGGCTGCTTTGTGCTCTGCAGAAATGTTAACAAGTAGCTGCGATTTAACAGGGAAAAAATAGATGATGTTTCAATCCTAAAGCTGCCGAGTACAACGTGTTTTCAAGGAGAAGCCTTGAAATGCACATTTGGGCTGATTTTGGTGTTTAAATAGAAACCCTCCTCTGGCATGGTGGTTTTTTGGTTTTTTTTTTATTTGAAAACAGACTGTTTGCTTCTCCATGACCTCTCCCTGGGAATCACTTTAAAGTCTCCCCTGTTTTGACATGTTGTTTGTGCAGAACTCAGCGTTCACCTTCCTAAACCGAAACCTTATCCCCCCGCTACTGCAAAATTGATTCTGGCCGTGTACAAACCCAACCCCATGGATCCTGCAGGAGAAAACAGGGGGGATCAGGGATAGGTGTTGGCTGTTGCAGAGATAAACCCACGTTTTGTCACCCCCCTCACCCTGCTCTCGGTGTCTCGCCGAAGGAGGTCACCTCCACTCGGGTTTTCACGAGTGATTCAGTGTAAAAGTTGGGGTCAGAAACGTTTTCTCAGCCCGACTCTGACTCATCTTCCCATGGCAGGCAGGAGCAGGAGCTGCTGTTTAACCAGGCAAGGAGTGGAGGGATTCCTGGGTGGTCCCTGAAACCACAGAAAGCAAAGCATTAAAATGTAACATGAGGATGAAGGGAAAGGGGCACTGAACCACTTTCTCCCAGTGTTATCTCCAGGCAGCAGATGGGGAACAGTGATAACAAGGGTGGCTGCTCATTTTTCCGTGCCCTCTCCAGCCAAATCCAGTAAATAATGAAGAGTAATTTGCCAAATAGCCCTTGAATGTGGGATTTGCTTTCGAAAGTCCTGATGCTGCCACTGTGGCAGCAATCCTGGATTTATGTGGGGAGGAACTGGGTCCCCAGAGACTTGGGGTCAGGAATTTTACTGGTCCTGCCTGAGCAAAGAGCCTGCAAATCATTCCTTGAGTGCCTTGGTGACTGAGGTGGGAGAGGATTAAATAGAAGGGCTGATTTTAGCCTGGATTTTGATGGGGGCTGAGAGGTGGAAGGGGCAGAAGTGGAGGCAGAGAAGTTGCTCTGTTTGGCTTGGCAGTGGAATTGCATTTGTTGCATCCAGAGGATGATTTGGGGCTGCTTTGGTCATGGTCACCCTCACCCTGTGCTACAGAGCTGATCCATGGAATCCCAGAGTCATTTGTGTTGGAAAAGCCCTCCCAGATCATCCAGTCCAACCATTCCCCTAGCACTGCCATCCCACCACCAAACCATGGCCCCAAAGTGCCACATCCACGTGTTTTTTGAGCAGTTCCAGGGGTGGTGATTCCACCAGTGCCCTGTAATCCTATTGATCCAACCCTGAGATTCCCACCTGGAAAAATAACCCCAACATTGTCTTGTTTGGCCTTTAAGTGGCCTTATGTGGAGGATGTGAGTGGAGCAGGATCCCCAGACTGGGTCAGACTGGGAAGCAGCTCTGCTGCACTGGGCTGCCCGTGCCTGGGGGCTGCAGCACTGTGTCCATCCTCGAATCCATACTTTATCAGGGATTCACTCAACACTGCCTAAAACAAGCACTCAGCAGCATTTTGCTTATTAAAACAGAGCTGAAATGAACTTAGAGACATAGAAATCCACACTGGCGTTCCCATAAAACAGAGAATTCTTTCATTTTTCGTGTCCATGCCCAGCTATTCATGAAAACACCCAAGGGTTTGCCCATGTTGTCGTTTTTCCACTGAGTTTTCATGGGAAAATTTCCACTAGGCTACAGTGCTAAACCAAGCTCAGGTGGAAGATTTCCATATGAGGCCGATAAAGTTCAGTTTTTGGGATGGTGGCTGTGGGAGGCTTTCCTTCTCCAACAAAGATGTTTTTCAGGAATACTTATAATGTAGGACAAAGAGCCAAACCTTTATTCCGATGTTTTCCCTCAAACGGGTGCTTTTGTCTGTGAAGCCCTTGGGCTACAAATATCCACCTCCTTCCAAATAAATCAGGAAAAGGCATAAAAAAAAAAAAAAGGAAAGGATGAGGTTTGCTTCTCATCAGGGCTCACTCCAGCCCTGGCTTGGCTTGGTCCCTCTCTCCCCTGGGATGGCTGCACGGCCTTCATGACTCGCCTGGATCCGTCACTCCGTGCATGATGTAACTCCGGGTTAACGTGGGATTTTCCAGCTCTTTGTTTTCCCTTCCTCCTCAAATGGGTTTTCTGCTGGTTCCCCATCCTGCCTCAGCCTGCTGTCAGCTCCCTTTTCCATGGAATTATGGAATCTCCCAGGATGGTTTGCGTTGGGAGGGACGTTAAAGCCCATCCATCCCACCCCTGCCATGGGCAGGGACACCTTCCACTGGCCCAGGTTGCTCCAAGCCCTGTCCAACCTGGCCTTGGACACTTCC
>JAYRBT010000067.1:880700-899663 GCA_036023395.1 Myiotriccus ornatus
CCCTGTCCAACCTGGCCTTGGACACTTCCAGGGATGGGGCAGCCACAGCTTCTCTGGGCAACCTGTGCCAGGGACTCCACATCCTCACAGGGAAGAATTTTCTGGAATAAAGAATTTTCTAAGATGCTTTAATTTTTCCCTTCTTTGTCTCTGGACAGGGACAGTGGAGTGGTAATTCAGGGATGCTTTTTCACCCTCTTTTCTTGCTCACCCTGGTTTGGGATTCTTTGCCTTCCTTGGTGTCTGGAGCTGCTCAGCTTTGTCCCAGGCTCCAGACACTCCTGGGATGATGAAGCTCAGCAGGTTGATGTCTGGAAAGGTCTTTGATCCCATTTTCCAGTTCCGGTAGCACATTCCACGTGCCCCATGTCACCTGGCCAGCTCGACTCCTGTCGCCTTTCCCACTCCTGTGTCCTCATGGCCATCTTTCTCTCCTGCTTTTTTTCCAGACATGGAATGTGCAGATGTGCCTTTATTAACTCCCAGCAGCAAGGAAATGATGTCCCAGGCACTGAAAGCCACGTTCAGTGGCTTTGCCAAGGAGCAGCAGCGGCTGGGAATTCCCAAAGGTAAGACGTGCTTTTCCCAGGGAGCAGCCGTGGTATCCACAGGGCTTGTGTCCTCCAGCCAGACTGCCTGGAGTTCTCCATGAATTCTCCAAGGCTGCCATCCCTTTGTTGGGTCTCTTCAGGTGGTATTGCCTTGTTTCTTGGCAGCTTCAGCTGGAAAAACGTGGATAAGTCATGTCCACTAGGGAGAAGCAGCAGGGAGTACAACTAGTCAAACTGGTGACAGGGAAAGAAACCAAAAAAACTGGAGAAAAGGGTGGGTCAGAGAGCTGATGGGGTTATTGAAAGTCCCAAACAAATCCAAAGCTCATTGTCTGAAATATGTGTACAGTGGGGCTGATCCAAGCTGGGCACGGTGTTCCCTCACCACCCCGGTGCCAGTGGGCTGCCAGTCTCCATGGGAGTGCAGCTGTAGCCCTGTTTGTGCCCTGTTTTCCCGGGAAAGCTGCTCGTGGTTGCTCACTGCAGGGTCCCTCCTGCAGATCCCCAGCAGTGGACGGAGACGCACGTGCGGGACTGGGTGATGTGGGCGGTCAACGAGTTCAGCCTCAAGGAGGTGGATTTCCAGAAGTTCTGCATGAATGGAGCTGCCCTCTGTGCCCTGGGCAAGGAGTGCTTCCTGGAGCTGGCACCTGACTTCGTGGGAGACATCCTTTGGGAGCATCTGGAGATCCTGCAGAAAGGTGAGTCCTGGAGTCTCCGGGGGGAATGAGTCACGCTGTCCTGGCCAGCCTGATTTTGGGGCTTTCCAAAGAGCACTGAGGTGTTCACCTCGGGCTTTAACGCCAGGAAAAACATCTTACCCAGCCCAGCTTTCCAGCAGGATTCCAAATGGGCATCCCCACGGGTAGTGGGCAAAGCAAATCCTGGCACTGCTTGAAAGGGGCAGAGTGTTTGTGCCGGATGCTTGGCAGGAACCCACCATGGGCAGGGACACTCTGCCTGCCTGGAATCCAGGGGGGGATTTTCCAGAGCATTTTTCCTCAGCTTGTTCGGCTCCTGTTGTGAATTTTAGTGCTTCCTCCAGGAGATCTGGGCACACACCAAAGTCCCACCCTCATTTCCTAGCGGTGATTGGAAGCTGCTTTGCTTTCTTTTGTGTCCCAAAAAAAGGTGTTTCATGACCCAAAACGGGTGTTTCATATCCCGAAAAAGGCGTTTTTTGGGGAGGAGAAGCCATCTCTGCCAGTCCCTGTGGGACAGCATCCAACTGCCATTGGCTGGGGACACACATGTTGATTTTGGCTGTTGATTTTCAGGGTCTGGATGCTCAGGAAATGTTGGGATTGTTTCTAAAGAACAGGAGAAGAGCTGAACACCTTAAACCTGGGCCATGAGCAGGAGCAGCAGCCCCTGGGCTCCTTTTCCAGCTCCTTTTTGTGCAGAGTTGTTTGCTTTCCTGGAACATCCCTTGTGCTGTCCTACTGACCCTGGTGGCAGGAAGGGGAGGGGGAGAACAGTTATTCCTTCCAGGAAACCATTGACAAATGGCTGTTAATTGCCAATTACTAATTTTACTGCTACCTGTGGTTTTCAGAAGGTAAACACAGGCTCTGGGTAGGACAGGCTGTTTTCCTGCTCTTTTCACTCTTTATCTGGGCTGTTCTTCTTCTTTTGCATGTTTTTTATTGAGTGCTTATATCAACAGCAGGTACTTTAACCAAACAAAGCAAAACCTTGTGGTCAGCCTCGTTTCTCCTTGCTATGAGCCATTCTTTGTACCTTCCCACAACCTTTCTGCACTGGTGTCCCTGGCTGGGACAGAAGGGTGGAACAAGATGATCTTTAGGCTCATTTCAACCCAAACAGCTCAGTGATTCTGTAATACTGTGATTTTTGGGGCTAGAACACACTGGAGAGGGGTGGGATGTGCTGCAGGTACTGGCTGAGGCATCAGAGCTGGGTGTGCAGCTCCTCCCTGTAGATTCCCCACACGTGGAGATGAACTTGGAGCTGTAATTTCACAGGAGGGTGGGAATCATGTTTTCATGTAGCCCTGACACACACAAGGGTGTTCAGACACTGCAGTCTTGAGGATACCAAAGGTCTGGGGCAGCCAGGAGCTTTTACAAAGCAGCTGGAAATCTTTGCTCCTGTTGTAACTCTCTTGCCAAAAGGAAGGAGAAGGATAAAGCTGAACCAAGAAATCTCCCTTCTGTGTTTTCTGGGGACTTTGTCACTCTTGCACAAGCTGAGCCCTCTCCCCTCGGGAGGGTTCTGAACTCATTTCCCAGCAGGGCAGTATCTGTGAAGTGTTTGGGGTGTAACCAAGAACTTCTAAGAAATAACTCCAAGGCCTGGTTTCTGTTCCCTGCAGCTCACAGGGCTGGTGTCAGTGGTAGCACATCTCCAACCCCTGCCAAGGCCTGGGTTGTGCTGGTGCTGCATGAACAGAAGGTGCAAAGTTGCCCCTGCCACGTCCTTCCCCACCCAGGAGGAGCTGGGGGTCTGCACTTTGCACCTGGGGATGGGACGCGTGGAGAGATCAAGGTCAGACTTGTCTCTCCATCCTCCCCATCCACCCACCATCATCCCCTGGGGGTGTTGGTGCTGGGGTGGTGCTTAACCCCAAAATGTTTGGCTTTACCTGCCCCTGTCCCGGGGTCGTGCTGGGACGTGCTGTGACCTCGCTGTCCCCTGGGCTGACCTCCCCTGTGAGCTCTGAGTGACTCATGTACCACAGACTGCTCAGGGTTATAAAAAGGTAGCAGATGGGCCACTTTTCCCTGCTTGGATTCGGGTATTTTCAGGCATATTTTCCCAAATTTCTTCCTAAAATAACCCCCTCAGTTACCAGCAGCCAGCAGCGAGTGCAAGCGCAGCCCAAGGTTGCTCCCCTGCTCTGTGGTCACCCACCCTGTGCCCTGGCAGCCACCACAGGGAGAGCAAAAGAGCTTTTCTCATTAGTTCTCTGTGTTTGCACAAACCCTCCTTTTGTCAGGGAATATTTTCCACCCTGCAATCCCCAGGAGAGAAGGCCAAAATTAGGCTCCTTGCGAGCAAACGTGCGTTATCTTCGCTTGGCTCCTCTTGAGCCTCAGCAGAAACAAACACAACCCAGAGCTGCCTGGGAGGGGGTTGTTTTGGTTGCCCTCTGCAAAGAAAAGAAAATCTCCCATGCCAGGATCTGTGCCCACAATGCCACGATGGAATGAGAAAGGTGTTCGTGGAAAAACTGGTGAGGGGAGGAGCAGCTTTTGTGTGGGAAAGCGAATCCAGAGCCAAGCCCAGGAGCACCAAAGGGCTTGGAAAAAGCAACAGGCAGCAGGGAATCTGTGCTTTGATGTGCTCTGTGCTCTTTCCCAGTGAATTATGCCTATAGAGAGGCTAAAATTTGGCTTTCTGCCCACATATACACAGTGGAGTCTGGGCCAGGAATTGGGTTGTGGACGGTGGGACAAAGCGTTTTTCGGACATGGAATGTTCTTCCTGCATCAGGTGCTGCATAGGCTGGGAATCAGCATTAATTAGGGGTTAGAGGAGCTGGGTTTGGTATGTGTTACCCACTCCCTTGCACACACCTACTGCTGGTCTAAAAATAGGGGTTTTCAGGGAAACAACTGCCCTTGTAAGGTGAGTTTTTTCGGGAGCTCACACATGGAAGCGTGATCAGCAACCCTCGGGAGGATGGAAGACAACAAAGACCAAGGCAAGCAAGGAAATGATGCAACTGGTGTTTCAGAACCACCTGGAGCCTCTGACTGAGAAAGCTGTTGCTCTTTGGGTTGGACTGGTTTGGTTTAAATCTGGCCATACCTGCAGCAAGAATCCCCAAAGTGCCTCAAGTCTCTGTGAGCTTTCAGCTCTTAATTAATTTCTGTTCCTTTCAACGTCCCAGTTTAACCCAGAGAGGAACACGTTAGGAAGTTCTGGCCTCTCTGTGTGACAGCAAGTCTTGCAAAGCACAAATGTGTGACATTTCCTTCCTTTCCTCTTTGCAGAAGAGGTAAAACCATACCCAGCAAACGGAGCCAACACGACATACCCCGAATCCCGCTACACCTCCGACTACTTCGTTAGTAAGTCTCAATTATCAGTCTCATTCCAGTGCTTCCAGGCATGGAAGTGCCTCCTGGGAGGGATTTGTCTGCATCACACGAGGACTTGTGCAAAGTCATGTTGGGTTTAGGGTTTATTTAGGAGCCATCAGTATTTTTGGTGTCTGATGTTGCAAGTGGTATTTGTTCAAAGCTGTAGCTCAGCAGACCTTGGAAGAGACCTCAACACTCCTGAGTACTGGGAATTGTTAAAAACATGTTTAAAAAGGAAGGGAATGGGGGAAGAAGGCTTGATTCTGGATTGCTAGGAAGGAACCCAGCAAGGAAAGGGTTGAGTCCTCAGTCTGCACTCCTGCACTTCCCATTGCCATTGGTCTGGAGATGTTCTGTAAGCACATTTGAAATCTGGGAGGTGTTTCATGAACCAGCTAAAAACCCCAGCTGACTTGAAGAGGAGAGATTTAGATGAGGTGTTAGGGAGAAATCCTTCCCTGGGAGGGTGGGGAGGCCCTGGCACAGGTTGCCCAGAGAAGCTGTGGCTGCCCCAGGCCTGGAAGTGTCCAGGGTCAGGTTGGATGAAGCTTGGAGAAACCTGGGGTAGTGGAATGTGTCCCTGCCCATGGCAGGGAGTGGGATGAGATGAGCTTTAAGGTCCCTTCCAACCCAAACCAGTCTGGGATTCGATGATTCCGTGATTCCATGATTCAGAGAATCAGGATTCCAGGCTCTGGCCGGTGAGGAGAGGTGACTGTGGAAACGGTTCACCTTTTACAGTCATCAGTGAAACAGTTTTGCCCTATAACTCCTTTGTGAGACTCCATGATTTTCCAGCTCTTTCCCTCTGGCAGCTCTCCCTCAGGGGAAGCACATTAGTGATGACTGAGAAGCCTTGAAATTTTGTTAAATTACTGCGTTTATAGGACAGGATAAACTTACAGAAACCTCAGCCAAAAGGCTTTTAGAAACCCTGCCCCAAACTAGTTCCCAGTTGTGGCAGGTGTTCTGTATCCCAAGGCACTGCAGGTCTCGCTGTGGATGGGGAGGCTGGAGAGGCACCGAGTTGGTGCTCAGGTTTCTTTGAGCTTTCGGGATTTTTGACATTCCTGTTCTGCCACCAGGTTATGGCATTGAACATGCCCAGTGTGTGCCTCCCTCTGAGTTCTCCGAGCCCAGCTTCATCACAGAATCCTACCAGACCCTGCACCCCATCAGCTCAGAGGAGCTGCTGTCCCTCAAGTACGAGAGCGACTACCCCTCGGTCATCCTGCGGGACCCGCTGCCCACGGACCCCCTGCAGACAGACTATTTCACCATCAAGCAGGAGGTGGTGACACCTGACAACATGTGCATGGGACGTGCCAGCAGAGGTAAAGCTGGGTTTAAACCCAGGGTTTGTTTGGGTTCTTCCTGTTCTCCCTAGGACAACGTCAGTGCTGCCTTCCCTCCCGTGGGAGGTGTCACCAGGGAGCCGTTTCCCGACATGTGTGTCCTCTGGAGTTGGATTCCCTGGTGGCTTTGAGCCCTCCCTGCCTTTCTCTCCAGGGAGAGCTCCAAAAGGTCTTTCTTTTCTCTCCTGCACTGCCTGTTTTTACAGCATCTGCAGAAATGTGGTGTTTCTGGTGCTGGGCTTCGGTGTCAGACTCGGCTGAAATCACAGTCAGCTTTGAGGTTATTGGGGAGGACAAACTGCTGGGTGGTTGTACAAACCCCATTTTTTAGGAGACCAGGCAAAACCCCACAAATTCTTCACGAGTTCTCATCAGGAATTACTGTCCAGGGCTCTGAAGAGTCTTACACTCGATGATCCAAAGTCTTTATCCATTATCTCCATGGATATTCTGCTGAATCCAAGCCCTGGGCTTTGTCAGCAGGTGCAGATTGTCAGGGGCTGAGGCAGCAGCAGAGCTGAAGGACCCCCTGAATCCTCCTGCTACAGCCTGACATCTCCAAAGAGTTAGAGGTACATGATTCCTGTTTGAGATGATGGGATTTAAACACCTAAGCACTTGGGAGGATCTGAGCCCAAATACCTTTCTGAGGAGCTGAGGAGGTGCTGCCTCCCTTTTGCAGCTCTGCACTGCCCATCCTGGCTCAGAGCAGCTCATTTCAGGCTCCTCATTCTCCTTCCAATCTGACAGGGAAGTTATTATTTGTATTGTTACCTCCCCTTCTGACAGAGGCGACCTGGATGAGCCAGGAGGGCGGCAGGGTTATAATTTTGGGTAAACTCCTCTTTCTGTGGTTGCTTTTCTGCCTGAATTTCATCAGTGCCTTTCCCTTTTCTTGACCTCTTCTTTGACACAGGTGATTTCATAATTCTCCTTGAAATGCAATGATCCAGGAAGGCTTTTGTTCCTCAGTGGCAAACCTAAAAATGGTTTCAGGGGAGGGGGGAAAGAGCCCTTAATGCTGTTGTTAGCAAAGACTTTGATATAATGATCCCAACAGGCTGTGCTCCCACTAACACACATTTCAGCCCTGGAAAGAGCTTTGGGTGGCAGGAATCCTCCCAGAAGGGTGGAAAGAAGCTTTAATATAAAGCAGAGCCCAGTTAATTTATATTTATGGATGTCTTTAGCTCGCATTATCTTTAAAGTTGAGTCTCACAAAGCCAGGCCCTTGAGCATCACTCAGGGAGAGGGGTTTCCAGTCAACTGTCTTCTGTGGGGGCTTTAGGAGTGGATGCTGTGCTCCCATGGGAGTTGTTTCACTCTGCCTTATCAGAGAGGGCTCCTGGCTGGAAAGTGGAGCTGTCAAACTCTTTTAAGCTTCTCCTGGGCTAGTGCAAGGCGTGGTTTTTTCAGTTAGGCCAAATAGAGGTGAATTTTCAATGGATTGACACAAACCACATCCCTGTCAGGTTTTTAAGTCCTTTTCTAAGCGAGCTTGTGCTGCAGGACTGCTCAGGGAATTGGTTGTGCCAATTAGTGTGCACACACAGCAGTGTTGTTCTCCTTTAGCAGGATTCAGGAAAGCATTGAAGTGTATCCTGTGGAATCCTCAAAAAAAAAAAAAAAGATAGAAGGAACAAAAACAAAAGTGAGTTTGAAACATGGATATACCAATGGATCCAAACATCCAAGGATTCCAGGCCAGCAATCAGGGCAGAGCCTTCATTAGCTGAGTCTTTTCACAGCAAGTGCTCTTCAAACTACAACACAACAAATACCTGGGGGAGTGTGCCAGCACCCTTCCACGTTCCCCTTCCCCTGGGATTCTGTATCCAGGCCCAGGCTGCGGGTAGCTCTGCCAGTGGAAATTTCTCCAGGAGCTCTTGCACAATCCCAGCAGCTGTTTTTAGCTTGGTTTGGGAAATTAGTGAACTTGAATGATCCTGTTACGCTCGCAGTTTGTCAGTAAAGATGTTGAGCAATCAGCAGCGTAAGGGAGATCAGAGGAGCAGCCTCAGTTTGTTCTTTGGCTCCTTTTTTAGCTCTGTTTTAAGTACAGAGGGTGTATTGCTGTCTTCAGTGGGTGTAAATCAGCACTGCTGAGGATCCGGCCTCTCATGTTCTGGTTTTTACTAAAAATACCCCAGAGAGCAGCTTTGATACAATCCAGCTGTGCTCACCTTACCAGAACTGGGAAAATAGCTGTTTGAGCTCTCAGCCCTTTGCTCTCCTCCTCCATCAAATCTGCTGCTCCATGGGGATTTGGGGGTGGAAGCTGCTTGTAACATATGGCAAGAAAGGGCTGCTGTGGAGTTTTGGAGGAAACAGCAGAATAAAGGAGCTGGTGCAGTGCCCCTGGATGGGCCTGAGCAGTGTTTGTACGGGGCTGGCAGAGGGAACGGGATTTACTGGGGACCCCCATATCCTTCAGCAGGAAGAGAATCATAGAAATCATAAAGTAACAGAATGGTTTGGGTTGGGAGGGACGTTAAAGCTTTTTTCAACCCCCTGCCATGGGCAGGGACACCTTCCACCAGCCCAGGTTGCCCCAACCTGGCCTTGGACACTTCCAGGGATCCAGGGGCAGCCACAGCTTCTCTGGGCAACCTGTGCCAGGGCCTCCCCACCCTCTGAATAAAGACGCCCTGGAGTGCCCATGTTTAGGCACTTGGACTCAGTCTTGGATGTGCAAAGTGAATTATTTCTCTGATGCTGCCTTTTTGAAAGAGGAGGACCGTTCCCAGTCAGCAAGGCAGGATTTGGGGGTTTTGCCTCTGTCTGCCTCTAAAGTTTTCCAGGGCTCTGAATGAGGGATCCAGGTCCAGGCCCAGGCTGATCTCAGGTCCAGGCTGCACTCACTTTGCAGATGAGGCTCGGTGGGGCAGCAGCACTTGCCCGCCCAGCAGGCAGGTGAAGCTCCTGTGCCGTCCATCGCCTCTCACCTGCTGTCCCTGCTCTCCAGGTAAGCTGGGAGGCCAGGACTCCTTCGAGAGCATCGAGAGCTACGACAGCTGTGACCGGCTGACGCAGTCCTGGAGCAGCCAGTCCTCATTCCAGAGCCTGCAGCGCGTCCCGTCCTACGACAGCTTCGACTCCGAGGACTATCCCGCCACCCTGCCCAGCCACAAGCCCAAGGGCACCTTCAAGGACTATGTTCGGGATCGGGCCGACATGAACAAGGACAAGCCTGTCATTCCTGCTGCTGCCCTGGCTGGATACACAGGTAGGGATTGCCCATTCCCTGGGAATTCCCTGCGGAGCAGCTGGGCAGGATCATCCCCAGCACCGCGGGGCAGAGCCTCTGGGTGCCCGAGGTCTGTCGGGGCAGTGGCCTGTGAGGGAGGGGTTGGGGGACTCTGGAGCACCCAGGATCTGTGTTGCTGGTTCAGTGGGGTGTGAGTGAGGGGTTTGGGGGTCTCTGGGGTCAGCCACGTGCATCAGGCACACCTGAGAGCAGCCAGACCCCGAGTGCTGCAGCTCCTCTGAGTGTGGGCATCCCACACCTGCAGGACATGGGACCTGGCTGAGGGAAGGCCTGGTGCTCCATTTGCACCTGGCTGGGGCTGGAAGGAGCGGGTGTCTGGTCGGATTCCTGGGAGCACAGGGTGGTGGAGAGCCCACATTCCCACCCTGACACTGTGCTGGCCACTTGTGGTTTCCCCCGTCAGGCAGGAGCAGCTGCACCCCCAGCACTGCTGCGTGGGGTGGGAATGATCTTCTCCCCTCCTGGCACAAGGAATCACTTGCTTTTGCTGCGTACCTTGGTGTGAGGCAGGGGTGGGATGGTGCCAAAGCAGTCCCAAACATTTTCCATTCCCTGCTCTGGGAGAGATGAGAAGGTGATAGGCCATGGAAACTCCTCTGGTGTGACAGCCCTGCAGCAATCTGGCATCTCCACGGAGAGAGGCTTGGTGGGCTGGGGCTTCCAGCTAAAACTGAGCTCATCCTTTCCATGGCTCTTCCCTGTGCTCTGAGTGGAACTCAGGGCCGTTCCTGCCAGCTCCCCTTGCTCTGCACACACTGATCTCTCCTGCCCCAGCTGGGAGCAGCTGGTGGAAAGAGTTTGTGCAGATAAGGATCAGCAGGTTCAGAGCAGATCCTGAGGTGTGACTGTCCCTGAAATCTCCTCCCACGCTCACTCAGCTCATCTTAGGGCTGATCTCGAGCTCTTTGTGAGGGTGGGGAGAGGGGCAGAAGGAAGGAGAGGTGGGGAGGTAATTTTAGGAGTGTAAAAAAGGAAGTGGTTTGTTGCTGTAGCTTTAGTTAGAAAGAAAGCTCAGCCCTGCCTGCTCAACGAGACCATACCAAGTCCATACAAATATAAGTGTGCTCTGCCATTCCTGAAAGGATTTTGGCTTGGGGGATGTGGTGGGAAGAGGCAGGAGGGGTAGGAGGGACCGTGCCCAGGTTCTTATCCTCTGCTGTGCCATGGAAATTGCTGTTCCTGAAAAAAGACACCAGTGACCACGACTCGCAATTTCCATTCCCAGTTTTCTCCGAGGAATGGCTTTGGAAGTGCTTTGGGTATCCAGTGCCTGGGAAGGAGCACTGGATGAATTTTAGCATCTGGGGAAACTGAGGCACAGAGGTGCTGGCAGAACTAGGAGCTCTATTTTCCAAGCTGGATGTTTCCCTCCACGTTCGCTGTAGCTCATGGAAAAGAGTGGAAAAGAACCACCCCCGCAGAGAGGCAGGAGCTGAAGTCAGAGGCTGGATGGACCCTGTGCTTTTCCAAGGAATATGAGCACCCCAAAGGCTGTCCTTGGACTGGTGCCACCAGGAAGGGGGGACTCGGGCTCCTGCAATGCCAGAGCACAATTCCAAAGCCTCTGTGCAGTGTAACATTTTCCCTCACCTCATTTTAAACCCCCTTTTGAGCTGGGAAGGACATCCCTTGGCCCAGACACTTCTGTGTGATCAATAAGTGGGAAGGCCTGAATTTTTACTTGTTTTTGCACTGCTCCACTTGAGAGACTTTAAATGTGGAGAGGAAAATCCAGGATCACTCAGAAACCCTTGGGCTGGGACTCTGCTTGCTCTCTCCAAAGGCTGCTGAGCAATATTCAGTCCTCATACAACCACATCCCTTTTGCTGTTGGGAATGGTCTCTGGACAGGTGATCTGGGCACTCTCAAACTCTGTGCTGATGGATTTCTGCCCAAAAATGCCATTCAGGCTGCCCGGAACTGCTGGGGGGTGTCTTGGGCCAGCTGAGCAAGGAGTGGGGGACTCAGGCAGAGCTTTTGGTGCTTTCTTTGCTTTGCTCTACACTCCTTTGGCTTTCCTGGGGGAGGAAGTGCTGTCTGGCAGCTCAAGCAGAGGAACTCAGTGTCTGGGCTCTGGCTGTGGCTCTGGGGAGGAGGTGGAGCCTCCAAAGGAGCAGAGCAGGGGATTGACAGCCCATGGTCCCAAAACAAGACCCCCACGTTCCACTTCTCCCTCAGCAGACTCCTTGAGCCCACACCCCACACCCACCGAGCACCCAAAGGTTCCACGTAGGGCTGGGCCATCACATCTCCACCTCCAGGCCTTTCTGCTGGTTGAGAACCCGACAATATTTTTCAGCTTTGGTTACCAGGGGCCTGTTTTCGTGGTGGTGGCCCAGGGAGGTGGCCCAGTGCCCTGTCACAGCACATCTCTGATGGTATCTGCCCCGGCAGGCGCAGGCTGGGCTGAGAAGGTGCATTTTGGCGGAAGCTCCGTTGGTGTTTGGTGTGTTCTTGGTGTTTGATGTGTTCTCCGGCAGCTCCGAGAGCTTCTCAAAGCCGCCTTATCTGCCCCCACATCTTGACCTAATTTAACAAGTTGCCATGGTTGCTCAGATAGAGGTTGATGCAATTTTCTTATCTTTCCTTTGAAGGAGAAATGTGATTGCTCAGGAGTTGGTGAAGTTCAGTTGCCATGGCTGCAGGGAGGGCCAGCTCTGGACACCTGGGTTTGGAGCCAAAGCTTGGCCAGCTTGAGTCTCACCAGAAGGAGCAGCTGGAGCTGTGTCAGGGCAGGCTCAGGTTGGATCTCAGGACAAGGTTCTTCCCCCAGAGGGTGGTTGGCACTGAACAGGCTCCCCAGGGCAGTGGGCACAGCCCACAGACCTCTCTGCTGCTCGTGCTGCCGCTCTGCTGCTGGCCCAGAGGAGGCTCAGCTCTGCGATGGCCACGGAGCACTGAGCTGCTTTTGGGTCTCTGGAGCAGCTGTGTGGGCTGGGAGCCGAGCTGTGGGCTTTGTTTGCTCCGTGGTGTGCAGGAGCCGAGCGTCGCCGGGGCTTTCCACAGCCCCAGAGCTCAGACCGGCTGAGCTGCTGCTGCACTTCACTGAACAGGCACTGCAGGGCCCCTCCTCAACCTCTGGTCAGGGGGAAAGGGGGGAAAGAGGGATGGGAAAGGTGGAGTCAGCCAGACCTTGATCCCACATCTGCAAGGCTGATGGTGGTGCTGTCCTTGCCCAGCTGGGAAGCTGCTGATGCCTTTGAAGCCAATCTCAGCACCTAAAGAGTTAATGCCCCTTGAGTGTGTCTCTCAGACTGATGTTATCCTGCTATCAGCCTGCCCTTAAAGAATCCGGGAGGCAGTGAAGGGAGCAGCCCCCTCTCACAGATGTTATCTACCCTGAGCACCCAGAGGCTTCTCCTCCAAACCTTTCTGTCCAGGTCAGATCCCACCCTGGTCCACGCTATCAGCATTCAGGGGGCCGTGTCCATGGGGCCCAAATTTGCTGCAGAACACCTCTTCCCCGAGTTGTCTGCGGTGCAAAGCCTCTGAGCAGCCTCTGTTTCTGAGTGATGTTATCAGTGACCCCCAAGTGAAAGCACACAGCTGCTGTTTTGCAAAAAAGTCGAGTCGGTGCCAAAGAAAGTGGGTCTCTGTCAGGACGCCTTGTGTGCTGCTTCCCCTCCCCTTGTTGCTGTGCTGCTGCTCTGAAGCTCCCACCAGCCAGTTCCCCCACGTGCTGTGGTCATCAGCATCCAAAATTCTATCAGCAGCCACGCTCCAGTGATCCCTCTGTCCTTGGCATCCAGAGCCTGTGCAGCAGTGTTCCTAGAAACATCAGCATCCTTCCTGCTCTGCTGGGGCAGTGTGCCTGGGTGGGCACCTGCAACCCCTTGGGACAGGGGAATCTGGAGAGGCAGGAAGCCACCCCAGCAGCCAGAATCACAGACTCAACCAGGTTGGAAAAGAGCTCTGAGATCACTGAGTCCAACCTTTGACCCAACACCACCTCGTCACCCAGACCATGGCACTGATGCCACATCCAGTGTCTTCTTAAACACCTCCAGGGAGGAGGTGTTTAAACACTTCTTAAACACTCCACCACCTCCCTGGCAGCCCATTCCAGTGTCTGGTTACTCTCTCTGTAAAGAACTTCTTCCTAATGTCCAGCCTAAATGTCCCCTGGCACAGCTTCAGACCGTGCCCTCTTGTCCTGCTGCTGGTTCCTGGGAGAAGAGACCAACCCCCACCTGGCTCCCCCCTCCTGTCAGGGAGTTGCAGAGAGCACTGAGGTCTCTCCTGAGCCTCCTCCTCTCCAGGCTCAACAACCCCAGCTCCCTCAGCCTCTCCTCACAGGGCCTGTGCTGCAGTCCCTTCCCCAGCACAGCAGCACCTCTGACCCCGTGCAGTGCAGGGGGTGGTGTGAACCTGCCCCTCTGGGTCACCCGTGTGACCTCAGGGGTGACCAGCAGCAGCTCCTGCTGCTTTCTGCCTCTGGGGCCCTGCTCACCCCCCCTAGGGTGTGGAGCTTGAAGGTGGGACTGGTTCAGTGGCTCCTTCTCCACCTGCCAGACGCGCAAACAAAACCAGCCCCACGCGTGGCTGCCCAACCGTGGAGGGGCTGAGCCCCCCCCGAGCCGCTGCAGCCCAGGGGTGGTGGGGAAACAGCAGCTCTGGCCCTGGCTCTGCTTTGTTTGGTGTTGCACAGCAGCTCAGGGCCTGCAGGGCCACCTTCAGGGGGGATGTGAAGCTCATGAAACCCCGTTGAGTTTTGCCAGACCCCTCTGGAGTTCAAGGGGAGGTTGGACGGTGCTTTGAGGCATTGTGGGATTGTTGGGGTTGTCCCGTGCAGGGCCAGGAGTTGATCCCTTCTAATTTAGGAGGTTCTGTGACTAGTCCTCCCAACATCTTCTTCCTCAGAGCAGAGGAGGTGCCCCAGGAAAGCAGCTCTTGCTCAGAGTTGCCCACCTGACTCTTCTCCTGACTAGAATCACGGCCAAAAGCATGTTGCTCCCCAAAGCAAGGTGCTTTCCGGGTCCTTCCCTGCTTCTTTCCACACCTGTTTTTCTGGAGATGCCTCCACCTGAGCTCCCCCACTGCCCTCCCAGCACTTCCCAGTGTGTGACTCCTGCCACCAATCCCATCAGGAGCTGACAGGAGGCGGCTGGGCTGGGTCTGACAGGCGATGGGGACCAGCTTTGCTGTCTCCCAGCCCTCTGGGGGAATCTGGGACTGTGGTGCCATGGAAGGGGGCTGGGGCAGGGTGAGTGAGGTGACACTCACACCAGTGAGGTGAGGGCTGTTTTGGAGACGTTGCCATGACCACTTGTTTTGTTGGGTTGGAACCACAAACCGCAGAGCCCCAGCAGAGGTGCAGAACTGGGGGGGGGGAGGTGTTTTTTAGGTATGTTTTTTTCTTTTTTTCTCTTCTTTTCTTGTTTGAAAGAAGGAAAACAAAACAGAGGCCGTTGAGAGGGGCGGAGTGTGAAACTGTCAGGAGAGAGAGAGTGAGGATGACTCGTTTGACTGTGCCCTCCCCGGGTGGTGCCACCAGCACGACACCAGTTTAACTTCCCAGTGGTTGGGAATGGGGTGGGGGACCTCCAGACCTGACCAAGGGATGGTGTGGCACCACACCCTTGGCCCTGGGGACACCCAGGGGTGCCCTCGGGGGGCTGGTTCCCGCCGCAGGAGCCGCCTGTCCTCCGGCTCCAGAGGAATATTTTCCCCCTGACGCCGGAGAATTCCTGTGGTGTGACACTCCCTGCTCAAGGACCCTGTTCAGTGCCACCAGGGCCAGACAGGGCCCCCATTGTGGCCCCTCTGGCGGGTGCTATTCTGAGCAGCCCCAGGGGTGCTGGAGGTCACCCCACCACCCTCTGATCCTCCCTTGTCCTTTGTGGAGCAGGGGCTGCCCCCATTCCCCAGCCAGGGCTGGGATTGCTCTGGGAACCTCCTGGAAGTGCATGGGGCATAAAAGTTGCCTTGTGTCCCTCTACTCCACGCCTGGAGCTGCATCCAAATCCAGCTGGAGAAACACCCCAGTGGTGGGTGGTTTTGGAGATAACCAACAGGTCCTGTGGGGGATTACACCCACTGAGCTGTGCCAGCTTGGGACGGTCTGTGCCTGCTTGTAGCACGGAGTGATCCCAACCAGGCATCCCAAGGGGGATTTCCAGCCCTGGAGGGGGATGAGAGGAAGGCTTGAAGCAGAAGGGATGGAAAATGGGCACTGCTCCCAGCTCCTGGGCTGCACACACAAGCCTGGCAGCGTTGGAGATGTGACATCCAGGAGTGGCGTCGCTGAATGAGCCAAGGGTTATCTTGAAATCCTGTGGGAAATGAGGATATTTCCCAGGATCTCCCTGCTCCTTGCTAGTCTGCAGAGTAGGTGAAAGGAGCCCATTTCTGCAGATCTCCCTCCCAGCACTAATTGCAGCTGCACCAGATGGTGCCTGGACGTCCAGCACCCCTTCCCTGCTCCGTTCACCTTCCTGCCCTCCTGGTTTTGGGCACACAGGCTCGGGCATGTGCCAGGGTTTGGCTCCTGCCACCTCGTGCCTCGCTGACATCTCAAGGTGCCCCGGCTGGCACATCTGCAGGGCCCCTCTGCCCTCCCCTGGGGCAGGGAGGGTGTGTGTTTACAGGAGCTGGGACATGCCTGGAGTAAACACATTCTTCACATAATTGCTTGTCCAACATAGAGGAATTTGGGGTTTTACGTGTCCCACGGGCAGCTGGGAATAGACCTTGGGAATCCCTGTTCCAAGGATGACACTGCTTCCTTTGGAAATCCCAGAATACCTGGCAGAGGGTGGCAGGAGCCCTACCTTGCTTGCTGTAGAGAGGGCAAGAATTCCTGGATTTCCCCAGGGAAAGACCTCCCTGCCGGCTGGAAGCCCAGCAGGAACTGCACTGGCCACTTGGCTCGGGGTCAGTGACACTCGAGCCTCCAAAGGCTCCTGCAGAGCCAGGATGGCCCAGGGGGGTTCTGAGGGCACTTCCTTACCCAAGAACCTGGTCTCTGGGTGATGGGCTTCCATCCGTCTTATTCTGGGGGAGGAATCAACAGAAAACTCCTTGTCCTTTGGTCGGGCAGGAGAGAGGCAGATTTGAGGGGATGGAGCTGGTCTCGCTTCGGTCTTGTCTCCTTGGCCACGTCTCTGTCACCCTGATCTGGGGGTTGGAGGCTCCCTGTCTGTGTGCAGGGCATTGGTGTAAATTCATATGGGCCAAGACAAACCACCCCCTTGGGAATTCACCTGACATTCCCCATGGAAGATCTCAGGTGGCCAGAAAACCCTTTTTCCCGATGTTTTCACCGTGTTTATTTGTCTGCTGTAAACAGGTCCAAGCCTTGAGATGGGGTGGCATTTCAGGCTAGGCTTTTGGCTCTTCCTTTCGGGATGAGAGGCAAAGGCATCATCTGAATTTCCTCCCTCCTTTTGGCTGGGATAACCCAACTCCATCCCACTGGAGTCAATGTCTTGGCCAGCTCCTGCCGGGTCTCTTCCCATTTCCAGGCAGAAATGATGCTGGGAGCTCCCTGCTTTGTCCTGCCCATGGCTCTGATAACCACCCCCAGGGCTCGGCAGGGAACCCAGTGCCTCCAAAACCCGGGAGCAGTTCCACAGGGATAACAGGAGGGAAGCAATTTGGGAAGGGCTGGATGTGACACACGATTCCCCTGTCCCGGAGCCAGCTCCCTCATTTCCTCCTCCCAGCAGCAGCTTGGCTGCTTTTGAGTCATCTCAAACTCTTCCCTCCGTGGGTTATCCCACAGCCACAGCTCTGACAGCTTCCATTGTCATTCCTGGGAACAGGCTGGGCTCCATCCCCTTGTCTGAGCCCGTGGCTTGTTCTTTCCCTGCTTGAAGCTCGTGCTCGTTGCTGTCAGCACTGGGTTCATCCCGGCCTGATCCAGCCTGTGCAATTCCTTCTGGGATAAATCATGTCGTCCATCGCCTGGCTCTGGTGTTATTATTAGGGATATATCCTAGACTGGGTTTCAAACATGGCAGGATCTCTCCCAAAACACGTTGCCCAGAGCTAAGTGCAATATTTTGGGCGTGGCCGCGTTTGGAAGTTGCTCATCAAAGAGATTTTGGCTCCAGGGCTTCTTCTCTACCCTGGGTTGGGACACGAGCCCAAGGAGGAGATAAATGTTGTGAAACCTCTCCATGAATCCAGCCAAGACCAGGCTGGGGAGCACTGGGGGGCACTGGGACCCTGAGGCGAATTCCTGTTGGCCAAAATTAGCGATGATTTTGGAAACACGGAGAGCACAGCGCTGTCAGGAGAGGTGGAATGTCCATGGCATGAGATGCTGTCCATCACCTCTCCGGCTGGATCAGGGGAAGCAGCAGCCACGGGGAGGTTTCCCCTGGATTTGCTCAGATCTGCCCTGGGGAGACGCACCAGCCCTGAGCTGGGGAGCTGTGTCTGTGCCGTCCCCACTGGTATCCAGCCTCGCCCATTCCTGCAGCAACACGCCCTGGAAAGAGGCCAAATAATTGTCATACCTGGGTCCCCCCTTATCTCGGGAAGGTCGGGAAGCAGGAGTGTGCTGGAGTTCACCTCATGGCCAGCAGCTCTTTGGCATGGAGAGGGCTGGGTGCTCCCGTGCCAAGACAATGACTCCTCGCTCTTCCCCTGCCAGGAGAATAATCCTATTTATGTAACTCGAAGTGAAGCATTCCAGGGCATGAATATTCAGCTCTTCCTGCAAATAGGAAGCTCTGTTACCTGCAGGATTGAACTCCCCAGCTGTCAGCTCAGCCCAGATCTTGCCCTGTGGCTGCTGATGCTGGTTTTGACAGCAGGAGGTTTTCTTTTTTTTTTTCAGTGAACACCATTTGCATGGGATTTTTTTCCCCCCTCCGGGATAGAAGGAGCTGTGCTTTTCCTGGTATTAATGTCACATTAATGTCTCCTTTGTCTCTCTAGGCAGTGGACCCATCCAACTGTGGCAATTCCTGCTGGAACTGCTCACTGACAAGTCCTGTCAGTCCTTCATCAGCTGGACGGGCGATGGCTGGGAATTCAAACTTTCCGACCCAGACGAGGTAGAGTTCCCTGCAATGAAGTGCACGACCCAAATTCCTCAGAAACATTGGTGTGGATAACCCACTGCTCCTTTCTTTGGGGCTGGGGTTTGGGCAATCATGTTCTTCTGGCCTTGGGTATGTGGGGAAAGCAACGAATCCGAGTCCAGCTGAAAAGTGGTTAAAAACTGGGCAGCAGTGACACCTTGGGAGCAGCGGTTTGGGTCCAAAGGTGGTGGGAAGTAGCTGAAACACCTCAGGGAGAGGAGCAGGGGCAAAGCTCTTCAAATAGGCTGTGGACAGGTGAGAGGGGGGACTGTCCACTGGTTTTGGGGAACAGATGGGACATTTGTTGCCTTCCCTGACTGAGGTTGGAGTCAGGTGTGGGTCGGTCTCTTCTCCCAAGTACAAGTGACAGGACAGGAGGAAATGGCCTCAAGGTGCACCAGGGCAGGTTTAGGTTGGATATTGGGGAAATTTCTTCACATTTTCTTCACAGAAAGGGTTGTCCAGCCCTGGCACAGCTGCCCAGGGCAGTGGTGAATCACCATCCCTGGAGGGATTTAAAAGCCACGTGGATGTGGCATTTGGGAACATGAGTTAATGTGGAATTGGCTGTGCTGGAGGAGTGGTTGGACTTGATCTTAGAGGGCTTTTCCAACCTAAATGATTCTGTGTATCTTCATGGAATCCCAGAATAAGCTGTGTTGGAAGGGACCCACAAGGACCATCCAGTCCAACCCTCAGCCCTGCAC
>JAYRBT010000067.1:899763-910951 GCA_036023395.1 Myiotriccus ornatus
GCCTGCCCTGACACAGCTCCAGCCATTCCCTGGGGGCTGTCCCTGGTCCCCCCAGAGCAGAGCTCAGTCCTGCCCCTTCTCTGCCCCTGCCCAGGCAGTTGGAACTGCAGGGAGGTCTCCCCTCAGCCTCCTGCTCTCCAGGCTGGTTGTCCCAAGCACTGATGCTCGTGACTCGTCCGTGTCCATCTCCACGACAAGTCAAACAACTCCCTCCCCTCGCGTCCAGCCGATAAACCTCCCAACCGAGCCAGACTGACCTTCCTCCCCCTTTCACCCCCTCTCTCAGGTGGCCAGGAGGTGGGGCAAGAGGAAAAACAAGCCCAAGATGAACTACGAGAAGCTGAGCCGGGGGCTGCGCTATTACTACGACAAGAACATCATCCACAAGACGGCCGGCAAACGTTACGTCTATCGCTTCGTCTGCGACCTCCAGAGCCTGCTGGGCTACACCCCCGAGGAGCTGCACGCCATGCTGGACGTCAAACCCGATGCTGATGAGTGAACAGAACCCCCTCTGCTTTTGGAGAGCCTTTGGGACTGTGTTGGTTCGGGTTTTTTTTCCCCCCCAGTTTTTTTCTTTGCTGTTCTTTTCGCTGTTCGTTTCGTCGTGGGTTTGTTTCTGTTTTTTAAAGGGCGACTCAGATTTGATGCTTTGAGGATGTTGGGTGGAGGAAGAGGCAAACTTTTGGCCAAAGTTTGGTTCAGGGTAGGATGGGCTTTGTGGTTGTTTCCTCCAAGCTCCCAAGACAGGCTTTTTTTGGGGTGAAATTCTCTCCGTTTGTTACGTTGCTTTTTTTCAGGAGCGACTCAGATTTGATGCTTTGAGGATGTTGGGTGGAGGAAGAGGCAAATTTTGGCCAAAGTTTGGTTCAGAGAAGGATGGGCTTTGTGGTTATTTCCTGCAAGCTCCAGGACAGGCTTTTTTGGGGTGAAACTCTGAGTTTAAGAAAGCCAGAAAAATGTAGCTCATTTAAAAAAAAACTCAACAACCCCCTCCCCACCCTTTGCTGTTTAGAAAAAACACGATCAAATGGATCCCTGTGGTTGGTCACACAAACTGACAGCTCAAGAAATGACAATATTCCCAAGGATTTCAGGATTTTCAACTTTTTTTTGGGGGGGGGGGTGGGGAGGGGAAAAACCAACTGGGTGAATATTCCTGCTTCGGGGAGGGGCAATATAGGAAAAACACAAGAACTGTCGTTCTTGTTCCATCACTTTTCTGTCCATTGTCTTCTTTTCTACAAGATACAGATTTTTTTTTTTTTAGGAGGGATCAAGGCTCTTTTTTATTTTTTATTTTTTGATTTTTTAAAGTTTTATTTTATTAAATTTTGTGCCAGTATTTTTTATTTTTTTTTAAATAGTCTTAAGCTCTACGATGGTCTCAGTATTGCAATATTGTGTGTGTTTGTTTCTGTTATGCCAGCAGAGAATTTTATCACAGTGAGGAAAAGGAGAAAAAAAAAAAAAAAAGAACTTAGTTGATGTAGACCCCACTGGAGAATTGGAATGTTGCAACTTGGATGTGAAGGAAAACTAATTCCAAACTGGCTCCTGGTGATGCTGGCTGGGTGTGCCACCCTCATTTCCAGTCCCACACTCTGTGCTGATAAAGCTGGTTGAAATATCTCCCTTTTTTGTTTTGGGTTTTTTTTTTTTTTGCCTGGCTGTGCAAAGCCTCTCAAGCTTTCCATGGAAAATGTCTTTTTTTGCTTTTTCCAAACCGTTTCTTTGCTCAAGGATCACTTTGGTGCTTACAGAAAATTAGGGTGGTTTTCTTTTATATTTTTTTTTTCTTTTACAACAGGGAGAGATTCCCATGTTTTCAAGGTGATAAATGGAAAATACAGCAGTGGATTGAGGGAAAAAATCAGGAAAAAGTTAAAAACCCCAAGGGAAATGTTTTTTCCTTCCTGTTGTGATTGGCTCTGTCTTCAGTGCTGTGTGTGTCGACCTGCCTGGGCACAGGAGAAGGGAAATTATCCCTGCAAAGGGGCTCTTTGGGGCTCTCTGGGAGCCCAGCCCTGGCAGGGCGTGAGGGACACGAAGCAAACACCAGGTCTTGTGCTTGGGGGAGATGGTTTGGGATCAATCCCGGTGGGAGCTGCTCCCTCTGGCCTCCAAACCTTTGCTGTGACTGGTTTTTGTTCGGGAGGGCTCGATCCTGCCGGGCCAAGCACCTCCTGGGCAGGCTGAGGGGGGATCAGAGGATCAGGGAGTGTTCCCACAGCCAGGTCCAACCCCAAAGCTGGATCCACGAGGATCTGGCTGCCCACTGGAGTCTCCCACCCGCAGGCCTTTGCATCCCAAGGCAGTGTTCGAACCAGAAGTACCTTCTTTTCGTGTTGTTTGTCAGTCTTGTGTGTTTTTGGGCACTGAGGTCATTCCAGAGGCACTGTGGGGCAGTGGTGGGCTCAGAGGCTTTCCAGAGGTGCTGGTGGGCAATGCCTGCCTGATCCCAAAGGATCAGCTTGGAAGGACAGGACACTGAGTGTAAAGAGCCAAAATATTCAGGCACTTAACCCCCCTGAAGAGGGGCAGGGCTGGAGAGGGAGCCCAATCCCAAGGTGATGCTCAGAGGTCCTGGACCCTCACCCATTTCCTCCAGAGCACCTTCATATCCTAAAATTGGTCATTTTAGGGCAGGTCAGCCCCAAAATTGCTGCTTAAAAACCAGATGCCGGTGGAGGGGCAATGAGTGGGCCAAGAGGGAGCTGCAGCCGAGGGGAGCAGAGGGGGGTTTGGAAAGGGAGGTTGTTACACTCTTGGCTCATGGGCTGTGGGTGGTCCCACTGAGCCCACGGGAAGAAAAGGTGGGATGGATGGAAAGGAGGGAAGAGGGGATGGTTAGAAGGTGAAGGGAACATGCACCGAAGGAGGAAAGGGATGTTGCCCACTGGGAAGTTAAGCCCTGGCTCATCTCCTGGGCACACAGGGAGGGTGGGGAAAGCAGCTTGGCCGAGCTGGAGAGAGGAGAGGAAAACTGGGATGTCAAGGATGAGTCCCCTCCATGAGGGGGGCACCAGGGCAGAGCTCCACTGTGTCCTCTGAGCAGCTGGAAAGGGAGAGGAGGGAGATGTGAGGGCACAGAGTGCACAGGGGAGGAGCTGGCAAAGGGCATCCCAGCAGGACACTCCGTGTGGCTTGGATTCGCAGCCCTTGGAGGGGTTTTGGGGATGTTCAGGCTCTTGTCTTGCTGCAAAGTGCCCTGAGATTACCCACCATGGGTCACTTAGAACCCCCTTACACCCTTGGAAAGGTGCCAGGCACTCCAGCTCCCGTGTGCCCTGTCCCAGGACATCCCTGCTGCTCTGCTTGGATGCTCCACTGCAGCTGAAGTGCCTTTTTCAAGCAAAAAAACTGGGATAAAATTTCCCTCCAGTAGAAGGAACCGCAGGTCCAGGTACAGCCCCATCGTCCTGCCAGGCCAAATCCCTCTTCCACCCCACCACGCTTATTATTCCAGGTTTCCAAGCTGTGCTCCCAGTGATTGTGGGAAGATGGTTTAGAGGTTGGAAAGGGTGAGCTGAGGGAAGCACCTCTGGTTTTTGGGAGCAGCCCCTGGCTGGAGTTTCTCCATCGTTTCTCCATCCCATCCCAGGGACATCAGGTCCATCATTTTCTCTTTTCCTTTCCTTTTCATTCCCTCTCCAGAGACCATCCCAGAGATGTTTGCTGTTTATACACTGGAAATTTGCAGATTTGTCTCGTGTTTCTTTTGATTTTGTGCCTTTTTTTTTTCCCCTCCTCCTCCTGACTTGCCTGCTGGCCTTTGGCGAGGGCTGTGCTGGACCAGACTTGCTCAGCCCAAACCTTCTGACCTCCTGTCCTTCAGGTCCGTGGAAATTTGGGTATCCCACACGTGCTGGGCCACAAGGATGGATGTGAGGGGGCTGATGGAGATCTGCCAGGGATGGGACTCCCCCTTGGGCTGGTTTCTCTGCATGGGGGGGTTGAATTTCCCCTTGGAAATCAGGTGGGTTTGGCTCATTTTGGGACATCTCAGGTGCTTTTGGTGGGTTTTTTTGGGAATATTTTCTGTGTCCTGCTCATCTTCTGCTCTTCTCCATGTGGTTGATGTCCCTTGGCCTCTCTGGCAGAGCCCGAGCCCTTCTTTGCCCTCAGGGGCCTCAACAGTCGAGATTTGGGACCATAAAAGAGGGAATAAAACCCCCCAGTGATGATAAAAAACACAAGCACTTTTCTGCTGCCCATCTCTCTCCATCCCTCTGTGTGGGACAACCACAATCCTTGGACACTCCTGCGTGTCCAGGTGGAAATCCATGTTATTTCCACACATCCTCCAGGTTCAGGTGGAGAAATAACCAAAACTAAAAGGTTAAAATGAGATTTCACCTCCTCACCTTTTCCAAACCAATTCCTCCTCCAAAAAAAGGTCACAGAAAGCCCCCAGAAACCCAGGAAAAATCTCCATCTCTCCATCTTCTGCTTCTTCTTCCATTGGAAAATTGGGATGCCTTGGCGTGCTCTGCTCTCTGGTAGGGTCTGTATGACACCCCTGAGCTGTTGTCTACATTCCAAAGAGGTTTAAATAAATGATAAATCTATGTATACATATATGTTATAATGGAATATCTCCAGGAATTAACTCCCACAGTTTAAAAAAAAAAAAAAAAAAACAAAAAAAAAAAGAAAAAAAAAGGAAAAAAGTCTTTTTTTTTGAGGGGGGGGTTATTTTGTTTTTACACATTTTTTTTAAGCTGAGAAACATAGAAGAAGAAGAGGAAAAAAATAAAGAGATTGTTATATTGTGCTGTTCGACTATTTTCCAACTTGTATTTTCGTATAATTTATATTTTTTAAAAGCTGGGGGGGGAGGAAAGAAAAAAGAAAAGTTTAAAAGTGAGATTTAACAAGAAAAAAATAAAAAAAAAGGAAAAAGCAGGTGCTTTTTTAACTAAAAACCCTGAGCTGAGGTAGCTTAGAGATGTAGCGACGTGTGTGTGAGTCTGTGTGTGTGTTTTGGGTCTGGTTTGGTCTTTTTTTTTTTTTAAAGGATTAAAAAAAATAAACAAAAATAAAATAGAAAAAAAAAAGAAATCCCTCCTGCATTGAATTGTTAAAGAAGGGGGGGATTGGTTTTGTTTTCATTGCTGATGCTGGCACATCATTTTGCTGGAGAGTTTTTTATATACTGTAGCCTTATTTCATACCGTATTTTAAACCCTGTGAAATTAAAAGAAGAATAATTCCTAATCCCCGGTGTCGGTGTGGTTATTCCAGGCTTTTTCTCTTGGAATTTTGGGGGGCAGAAGGGGGAAAACCAAGGGGAGAATGTAGAAATGCCAACAATTACATGTTTATAAAAATTATATGTTTTATAATATCGTGTTATTTACATTTATAACAATATTTAGATTCTTATATTGGAGTTATATAGTCTATAATAATATATAATTTAAAATTAACATTATTTGTAGAATTACAGTTATTACCTATATTACTATTATGGTATTTACAAGATATTATTTATAGAAAATATACAAAGTATATATTTTATATATATTTAATAATTACAGCAATATTTATATTATTATAAATAATTCTTTATAATAATATATATTACATTAGTTATAATATTATATTATAAAATTATTCATAGATAAAATTGTATGTTTTTATTATTTCTAATAATATTTATGTAATTATACATCATTATTTCTATTAATATCCAATAACACATTATTCATTATATTATTTAGTAAAATTATTTATAGATAAAATTATATTTTAAAATTATATTATTTCTAATATTTATAGCAATATTTATAGCAACATTTATATTATTATGAACCCTTTATAATAATATATATTACATTAGTTGCAATATTATATTCTAAAATTTCTTATAGATAAACTTATATGTTTTTCTATTATTTCTAATATTTATTACAATATTTATATAATTATACATAATTGTGTTTATTATTATATATTATTATATAAATTAATACTTCAATATTAATATAATGTTATATAATGATATACTATATTGATGTTAATATAATATTAACTAATATGTTAATATATTATGTTAATATCATATTGTTTATAATATATTTATAAAATTATTTTAATATCTAATTTTACATGTTAAACTACTATATTATTTATTATATTTATAGCAATATATGATTATATATCATGATGCTATATAACATTTCATTATTTATATTATAATACTTATAAACCCATTTATATATAAAATTACATATTTTATAATATATAGCTTATACAATAGTAATATTTATATTATTATAAGCAATTCTTTATAATAATATCCAATATCACATTGTTTATATTATTCATAAAATCATTTAAATAATTATGTTTTATAATATATTATTTACAACGTTATGTCTGTATAAAATTCTATATTTTATAATATCTATTATACAAATTCTCTACTTTCCCTGTTATTGGGTGGTTATGAAAATGAAAAGTGGGGCTGAAAATGCAGCTCCACATCAGCTCCCTCTTTGGGCCGTTCCAGGGGCAATTCCAGGCTTGCCAAACTGTCTTCCATCCCAGCTCCTCCCTGGTTGCTCGGGATATCTGTGTATCCCCCCCAAAGGGCTTTTTGGGGAGAATTTTCCTCAGCAGGATCTCGGGAACGGGAGCAGCCGAGCCTGGTGGCCCCCAGCGCGTCCTCGTGGCAGCGGGAAATGCTGCTGGAATTCCTGTGTCCTGTGGACACCACGGGCTGGGCTCCAGCAGGAGGAGGAACCCTCCCGTGGGCTCTTCAAATCACACCCTTGTGCCCCAGAACTTGGAAAACCGCGGGTTTTTGTGGAATCCTGGGATACCCGGAGCTGGAAGGACCCAGAAGGAGCATCCCGGCCCTGCCCAGGAGCTGGGATGTTTTTTCCAGGGACTTTTGTGCTGGCTCTGGTGTCTCCTCGTCCCCATCCATCCATCCAGGAGGAGCTCTGGGTTGTGCCTGAGCGGGTGGGGGTTAATTGGAGCTGGTCTGGAAGTGCTGATTTACGAAGCATCTTGGAGAGGTCCGAGGTCCAGGAGCTGACGCTGATCCAAAGGGCTGGAGGGTTTGTGCGACGGGAAATTCCCAGAGGACAACATCACTGATGATTGCTGCTTCGAATCAGCACGAAGTGGAGCGGACACAGCGCCCAGGAATGCGACACTCGGATTCCTTGGACACCGAGAAGGCTGGACAAGTCATCAGGGTGATGAGGACGCAGTGGATGAATCCAGGACAGGGAAGATTTAAAACAAATCCCTTTCTGGTGACTCAACTTCCAGCCAGGCGGGAAACAAGATGTCCTGAGACACTGAGGGATGAGCGTGGGCAACCATGAGAAGCGGTCCTGGGATGGCTGTGGGACACTCCTGTGTTCTGGAAGCTCAGATAATCCCTGAATTTGAGAGGCTGGGAGAGCCCCCAAAGCTGGGAGCGTCCTGGGACAGCGAGTGCCCTTCCTGCTCCATCCTCTGCTCCAGCCGAGCAGACCAAGTGCCCTCAAAGCACAAACCCCACCTCTTTTTCCCCGGGCCAAGACCCTCCGTGCAAACCCACTGGTTGCAGAAAGATGTGGGATGGGGAAGTGGAGTTTGGGGATGTACATGGAGTTTTTCCTGTGGAGAAATCCATCCCAGCCACAGCTCTGCACCCCCAAATCCATCCCCGTTGCAGCAGCATGTCCTGCAAGCAATAAAAATTAGAATTATAGTGAAAAATGATAAGTTTAATCGTAAAAATAATAATTAATAGCAAAGCCTGGGAATTTAGAGTCAGAGAATAGGATTACCCAGGTTGGAAGGACCTCACTGTGTCCAACCTTTTTATAGGATCATGGAATAAATGAGCTTGCTGATAGAATTTAGCTGAGAGAAAGGGGTTTGCTGGGAGGGGTGAACTCCCCAGCAGGAAAACCCTGCCTGGGTGGGGAATCCAGGGATCCAGGGATGTAGGAATCCAGCAGTTCAGTGGGGCAGGAGGCAGCACATCCCTAGGGATACCTCGGGATGGATGGAGGGGCTTTGCCAGGGAAAAGCAGGTGGACACACCATGAGCTGCTGCTCTGAGTAGAGACCAGAGAGAAGAAGGGTCTTTTTGGGGTCATTGCCTTGAAATGAGACCTTTGAACTGGAGTTGGAGAGGCTGAACCAGGAACTGGAATTCCTGAACTGAGGGAAGGGCTCTGGAGAAATCCCTGAGACAGACCCAGAGAGGGGGAAGGAGGTGGTGAAAGAGGAGAAAGGGGAATTTAGGGGAAGGCAGCGAGAGGATGGAGGGAGAGTTGGAATGGGATGCTGGAGTGAGTTTGGCTCCTTCCCTGGATCATTACTGGATAATTCTTTAAGGTCCCTTCCAACCAAATCATCCTGGGATTCCATGTGGGATGAGCACAACCTGCACTTTGCATGATTTTGCATCCATCAAAGAAGGATATTCCCCCAAATTCTGCATCCCTGGGGCAAAAGATGCTCCTTGAGATGCTGCAGCCCTGAGGTGAGGATGGTCCACAAAATTCCACATCCCTGGGATAAGGATGGTCCCCAAAATTCTGCATCCCTGAGGAGAGGATGCTCCCCGAAGTGCTGCATCCCTGGGTGAGGATGATCCCCAAAATTCTGATTCCCTGCCGTAGGGTTGCTCCCTGAGATGCTGCGTCCTTGGAGTAGGGATGCTCCCCAACATTCTGCAACTGATAAAGAAGGATGATCCCCAAAATTCTACATCCCTGGGTGAGGATGGTCCCTGAGATGCTGCATCCCTGGGGTGGGGATTCTCCCCAAAATTCTGCATCCCTGGGGTTGGGATGCTCCCTGCATCCCCCTCCTGCCTCCAGCATCCCTCTGGGGAGGGATCAGGACACTCCTGGCCTGGCCATGCTGAGCTGAGCCAGCGCTGCCTTTCCATGGGGTAAACCCAGCATGTCCTAATTTTCCACCCCTTGAGTATGAACTGCCCTTGGAGGACCCAGAGTGACCCTCTGCCCCCCCAGTCCCATCTTCTCCATCCCATCTCCCGCTCCAGCTCCGGCTCAGTGGACAAGCCATCCCAGGAATGGTGCCAGTGCGTGTCCAGCTTCCATCAATGACATTTCCCAGCTGGAAAAGCTGAGGTGGAGCCAGAGCCAGGCAAGCCCTTGGCTCTGTGCAGACCACCAACGTGCCACCCCAGACCACCAGCACTCCAAACCCAAATCCAAAGGCTCACAGGGGGCTGAGTGTGAACTGGGAAGGCCAGAGGGAAGAGCAAACCCTGGCACAGGAAGGGGTTTCTTTTGGAGGGGAGAATCATCCCCTCAGGGACTAAGTGCTGCAAGGAAAACTAAACATAAAAATCCCTATGGTGGGGTTTTGCTTTGGGGTTTTTCTGTTTTCCCCCCCTCCCCATTCCTGGTTGCTCCTGCAGAAATCCCCGTTCTGGCATCTCTGTCCTCGTTTTCCACTCAGGGGGGTGAACCCTTGGCTAAATGAGCCCAAGAAAGCGGGCAGAGGGATTTGGCAGCAGGAAAGGGCTCTGTGCCAGCCTGAAGGGGCAGGAGGGGCTGGCAGGGATCCCACAGGGGAGGTTTGGGAGGCAGGATCCGGGACTTGTGGAGCTGTTCGGAAATTTGGCTTCTTTGCCCCTCTCTGCCTCTGTTTTCCCAAGTGCAAACCCGTATCCCAAACCTTCAAAAGACCACACAAACATTGGGATCCTTGTTTGGGAGCGGGGTGGGATGGCTGCTCCTGCCAGCACCACCACTGGGTTGTTTCATGGAATCCTTTTTCCAATTCCTTGTATCCTCAGCCAGGATAAACCCAGCACTGCAGGATAAACCCACATTGCTGCAGCCTCGACCTCAAACACCTCCCAGGAAAGTGGGATGGGGGACACTGGGAGATGTTTGGGGTGTCCCTGGGACACCAAACCTGGGGCTGGGATGCTCCACATGGGGCTGGAAGGATCAGGGTCCCGTGAGAAGTTCTGCCCAAACAGCTCAGGGCATTTACCATTTACTCCCCCTGAGTAAGTGGTTCTGTTTTCCCAAATCCACCCAAAGCGCTTTCCTGGGAAGATGAAGCAGCAACACAGGGGATTAAACACTGACCTGGGTCATTTTGGACCTCAGTGATGTGCAAGATGATGGTGCAAAATGCTGAGCACCACTCCATCCAGCCGGGCCCACCCACCATCCCGGGGTCTGTGGGGGCTCAGGGACACTGGGAATGGGGCTGGGGGAGGTGGTGGCACCTCGGGCATGGAGACACCAAGGATGTGCCCCAAACCCCGGGGGAAGGTGACTCTTTCCGGCCTGGACTGAAGGCACTTTGCAGCCCTCGGTGTGAACACCACGAGCATCTGTTTCCAACCCTCTGTCAGCTTGTGCTCCTTCCCCCCAAAACCCCCCAAAACCCCCCTCTCCTGTGCACCCCCCAGTCTGGCCAAGTGCAGAGCCCTTGCTGGGGTAGGGCTGCCCATAAATCTCCAGGCTCCACCTCACCAGGCTCATTTACCTTTGCAAAAACACCCTCCCCCCCAAAAAAAAATAGCAAATGAGGGAAATACCACTCTCAGCACGAAGCTGGCACGGCCCTGGCTTGGCTTTTGCCTCCCCCAGGAGAACCAGCCCTGGCACAGGGTGGGGAAATGTGTATTTATTTTTCCCTTTCCCCTTTTTGGGATGGTGCTGTTGCTCCTGTGAGGTCCCACTTTCATGGCAGACCCAACCCCTGATGATAAAAATAGGAGGTGAGGGCTCTGTGCCAGCCAGGAAAAGAGGAGAAAGAGGGGCTGAGATGCCAAATAAATAAATAAGTGGCTCTCACTGGGCTTGTGGATCCAAGGAATTTCTGGCTGCCTTGGCACTAATAGAGGGAAAGGGCTCAGATCATGGGATTTTGGGTGACACAGTAATGAATTCATGCCCTCAAGTGTAAATCAAAAGCCTCCAGCCCTGTTTCCCAGTTGAATTTGGAAATCTCTGTCCCTCCTGACCTATTTAAAGGCAGTGCCAGATTCTTGGCTGGGATGTGCCAAAGGGTTCAGATCCCACGGTGTCCAGTGTGTTGTGGTTTCTCTGGAGTGGCAGCAGCTCCTGTGGGGAGTTCAGTCCCCCAGCACCTTCCCAAACCCCCCTGGGCCCTTCAGCAGCCTTGGATGCCCTTCCCAACCCCCCTGGGCCCTTCAGCAGCCTTGGATGCCCTTCCC
>JAYRBT010000067.1:913561-938357 GCA_036023395.1 Myiotriccus ornatus
GGAGACCCTGGCACAGGTTGCCCAGAGAAGCTGTGGCTGCCCCTGGATCCCTGGAAGTGTCCAAGGCCAGGCTGGAGTCACCTGGGCTGGTGGAAGGTGTCCCTGCAATGGCAGGGGAGAGAAAAATATGAAATTTAAAGTCTGTCCCAACTTAAACCAGTCTGGGATTCCATGATCCCTCCCTAAATCCAGCACTATGATGTTGCAGCAGCACCACAATGACATGGTGCTTATTTTCCTTCCCAACCACCCCATGGCGAACCAACCTGGTGCCCACCCCCAAAACCTCCCAACCTGAGCCCAAAATGGTCATTGCAACCAGACACACAGGGAAAGGGCTGGAACTGCCCAGGCCTGGTCATGGTGAGTCACCAAGTGCTTGCTCAGCCACCAGAAAGAGCAAAAAAAAAACCCCAACAAACCCAACCACTCAACAAAAAGCCATTTGCAAGTGTTGTCAGGAAGAGCCACCAGGCACAACATGCTGGAAAACACGGTGCCGTTCCAGAGGAGAATTCCTGCTGGAGGGATCTGTGGCTCTGTGCAATCCTTCCCTTGTTAAAATTCACAACCAGGAAGGTGCAGTTCCTACAGACACGACAAACAGAACCAGAGCAGATCCAAGTGTGCAGTGTGGATTCAGGAATCTCGGCAGCTGGATTCTCCCTCCAGGAGCACTCCAGGGGGAAAACCAACCCCAGAGCTGAGGCTGCTTCCAGGAGCTGCACATTTCAGCTAAACTGGTTGAATAAACAGTCTGCTTTGGGACTCCTACTTGTTTAATCACACAAGCAAAGCTGAGAGGAACCAGTGTGGGCTGGGCTGGAGCTGCAGGGATGGGGATGGCCCAGCACAGAAGGCTGGATCAGCTCAGGAGATGGGATGAAAGAAGGATTTGAAGCACTCAGCCCCAACTCTTGCCTTTAACCATGACCCAAATGAAGTGGCAGAGGCGAGTGTTGTCAGGAAGAGCCACCCTGGAAAACGTGATGCTTATCCATAGGAGAATTCCTGACCGTGGCCTGGGCATCTGAGCAATCCTTCCCCACGGAAATTAGCCATGAGGATGTGCAATTCCTACAGAAATGATAAACCAGAGCAGGTGTTTGTCCTCCAGCCCCGTGTTGTGTGAGGACCCCCACCCTTTTCTCCTCGTGGAGCACATCCCTCCCCATCCCCTCTTTTTGTTGTTTTGTGGGTTTTTTTCTCAGCCATTCCTTTTAAACCAGAGGGATCTTCGCTTGGGGTTGCTGGAACTCCAGAAATAAACACAGAAGTTTCTGGTGGTGGATAAAAAATGACTTGTGGTTTGTGAGTGACTTCTGTGCATTCAGCTTCCAGATGCTTCCAAGGGCTGGCTCTGCCGAGGGAGCCGTGACGTGGCCTGGGAAAAGCAGGGCTGTTCAAAGCCAGGCACTGGGGGCCCAGATTTTAGGGAATGGTGGGAGGAGTGGGAGCTGGTGGAGCTGTGGAGAGGGGGGGGTTTATCTCAGCAACACTCAACCCGACACTGGTGTCTTCCCATGTGCTTTTCTAAGGATGAAGGTGGCCTGCAAGGGTGGATTAGTTCAAAAAAACACCTAATTGAGGTAATTCACACCTAAAAGTCATTAGAAAAACGGGAGCTCAGTCCTTGCTTCCCTGTTTTCTTCCCAAGAACACCTAGAGTCTCAGTTGTCCCTTTGCTCTCCTCGTCACACTCTGGTGGCACTGAGAGTTCCAACCCCTGCACGTCCCACTTTCTGCTGGATAAACCTTCTCCACGAGCTTCCCCTCACCCACCTGCAGCCTCCAAAACCCCTGGAACAGTCCCTGGCTCCATCCTGAAGCCCCAGCACAGGGATGTGATGGATGGGAAGAGCAAAGTCTTGGGGGGCTCCAGCCCTCAGGAGTGCCATGGTGACCTGCGGATGAAATCCCAGCCTCCCATAGGTAGGTTTTGGGAACATCCCCTTGGAAAACCAGCCAGTGAGGAGACCAGCAGATGTCCTTTGGGAAAAGCAAAGCCTGTAGCAGAAGAGTGAAGGAAAGTGCAGCCCAGGAACTGGGAGCTGTGAAGGTCTGACGCCATCCAGATTTCTGCAGGAAACAACTCCAGGACACTTCCACCACAAACTGGGCACTGCTGCTGCTTGGAGAAGTCCATACACCATCAGCCCAGGCTATTTTTCCCCCCTCTTCCTTTCCAAGCATGGTTTCAAGCCCACAGCCAGCTGGGTGTCCTGGGAAATAACCCTCCCACCACTTTCCCTCTCCCTGAGAAGGACACGAGGGAAGCAGATGAGGGGTCTCTCCCAGGTCAGTGGGAAGCACATGGTGGGATTATTTGGGAATGTTTTTCCAAGGAGGCAACACTGGCTCTTCATCCCCATCACCAGCTCCGGGACTGAGGTGGTTCCTCAGGCTCCACTCAGGAGAGCCTGGGGTGGGCTTGAAAGCCAGGCTGGAGAAGACAATCTCCATCTGCTTTCCAGGAATGGGGGATGAACATAAGGGATTGTGACCTCAGGAGGGTTGAACGGGCCAGGACAGCTCTCCTCTTCCAAGCAGGATCCTTGGAGATGTGGGACATGCCCACCCTGGAGCCCGGGGCTCTGCCAGCTCCTCGGTCACTCCAGCTGCCAAAGGAAAGACAAGCCTGAAAAGATTCTTCCTGGCAAAGGCAATAATCCCTCAGGACACGTTTCTAGGTGAAGAAGGTGGTTTCTGATAAGCTGTGTTTGAGAGATGTCTGCTTTCCATAGAAACTCTAGGACTGACATTCCCGAAGAGGGGAAGGAATCAGCCCGGAAATCCTGTGTGGGAGTGAAAGGGGCAGAGTTTGGCTTTTATCCGCAAAATATCCATTTTCTGGGGGTGGAGAGGACTCAAATGGAATCAAAACATGTTTTGACCAGCACTGCAAAGAATTCCAGCATCTTTTTTTCTCCCGAAGACTCCTGGTACCGGAGTCTGTCACCCAAGGAGATTTAACAGCATGGCACCAGGGCTTTGGAGGATCCCAGAGGGATAGATCCATCTCCCTGGTGGGGACAGGTGACCCAACCAACCTGCTGAGTTCTTGCTGGGCCAGGCAACTCCATCAACACACTCTGAACAATTCATGCACTTCCATGGCCACCTTGTTTTCCTGGACTGGGAGAAATCCTGTTTCCAGGAGCAATCCCATGGGCTTTCAGGGCATTTGGGTTTTTCCCTGTGTGAGGGTGGCAGGAATTGACTCTCTGAGCATCTTTGGGCCCCTCAACAGCAGCTGCCTTGGCCCAAAGCCCAGGAAGGGATTTAGAGGGACAAGAGCAAAGGATAAACTTCACCCCTGAGTCCCTGGGAGCTGGAGCGACCTGGGAGAGGAGACTTCATCTTTTAATGTTTGTGAACACCTGCTGGAGAAGGAGTTTGGGGAGGAGGAAGAGTTTGGGAAAGCTGGGAATCTCCTCCTGGGCTCATCCAATTAGTGAGGAAAACCTGGGGAACACACCCAGGATGGTTGTGGGGGGGGACTGCAGGTCCCTTTGGCTGAGGCTGATGGAGGTTTTAGCACCTCCCAGGGGAGATATGGCCTGGATTGCTTTCATCCCAGCTTTCCTGATTGCTCCTGAAATCCCCCCATCATCAAGGATTTGGGACTTGCTCCGGTCTTTGCAACTGGACCAAAATAAAGCAAATAAAAATATAAGGAATAAAGTAAAGTTGTGTTTAGTGGTCCTGTTGCTATGAAGGGATTGAAGTCAGCTGGAAACTGCCGTGGGTGAGGAAGCAGCTGGTCCAGGAGGTGGCTTTCTGGATGTCCCCAGGGCTTTATCAGCAGCCAGGGAAGGAGGAACACTTTGATCTGCTCCGTCCTCGCCAACCTTTTACCACCACCCGCTCCCTGTCCTGCCCAGACCGGGTTTCCCACGGGAGGAACCGGGAGCTGAGCATGGAGAAAAGCTCTGCAGAGGGCAGGGAAAGCAGGGGGACCCATCAGCTGTGGGGTCTGGGGGTGCCCTGCCCTGTTGCCCCATCCCACCCTCCCGGGGAGCCACTTCAAAACACAGCCCGGCCCGTGACCCCCCAGCGCAGGAATGAAGGGTTTTACCAGGGCTGGGACCGAAAATTCCCCAAGTCCCCAAGCTGAGTGTTATCCCTGGGAGTCTAAACATGTTCCCTGGCATCAATCACTGGTAATAGAAACCAGAGCTGGCCGCTGGCCCCGCTGAGTCAGTGCAGCCCCTGACGCCGCTTTGGGAAGGACGCACGGAGGAGGCTGAGAATGGGCCAGCAAAGAAATTCCAGGCAGGACTTGGAGCTTTGGGCTTCGCTTTTTTTTTTTGCCTTTTTTTTTTTTTTTTGGTTTGTTTGTTTTAAAGTGAAATTTCAAAATTGGAAAAACGCAAAAGGGAGTAAAAATAGAAAGTAGAAATAACAACTGAAGAAACCTGAGAGATCTGCTGGGCCTGAACCTCCCACCTCCTCCTGCCTCTTCCACCGCCCTTCTCCACCTCCCTACACAAGGTTTAGTTGAGAGGGGGGAGCAGGTGGGACCATGGCAAGAGAAAAGGTTGGACAGGGCTTGGAGCAACCTGGGCTAGTGGAAGGTGTCCCTGCCCATGGCAGAGGGTGGAACTGGATGGGCTTTAAGGTCCCTTCCAACCCAGACCATCCTGGGATTCCACGTTCTGTGGAAAGCCTCCTGATCCAGCTGATGTTTTCATGGCACCCTGGAGCAAAGGGTGTGGGGTGATACCAGAGCCACGCCATCCTACAAGCCCTCAGTGAGTCCCACTGTGATTTATGGTTGGACTCCTCGACCTTAGTGGTCTTTTCCAACCAGAATGATTCCACGATTCTGTGATTTCAGGTGCTGCTGCTTGACACGAAAACAACTCCTCCCGATGCTTTACCAGGAGAAGCAGAGATGTCACCCAGGGGGTCTAAATCCTTGCTCCCGCCCCTTCTCCATCCCTGGGCATCTCACATTCAGATCTTTCCCACTTCTCCAGCTGTTTTAGATGGGATGAACTCAGAGAAAGGTCGCTGTGAGACTAATTCAGTCGCAGGAGCACTTAGAGGAGATGGACTCTGAAACAGTTAATGAGCTTCCAGTAAATGATCACCTCTCCCCACTATTTAGAAAGTGACTGGTAGAGGCTCCTGATGGGGAGATAAATCTCTCCAGGACCTTACTGGATGGTTCCAAAAGGCAAAAGGATTGTTTTCAAATCATTTGGAGTCACTGGGATGTTTTGGAGCATCAGGGTTTGACACCCACACAAAGAAAATTGCAATTGGGGAAGAAAACCCAACCAAAACAGCCCCCTTAAATCCTCCCTCCCCGAAGCTTTTTCCCACCAGAAGAAAACTTGGCTGTTTTATAGAAATGTTTAACAACGTGCTGACAATCCCAGCCCCTGCTGCAGCCTCAGGCTCATCCCCGGGGGCTCCTGAACTCCAAACCTCTCCAAACCTCCTCTCCTCTCAGTGGAGTTCTCAGTGTGGAGTGGAGGCATTTTCTCTTTTTCTTCATATTCCTGTTGGTTTGACGTCAAACCTGGGTTTGGCACGTGGAAATAACACTTTAGGAGCTGTTTTCTTGGCCAAACCTGAAGTTTTGGCATCTCCTTGAGATAATCAGGGCCTGTATCCCACAATGATAAAGGAAAACTGGCATTGTGTCCCCCCCCCCCTTTTACCTTCATCATCACCCCTCTCCCCCAGAAAAACGTGACAAAAAGAGGCTGAAAATGGGCTGTTTCACCAAAACTTCTTTCTTACAGCTCCGATTAAAGAACAATGGGGTGCATTTGCCTTATCGCGGCATCTCGGAGCCGCCCTGGGGGCCGAGGTCGTGTTTATGGGTGATCCGAGAGAAGGAACGGGGCGAACCCCGATGGTTCGATGGCTCCTGCCCACGCACCCGGCCCTGAAAGGGATACCCGGCCCCAGATGGAGCCAATTAGGGGGAGCCAGCAAGGAAAAATATTCCACAGGTGCTGCGGGACCTCTCTGGAAACTCCAGACGCTGCTTTTCCCAACACTTCAAACCCCACTCGGATTTACTCGGAATTACGGCTCTTTTCCTGCGGGGGGGTTTGGGAAACACTTGGATGGTGTTGGGGGAGATTTTACCTCTTTTTCGTTCTTGTCTTTTGCTGCTTTTCCCAATTTTATACCCCAAAATTTGTTTTTTTTTCTGATTCTCTGTCTAATTCTCGATACCCAAATGTCTCACCACGTTCAGTTCTTTCCTCTGGAACCTCCCTCTCATCATGACTGAAATAAACCCTTTTTGGCCCCAAATATCCCACAGGGATAAAACTCCCCAGGTTTTTCCAAGGAAAGCACTTCAGGGAGGCTCCTCACTTGGGGATTTTAGAAGGGATTTTTGGACTTTTTGGGTTTATTTGTCCTTCAGCAGAGAGAAAGTGATCTGGGCAGCATTCCTTTCTTTGGAAAGTATCCCATATATCCAGGAGGAGTTGGGCAGTGGCTTTTACTTTGTCCAGGTTTGCAGGGAAACTTGTATGAAAGTCTCTGCCTCACCCCCAGGATATGAAGGAGAAGTTAATACTCATCCCTTCTCCGTGCCTCAGTTTCCCCCCCTTAAAAATGATATCAAAAATCACTTCCCTCTGGGTTTGTTTTTTTTTTTTTTGGCAGAAGAGACTCCCAGGCTCTGCATTTTGGGAGCAGAAGACAGAGCTGAACAGCACCAGTGGAAAGGATGGAGGAAATGGGGGGAAAACACCAATAAAACCAGGGGACAGTGGTTTTTTTCTTGCATTTTAGGTCCAAGGCACAGAGCTGAACAGCACCAGTGGAAAATGGAAGAAGGGGGGAAAAAAACCCCAAAACCTGAGGACATGCTTTTTTCCACCCCATGCAAACAGCACAGCACATTCCCAATGCCACCACCGTGTTCTGCAGGGATGGCAGGAGCTGGTTTTCCCCCCTGCTGGTATTTTTAGCAGCTGCTGCCCCTGGGCACTGCCCTGATCCCAAATTTCGGGGCAATGCATCTTCCCCGGGGTCATTTCCTCCGGGCAGGGCCCCCCACGGCCAGGGCAACACTGGGAGCTTCTGTTCAACATCTGCTCCTGCTCCTCCCGTGGCCTTTTGGGTCACTGGCCGTGCCCAGCACAGCTCCCCTTTCACCCTGGCTGGGAGAGGGAACAGCCAGGACGGGGCTGGGAGGCTGGATGTGCTGCCCACCCCCACAGCAGGTCACCCACGGGGGTCACCTTTGGTGGCCCTGCCCTTTGATCCACTGATCCCAGGGAAACGCAGCTTTTCCCACCAGATAACTCGGTGTTATGGGGCATCAATTCTCCAGCGTTGCCGAGCCTTGGAATCCACCTTTCCTCCAGGAATTTGGAGTCCAGCAGCCAAACTGATCCTGGGCTTAGAGACGTGGGTTCAGCACCAAAGTCCTGGAGCCTCCTTGTTTTTCGGCATGAAATCCCCCCCCAAAGGGCAGTAAAATTCCTTTTTGTAGCTCAGGGAGAAACATCACCCTCACTTTGCCTCCTGATCCTCTGCGGCATCACCAGGTGAGCCCCAGCAGGTCCCCACGGGCACCTCCAGGCTGGGGCAGGAGGTGGCATTTCCCAGCCCTGGGAATTCGAGCACGTGGTTTTCATTTTCCTCCCGATCCGCAGAGAAAAAGGAAACCCGGGAAGATTTATGGGCTCCCTTCTCCTCCGCCGGGTTTATAAATAGCATTTCTCAGGTGCTGGGCACATGGTGGCTTTGGGGAAGGGGGAGGGGGGGATCAAAAGAAACATCCTCTCCCTTTTCCACGTGTCTGATCCCTGCTCCCAGCTCGGAATGGCCACACTGACCTTGCTGGGTTCAACTGGAGATTCACTGGGGGAGTTTTGCTGCCTGAGCCCCCTGAAACGAGCCCTGACTTCCACTGCACAGAAGTGAGTCAATCAATGAGTGGCCTGGCCATAACTTTGAGTTTTTACCATTATTTTTCCCTTCAAACAGTGATTTGTAAATTTTTATCAAGCTGTTTTCCCGGTATTTTTGTGGGTTTTTTAACTGAAAATTTTTACTTCCGAAAGAAAAGTTTAATTTGAAAATTAAACTCGCAACCTCCAGGAAAGGAAAGGAAACAGCTGGAGAGGTGGCAGAGGAGGGGAAAGGGGGTTTTAAAAAAGAGATAAATACAATTTCTACGGCTTGTTTTTTTCCTCTTTTGCCTGAATTTCTGTGTGTCCATAACAATGGCATTCAGCTTCCTGAAAGGGCAGCTCTTGGCTTTACCCAGGAACTGTTGATCTGAATTATCAGCAGTTTTCCCCCTAATAACCCTCAGATTATTGACGCTGTAAGAGCCTCTGAAAGGACCCTTTACAGAAAGAAAAGAACAACCTTAAAACGTGCCGAGCTCATTTTTAAGTCACCCTCCTAAATGGCTTTGAAACACCACCACGTGTCACCCGGAGCGTTCAGGGCCAAGCAGGTCAAACCCAGTGGAGGTGCCAGCATTTGAGAAGCCACCAACACACCACAGCTCCCCAAAACTGCAACCCATGGGAAGAAAACACCCCCAAAAAAACCCCTCTGAGAAAAGTCAGGGGCAGAAAAAAGGCCGGTGATGGTTTCCCATCAAGTTTTTGAATGTTTTTAGGGAAAAGGGAGTTTTCCCCCAGGCTGGAGCTGTACCAGTGGTGGCACAGACACCACGAGGATTTATCTTCCCCTGCTCCCTGCAATTATCACACGATCCTTATCTCCCACCATTAAGAGGAGTTGTTACAAGCACAGCTCGGGGCTGATCCTCACCCTTCCCTGCACCCGGGACACCCTACCCACCCCAGATAACATTTTCCGTGGGGAAACAGCTTCCAGAAGGGCTGATGGTAAAACTGGGGCAGGATTAACCTTTTCAGACCCCTCTCTGAGTTTGGAAAGTGCCTGGTTATTTGTTGTTTTTTTTTTTCTTGGAGATGTCAGGCCCCGGAATAAATAGATGAGAGAAGTTTTCCAGCACTCGATGATTCAAATCTCCTTCCACTTACAAAAGGGGTGGTTTGGGTTTTTTTTTCGCAGATGCCTTTACTGATTCCAGTGTCGATTTGCAGAGGAGCTGTAAATGGAGGATTAGGAGCCTTCGGCAATCAGTGCTGTTCCACACACATTTGGAGCAGATTTCCAGGTGATAGAACTCCACACACGTCAGCGGGAATGGACTCGAGGCTGGAAAATCTTCCTCAGTAGAGTTGCAAAATGACCAGCTGCTGGTTTAAAGCTGTTCTTTTCAAGCAAAATGATGAAACAATGGCTTTTTGACTAATTAGTGTGTGTTGTGTGTTTTTTGATCCTGTTTTTGCCCAGGCACCGGGGCGTTGTGTCTCAGCCCCGTGTGCCATCCACACCTGGGGTTGATTTTCAGAGGCACGGGGGATTTTGGGGCTCACAAACCGAGGAATCCCGGCCTGTCTGCTGAGTGTCCAGGGAAAACAGGCTCTGTCCACCCTGCCAGGAGCTGGACTTCCCAGCCCCTCTCAGAGTGACCTCCTGGCCAGCTGGATTTAGGGATTTGAGCCCGCTCCGACCAAGCCCCTTGGCCTTTGCTTCTGTTTGGGGCAGCGTCTTCTGGCTTTAGCCGAGACGTTTTCCAGACTGCCATTATCTCCCAGGGCTGGCCATTCCCACCATTCCCTGACCATACCTCCCATTCCCACCCTTCCAGGTGCCCCATCCAGCTGTGTGTCCCCTCTGCTCTGCTCCCAAACCCACCCCCCGCACGTTTGACATCCCAAATAAACCCTCCCCTGAGCACTCCCAGCCCTGCCCACCCATCCAAGAGGTCCCAGGTGTCCTCCCCGACATCCTTGGGCTGCACAACCTCAACCCCTCACCCCGAACAAGGTCCTTTGAACTCCCCCCCTCCGGCTGCCACGAGCCGGCCGTGCCTGAACAGGGTTTTAATCTGGGGAGGAACGGATTTAATGCCCAGACAGGGCTTAAATGGGGCAGATCTAAGGCAAGCCTGGCAGGTGTGATGGAAAGCAGATGCCTCCTCCGTCGGCTCTCCGGTTTTGGAGGGTCTGGTGGGAAAAGCGGGATCAGAAGCAGCTCCCCGGCTGTTCTGTGGGGTGGGAAAGCCGGGAGAGGAGAGGGGAAAGGGCAGAACAGACAGCAAGGAAGCAAAGGGGAAAACAGAGGAGAGGAGAAAAGGGCACAGAAAGGTGGGATGATGCAGAAGAAAGCAGCAGCTCCTCCACAGACAAAGCACTTTCCTGCCAACCTCCAAAAAAATTCACAAAATAAGTTGCTGTTTTCCCGGTTCTCTTCCAAAACCAACGTCCTTCCCTGCGGTAAACAGGGCTGTCTCGAGGATAATTCTTATCTCATCTGAGCATCCTCTTCTTTTTTTTTTTTTTAATCAAAAGTAATCCTGCCGAAAGGTAGTTCAGGTAAATGGGAAAAAAACACCCATGAAATGGAAAAAAACCCAAAACAAAACAAAAATATAGCATATTCTGTATGATTTTCAGGGTTTTTATGACTTCCAGGGCATATTGTGGAGTTAGGGAGCTCCTGCTCATTTCTACCCCCGGCTCTGAACAGCCCAGTGAATTAACACCGATTTATCCCGGCAGGAGACCCGGATTTTGGGAATGGGGGCTGGAGCAGCCCTGGCCCCTGCAGAGGTGAGCAAGGTAAAGCTCAGCTCTGTCTTCTGCCACTCCCACAGCTGCAGTTGTCTCTGCACTAAGTCTGTGTGACTTATTAAACATCTCAAATCAGGATTTAATTTAGTTTTAATAAGACAGTTTGGGAGATGTTAATTAAATTGAGTGATTAAAACCACATGGGCTGGACTTGGCTAATACATTTCCTCTTTTATTAAGTCCATTAAAAAAAATAAGAGGAGATAGAAGGGAAAAAAAAAAAAAAGCCCTTTGGATGCAGCAACACATTCAAAAGCTTCTTTTTCCTTTGCTGAATTAAATGTGTCTCCAGTGTAATGAAGATGAATAAATACCAAAATAGAGGTGAATAAATACCAAAAAACCAGCCAGGTGGACCTGAATCTTCCCAGGCTCAGCAAAGCCTGGCTTGAGGATGAAGCTAAAATGGTGAAACCCCTTAAACCAAAGTGCCCAACAGGTTTCTGCAGCCAGAATTCCCTCAGATTTCCACCCCCATTCCTGCTGGGTTATGGATGGGAGCGATGCAGCCACGCGTTGTTTCCATCCCTTCGTGTTCCAGCGGGGAAAACTGCAGGAGTGCAACTTTTTATCATCTCCCCTAATCAGATTTGGCCTACCTCTGGCAAAAACTGCTGCTGGGAATGTCTTTAGTTGCAGGAATTGTCAGGGTGATTGGGTTAAGCCGAAGAAAAACTCCCCGGTGCTTTGGAAATGACAAATATTTTATTAGCTGGAAGTGTAACTGGCTCTAATTAACTTAGCAGGCCTGGTTGAGTAGATTTATAAGCTTTAGAGGATATAATGCATTGGTGAGACAATCCAAACTGACCTGGGTAGGAAATTCTTCCTGTGCTTCCCAAATTAAGCTGTTCTTTAGGTCTGGCCCAAGCACAGAGAGCTCCTGGGGCTGCCCCAAGGGCTGCACAGTGTGGGGAGCCCACCAAGGTTTTATCCCTGTTTTCCTCCTTCATTTCTCTGGAATTTCTCCTCTTTTTTTTGCTGTTATTTATGGTGGATCTACACTAGCAGGTCACGTCTCTCATTTGCTGATCCACCTTGGAAGATCCTGGTCCTTCTACGGCCTTTTGTGCTCAGCCTGGGGATGGAAAGGGATTAACACCACAAGGGACGAATTTTAGGCAGCTGATTTTATTCACCAGAGCTGGAAAACACCAGAAAACACTGGGAAGTGAACCAAGAGCCCTTTCTTTCTGTGTTTCCATGTTCTTCTGTCCCCCCCAAAGAGCCTCTCGATGGGTTTCGAGCTGCTCACAGTGCAGACACCGGCCCTGTTCTTGTGGAGATTAAGATCTAAAAAGCCAGAATTATATTAAACAGAGTATTTATTATATGTATCCCTGGGAGTTCACTGAGCCAGGGTGGAAAAAACTGGGAATCCCAACTGAATTGGTGGGGAAGCTGAGGCAGGGAGGGGACAAGCTCCCTGCAGGAGCCTGGGGGTGTGAAGACACTGATGGGATGTGCCTGGATGTGTTCCCAAGGAAGCTGGAATGGAGCTAAACATCTCCAAAGTCCAGTTTTGGAGGATTAATTGGATTTCCACAGCCTTAAGCCAGGTTTTGCTGACCTGCCCAGAGCCACCCCGTTGATGTCCCTGTGTCCCATGGGTGTGGGTAGTGGGGACATGTCACACTCTCCTCCTCCCAGTGATGTTTATCCTCCTGTCTGACCAATCTTCTGCTTGTCCTGGTTCCTCCTGGCCTGGATGATCCTGCAGGGAATCAAGGGGGAAGGGATCAGGGCTTGGGAAGGGATTCTGGGGGAGCTGGTGGGGAAAGGACTTTGATTTTCCTGCTGTGGGGAGAGGGATGAGTCCACACAAATAAATGGATGTGGGAATCTGAGGAGGGGTTTTCATCGGAACCTCTCAAATTTCCAGGGGACTTGTTTCCTTCCCCACCACAAGAACAGTTCATTAGGAAGATAAACCCAGGAAATTTGGGGGGTTTTGGCCCTAAATGTGGATTTCCTCCCTTGCAGGGAGTCCCTGAGCGCTCAGGTTTCGGGGCTCTGCAAATCCTCCCCATCCCACAGCAGGAAGGATCATGGACCATTTCTCCAAGCCTTTTTTGCATTTGTCATTAATCACAAATGATTAATCTTCCCCCTCCCATGGGTAAAAAAAATCCCCCCCAGATATTTGGGGTTCCTTTGGAGAGGCTGATCCCCTGGAAATGCATTTTTCCCATCAAATCCCTGCAGGGATGATGGAGCCATGGAGCCATCCTGAAGCACCTGCCCGGGGTTCTCCAGGTGTTCCTTGCTGGAGTCACCATCCTGAGCATCTATAATTTTTATATATCCATATCTGTAAATATATATATATTCTATAAAATTATGGTGTTTATAGATTGGTATTTATTTTTATTTTTCCAATTCAGTTTAAATGTTATATTTTGTATTTATATTTATGTTTCTATTTTATTTTTATATCTGTATTATATATTTATACTGTTATTTATATTTAGATTTTATATAGTCATTCCAATTTTATATTTATATTCATTTTATATTTTAGTGTTGGTTTTGATTTGTATTATATTTTATTTATTTGTATTTATACTTTATATTTACTATACGTTTTAATTTTATTTTTAGATTTATATTATCTTTTATATATTTGCATTTATATGTTTTATTTATTTGTTTTATTTTTAGATTGATAATATATTTTATATATTAGTATTTTTATTTTACATTTATATTAATTTTATATCTTAGTTTTACTTTTAGATTGATATTCTATCCTATATATTTGCATTTATATTTTGTATTTATATTTATTTTGGTTTTATTAGTATTTTATATTTATATTATGTTTTATATATTTATATTATCTTTTATAGATGCTCTGGCAGCCTTGGGGCTGTGCCCACTGCCCTGGGGAGCCTGTTCAGTGCCAACCACCCTCTGGGGGCCACCTGCACCAGCAGCCTCTGTTCACCAGCTCCACCTCAGAGATCCAGAGATCCAGGCCATCCAGACATGGCCTTTCCATGGAAACCCCATATTTTGCTTTAGAATTAAAATAAAATTCAGAATGAAAACTCACATCTATTTTTTTTTTTTAATGTTTATTTTTCCTCTGAGTTCTAGTCCTGCCAAACCAACACATCAAAAAACCACCCCAGGAGCTGCTTTGATCCCTTCCCTCCCAGACATCAGGGAATCCTGGTGAGTGCCCGCACAAACCTCCAGCTGGATTTCCATCTTGTTGTCATCCTGAGCAAAGGAATTTCAGTTCCCTTGCAAGTTAACACTGTTGTGATCCTCCTGAGTCCTTAACTGGGCATTATTCCCATTATCCATCCACCCCAAACCCCATAAATAACAACCCCAATGACCTGACAAATGAGAAAGCACTGGACATTTAATTTTGATATCAAACATTGATTAACAGGAGCTGTACTGATTAAAAAAAAAAAACCAATCAAACAAACAAACTTCTTTTCCTATTTTTTTGTGGAAAAAGTAAAATCAATGTTTGCAGGCAGCTGCTCCCCCCCAGATGTCCCAGTGCCAACCAGGTCGAGCAAACAGCCCAACCCCAAAAACCTTGGGCTGGGCTCCGGGGTAGGAAACATCTGCAATTCCATTTGCCTCGCCTGTCACAGGCAGATAAAGAAGAAATGTCCAGTGACAGCCGCGGGCTCTGCACATGTGACAGCCCAGCCAGGGCTCCAGGTGGGATTTCAGGGGGAATTCATGGGTTGGGACCGGGAAAAACCCCCACAAATACTGGAGCTTCGTCAGTCAGGGCTATTGTTTGGCTGCAGATCCAAGGGGGAAACAACGGCTCCTGTTCCTCCGGGGATGAATGGACACAGGGATTGTTGTCCCCACCTGGAGCGGGGGCTGAGGGCTGGGGACAAGCAGCAAAGATAATTATTTCTGCAGTGTTTTGACTAACGAGGGGCTCTGGACGGGGGTTTCCTGCAGGGCTCGCTCCACCCGGGCTTTGCAAGGCTCGGATTAACAAAGCTTTGGTCGGCTTTGTTCAGTCCCTGGTGCTGGGACGGCTCCGGGTGGAGGGAGGGGACCGTGCCACGGAGGATGTTGGATATGGGGCAGTTCGGCCCTGGGGTAAACTATGGGGTTAATGATGTCTCTGTTTAGGCAGAAAAGGGGGGAGATGGAGATGAATCCCGGGCAGAGCAGAGAGGGGGATGGTGGGAACGGGCACCTTTCTGCCCAACCTGCCGATCACAACCCATTCAGAGCAAACCCAGGTGTTGGTTTTCCTCCTTTTTTTACAAATTCCCCCTCTTTCTGCCACAAGAAAATACCTTTTCCCTGCTCCCTGGCTGTCCCCCTGCCAGGACAGGATCAGGGTGGTGGCTGAGGAACCTCCACTCACACACACCCACCCGAGTAAACCCAGCTGAAACGGCTCAGGCCACGTTTTCTCGACACACCTTTTCTCATTAAACACGGAGTTTGTTTTTTTTTTTTTTTTTTTGGTGAGCCTGAAACGAATCCCTGCAGCCCCAACCCCACCCTGTTGTGGCCCGGCTCTGTCACAGAGGTCACTTGGCAACTCCCAAACAGCAGCTCCACCCTTTGCCAGCACTGATTTACCTCCTCGACAACAAAAACTATCTGGGCAAAAGGTCTTTTTCGCTGGAATGAACTATTTCACACACCAGATCAGCACAGAATGGAGATCTTTTTTTTTTTTTTCCCCTTTCTTAGTATAAAACACATCCAAGGCTTGTCTGCATCTGCCATGATCTGCTGGGCTACAACCAGGAGAGAAGAAAGAGTCCATTTTGGGCCCAAATCTGAGCCTGGATGCTGTTTTGGGGTTACACATCATTTCAGGGAGGCAGAAGGACTTGAGGTAGCCCAGATCTTATTGCCTGGACAGTCTCTCACGACAAACTCCCGAGGTTGGTGCCGTGCCTGACTGAGTTCCGACAGCGATAGGACATCGAGACCTCAAAGCCACAATGGGGAGCTCCATTCCCCAAAAAACCCCCCAGATTCCAGCTCACACTGAGAAACCTGCACACAAACCAGCCTTCAAAGGGCCCTGCCAACCCACACTGGGCTACCCAGCCCTGCAGAGAAACCAGCCCTTGAAGGGCCCTTCCAACCCAAACCGCTCCATGATTCTGATTTCCTGGAGATGCAGGGAACACCATCACCCATCCCAGCGCATCCTGCGTCAGCCCATCTTATCCCAGATTTCCGGGGTTCAGCGGGTCCATCCCCAGCTGCTGTCCCTCTCTGCTGGAGGGATCCGTGGCACTGAGTGCAGTGGAGCTCCCCGGGAGGGGCCGGGCCCGGCTGTGCCGAGCGCCGTAAACAGGAAGGTGCGGAAGCAGGAGCGCAGCCCCGGCTCATCCAGGCTGCACAATGCTCAGGAAAGGGGGATATAAATACCCAGGGTCAGGGCCGGGCTCCAGGGAACAATAGGGAGTGGGAGGATGGAAAAGGCCGGCGGGGACGAGCCGCTCGTGCTGCTGGGCCAAGGCCACCCCGGGCGGTGCCACCGCCACGCAGCTCCACCGCCGCCGTTTGGGGGTGCAGGGGGTGAGGGTCCTCCCCAAACCCCCAGGAAATCATAGGATCGTGGAGTAGTGTAGCTTGCCAGGCGAGATAGGAGGATTTAAGAGATTTAAGATCCCACCATGAGCATCCCAACAGCCTGGAGGGGAAGGGTCCCACCTCCTGCTCCACACCAAGGCTCTCCGGGCTTCACAGGGACACCCTAAATTTATCCAGGGTGCCCCATCCCTGGAAGTGCTCAAGGCCAGAGCTTAGAGCAGCCTGGTCCGGTGGAAGGCATCCCTGCCCGTGGCAGGGAGTGGGATGGGATGAGCTTTAAGCTCCTTCCCAATCCAAAGCATCCTGGGATTCTACAGGACCTTACACCGATGCAACTCAACAGAGGTGTTTGGGTCCTTCTCATCTTCTCCAGTGAAGAACTGAAGCTGCTTTTCCTGAGCTGGCTGGAGGCAAGACAGGATTCCCCACCCTGCTCCAGAATCCTGAGGGGTTATCTGTGCACTCGGCCACGGTTCCTGAGGACACAGGAGGTTGTGATGCTCCCCTGCTGTCCCATCCACCCCACAAAGCCACCTTCTGCTCCACGTTGATCCAAAGACGTCAAGGGAAGTGAAAGCCATGGACAGATAAACCCACAAAGGGGGGGCTGCAGAGAGGGGGGTCAGTGAGACCCATGGGGCAGCAGGGGGGGAGGGCAGAGAAATCCTTGGGCAGATAAACCCCCAAAGCCAGGGCTGCAGGAGGGGGAGGGCAGCGATAGTGTCGGCTCCGGGTGAGGAGCGTCAGGACCTCGCTGGATAACGGAGCCGGGTCAGGGCCAAAAAGAATTGCAGGAAACATCTTGGCAGCTCCTGAGAGCGTCGTGACAGCCCTGGGGGGGAGCCCAGCCCCCTCGTCCCCCCCCAGACACGGCGTGGTCCCGGCACAGCACGGGGATGCTCAGGAAGCTGCTCCGCTGGGAGCTGCTCCCGGACAGTGCCCCGGGGCTCAGATTTCTTCCCGCGCGTTGATTTTCCACTCTGGCCCCTCGGAGAGGCACCACATCGTCCCCTGGGATTTGTCCTCGTGCCTGAAAGGGCTTTTTGACCACTGGGGGTGGAGCAGCACGGAGATCTCCGTGAATTTGGCACTGGAAATGCCCCAAATTTCGGTCAGAAACAGGGTGGGGTTGTTGCTCCGGTCTCTGGACTTGCCCTCCCCTCATCACTGACCCTATAAAAGATCCCAAAGATTTCCCATCTCTAATCCTTAATGGTGTCCCTGAGGAGGCTCCTGTGCTCTTAATGCCTCTCCCCTGGGAATGAGCTCCAGGACAGGGATGGTTCAGGAGGGCCAGAGGATTCTGGAGGCACAGATATCCATTAGGAATGACAGCTAATGGCTGGGATAACATCTTGGAAGTGAACCCCCCCCCCCGAGTCTGCTCCCGTGGGGTCCTCACCTCCCTATTTTCTAAGCTAAAACCCAAATATCAAACAGAAGAATTCCAGAAAAAAAAGCTGTTCCCTTTCTCACCTCATAGAGGAATGTGGAATACCAGTTCAAAATTCCCAGGAAAAAGAATGACCCCATTTCAGCCCCCGCTGCCGGGAGCCAGCGGGGTCCCACAGCCTGCGGGCATTTACTGGGGCAGGAGGGGCCTTTTCCAGCTGAATTCCAACCTGGAGAAGGGGAATTACATCCCTGGACGTTGTATGGATCCAAACCAACTTTGTACAAACAGAGCCAAAATAGAGATTAAAAATACAAGTAAACATATTGGCAGTTGCAAACAGGGGGTTGCAGGAGACTTGGGGGAGCCCCTGGATAAAAATCCTTCCAAACAGCTGCTCGGTTATATCATCAGAATTAGAGAATAGAATTTATAAGTGATAAAAATGTGATTTTTGGAAGGGACTGGGGGGGATGCACAAGCAGCTCTGCCGGTTTTGGAGGACGAGCACATAAGGACAAGGAACCAGCAACCCCTGAAACACTTGCTGGGCCCTCTAGTGGTGCTGAGGGTCAGCTCTGCCCCCAAAACAACCCCAAAAAAGACACTTGGAATGTGTTTGCCTAATATTTGGACCCAAATCTATATCTACAAATCTGTATTATCTACATAACATACATATATAATGTAATATATATTATATATGACAAAATGAATATGATATATAAATACACGAATAGAATATAAAATTATATTTTATATTATACATATGCATATATTTTTATAGATATTAAATATTTTATCTATTAGATAAAGAAATTTAAAATATATAAGTAAATTAATATACTGTCAAAATCTACATTATCTACATAATCTATAGATAATATATATCTTATATATATAATATATAGAAAATCTTCCTCTCAAAGGAAATTTATAATTATATATAAATATGTAAAAATCTATATAATCCGTATAATTTATATAACATACATATAATATACTATAATGTAATATATCATATGAAAATGAAGGAATTATTAAAATATAAATATGTATAATATATAATATATATTACATCTTTATGTATTTTATATATAATTTATGTTTTATATAGAATTTTTATATGTGTGATATAAATATATAAAAATATATATAATCTATATAGCATACATATAGTATATAATATCTTATAATATCACATATCATATATAAATAAAGGATTTTATAATATATAAATATACATTATATATTCATCTATTTTATATAGACTATAAATATTTTTATGTAACATATAAATATAATTTTTACAAAAATTATAGATGAACAATATATAATATATTATTATAAAATATTATATTTATTATAAATTATATATGAATATATAATTATAGATAATTTAAATATAAGTTTATATCAAAATATAGAAATATATAATGAATAAAATATATAAAGTATATCCATATATAAATATATAAATAAATGAATATACTGCCACAAACTACCTAATCTATATAACCCACATAACATATCTATAAAATAATCTATAAATAAACATCGATAAAAAGAAATATAAATACAGAAATATAAATAAACATGGTCACAAATACGTGTCTGACTCGGGCTGGGGGCTCTGGGACAGGTTTTCCCCCTGATCTCCAGCTCTCCCGGGGTGAGGGTGTTCCCTGCCCGGGGCTCTGAGGGCACAGGGAGGGCTGTTATTTTTGGATTCCATTACTTGTGGCTCCAGCTGGAAATTCCCCCTCCCTGGGGGGCAATAAAATGGATTCAAAAGGAAAAAAAACCCTCAATAACAAAGGTCCTGACCCCACCACTAAAGCAGGAACGGCATTTCTTGGGGAGAAGATCCTTTTACGAGGTGGGGCAAGAGGAAATTTGGAGCTGGGGGGGTGGAATGGGAGGGAAAATGGGGATCAAACACAGCGACCTGGGGCCTGTGGAGCTTCCAGCAGCACGAGGAGGGGACCTAATTAACAGGCTCTGTTAATGAACTGTTCCAATGGGCAAATGGGCAGAGAGGGGCTGAAGGAGAAATCCTGAGCCCCCAGGACGCTCCAGCCCTGCCCTGCTCGGAAAACAGGCTGGGAAAGGGGGAGGCTCTTCGCTTTTTCATTGCTCTTTGGATGGAACTGAGCCCGGAGATCTCCTCAAAATGCTTCCTCCTGGAGGGGAAGGGCTGATCCCAGCGAAAATCAACCTACTCGTGGAAAATGCACACTGGCACTGGGGTTGGATGGGGTTTTTCCAGCTCTCCCACAAAAAGGAAGCCAGAAAGTTACCAGGAGGTTTAGAAAGAAACTCCTGGTTTGGGAGGAAAAGTCAAGGCAGGGGAAGGGGAGAGTTTATTTTCATCTGAAGTTGCTGGTGCTCCTGGGCATCCTCTAAATTTCTCTGCCAGAGACCAGCTAAGGATAAATATAAATCTTATTTATTGACCATATCCTTGATAATTTATTTACCCAATTTATTGAGATACTTGAACCAGCCAAGTAGCTTCTCTTCTTAATGAGCAAAACACAACTTGACGTGGGAAAGTATCATTTGCCTCCAGAAAAGGGGGACTGTCAAAATAGAGCAGGGCTTGATTTTTGGAGATGAACTTGACCTTTTTAGCACAGTTTCCTCCCCTGACTCACTGAGTCCAAGTTTCCCTGGTTACAGGACTGTTTTCTTCCTGTTTTATTACCAGCCCCTGATTTATTCCACCAAAATCACAGAAAGAGGCTCCAAAACCCTCCAAAAAAAGGTGGGATATTGGAGCTGCCCATGATTTATCAAGTCACGGCCCCATGTTGGGCCTCAATTTCTCTGTTTCTACAAACGGGGATTTTCTTCCAACCTCACAGAACACATCCTGACTTTGTCACCTTCCTTCGAAGAAATGATGCACTTCAAAGCTTTGATCTTCAAATAGATCAAAACCCACCAAAATATGGTTTATTGCAGCCTCTGGGCCAGGAGGGTTGGAGTTTCCACCTCCAACCTCAACCCCTTCCGGCAGATTTGCAGCAATCTGCAAGTTTTTCCGGGGAAGATCACAGAATCCCGGAATGCTCAGGTTGGAAAAGACCTTTGGGATCGTTGAGTCCAAGCATTAGGATTCATCAAGAGGGAAAAGTAATCTGGAGGAAGGACTTGAAGCCCATAAAGCCGTTTTCTCCTCCAGCTTCGTCATTCCCAGGGTTTCTCCATCATGTAACGCCTCAAGAGCAGGATCAGGAGCACCAACCCAGGTTCTCCACCACCCAACTGCTCAAGGCAGAGCAGGAGCACCAGTCCAGGTTCTCCACCACGTAATTCCTCAGGAGCTGGAGCAGGAGCACCAATCCAGGTTTCTCTACCATGTAATTCCTTAAGAGCTGGAGCACCAGCCCAGGTTCTCCACTAAGTGATTCCTCAAAAGCTGGAGCACCAGCCCAGGTTCTCCACCATCCAACTGCTCAAGGCAGAGCAGGAGCACCAACCCAACCACCCCCAGCCTTGACTCCCTGAGTCCTTCTAACCTCTGCACGTGGTAATTTTGTTTTGTCCTCTCAGGCTCCTCGGTTGCTGCTCAGCCCTTTATCTTCATCACCAGCACCTCCTGGGCGAATCATCTGCAAAACAAAACACAACAAACCCCCCAAAATTCAAAAAAACACACCCCTGTGCCTTCAGAAAAGGAGCTGTGAGTGACCTGAGCCACAGCAGAGGTGAGCTGGGGACTTGTCACACCTCCCCAAACCGATGTCACACGCGGCTCTGAGTCACCGCTGTTTGCTCGGTGGTTTTGGCTGCACATGGCAACACTCAGGAGCTCAGCCCGAGAGGACCCACAGAAATCTCTCTGCTGCATCTCCAGAACTTGGTTTTTGGATTTTTTGCAACACTGAAGAGCTGTTCAGAAGCACTGACGTGCCTCGCTGCACAAGGAGCATCTCACCCCAAACCTGCTCTGCGTCACTGCTGGGCCTCACTGACAGCGTGGCCCGATCTGATACCAAATGTGGGCTCTTTGTTGGCTCCTGAACGTGCAGAAAAGCTTCAGCTTGCATTGGTAAAGTTTGGGTTTAACCAGATTTTGGCTGTTAAGTTTGCTCCAAAAACAGTCCCAGATGCTTCTTCACCAACTTAAGCTGAGCAACTCCCTGCAGCCAAGTCCTTCCTTTTCTCTCCCTATTTTTTAATATATATTTTCCTCTTTTTTTCCTCTTTTTTTCTCGTTTTTTTCTAAGGTTTTTATTACCCAATTCCCTGCCAGGTGGTTTCACACTGGCTGAGTCAGGTGTGGGAGGACCATTTCCAGGCCATGGGCACCAAACTGCTCTTTGGGAGTGGGCTTTTCACCCAAAATCTCTTGGACCTGGGCAATCCTGCAACCCTCCCACGGTGGGATTTGTTCTGAGACCTGCACCCGAGTGGGGGTCAAGCACCTGAATCATCCCAAATCATGGAATTACAGAGTCCCAGAATGGGGTGGGCTGGGAGGGACTTGTTCAAGATCTTTCAGTCCCACCCCCCTGCCATGGACAGGGACACATTCCACTAGACCGGGTTGCTCCAAACCTGGCCTTGAACACTTCCAGGAATGGGGCATCCACAGATTCTCTGCAAAACCTGCACCACACCCTCACCACCTTCATCTCATGGAAACCTCAATGCTCTATATTGTCTTTCTAATCTCTGTGTTTTATTGAGGGGTTTTATTTCTGTCCTCATGGTGGAGAATTCCCTTTTTCCCTTCATCCTCCCTCAGTCTGCAAATATTTACCCAGAGTCACCATCCCAAGGCATGGAAGGGCAGAAGGTGCTGGAGAAAACTGTGGGAAAGGGAGCTGGAAAGAGAAGAGCTTGAATTTTGCTGCTCTCTGGGGTGATTTTGGCCTTTTCCCATCCTGCACAGCAAAATAAATCCACATATTAACAGGAAACATCCTTAATTAGGAAGAAATCTCTTAAGAATGTGATCCAGGCAGGGGAAGATGGTGAGTGGCTTGCAGGTTACACCACTCCTGATATCTGCACCCAGTGGGATCAGGTGGGATCTTCTCCTGTGGGAACAGTCCCATTAACCCTTTCCCTGCCACTGCTCAGGATCCCTGGCTCCCACTGGGACGCTCCCAACACCCTCTGCATCAGCAGATCTCAAGGAGATGTTGCAAAACCACCCTGGTGAGCACCAGGACTGGATCCAGAGCACCAGCCACGAGTTTCCTTCCACATCTGATCTTGTTTTAAGGGAATTTTGCCCCCCTGGAGTGTCCTCAAACCCCAACAATTCCTGTGTTTCAAAGCCTAGTCTCTGGAAGGTGATGAATTACAGGTGGAGCTGCAAGTGGTTGTAGCAACACCAGCCACCCCACCCACTGCTGTGCTGCATTCCCAAGGGGATTCCTGTGTCCTGGCAGGATGGGGATGGCTGATGATCATCCCAGGGCCGGGATCTGCAGGAGCAGGTTGGCCAAATCCTGCCTGCCCTGCGGAAAGGCCCCGAGGGGGAGGGTTGGGGGGTCCTGTTTATTGGCAGGGTCCTGACCTTGCCCCATTTATGGCCCCCCTGGGATCTGGGCATGGAAAGGGGATTTGTAACGTAACACCAACAATAACAGAGCCCAGACAGCCGTGACAGGGCTGTGCTCCCACAGCTGCTCCCGGGATGGACACGTGGCGCCGAGGGGAGCGGGAGCAGGAGATGCTCAGTGAGCAGCTCAGCAGATTTCTCCCTCAGCTTTACCCCCTTTGTGGAGCTAAATCTCCCAAAACGGCTCGTTTTGGAGCTTGACCTGCTCTTTTTGGTTGGATTTTAAAAGAGTGGGAGCTCCTGGGCACTGGGAATGGGATTATGGTGCCGTGGGAGGTGGCTGCTCCGTGCTGAGCGGTGACACAAAAGAGCTGCCCGGAGGGTTTGGCCTTGGCTTGGTGGGCAAGTTCAAGTGGGTTTTAATCTGCAAACATGTTGCTCTTCCCTCCCTGCTGGCTGTAGGATGAAGGAGGGCGAAAATGAGGAGAAACTCTCAAATTCTGGGAATGCTGTGGATGGAGAATCCGGCCCAGTGCAGCCTTCACATCCATGTTCCAGCCCAGAGGACACGGGGGAAGAAAAAAAACCCAGAGAAAGGAGAGGGATGGAAAGGGGTCTGGAGACTCATTCCCATTGCTCCAGGCAATGTTTTCTCACCTTAGGATGGAAACATGGACAAGGGGCTCTCAGTTGCCATCCAGTCCCCAATTTCTGCAGATTCCCAGGGCAGCCAAACCCTTCCATGCCTCAGTTATCCCAGGAAAGGGCCACGAGTGACAGTGTGGATCCCACCTCTCCACCTCCCTGGGCTCCATGGCATTATTCCCTCATCTCCACTACTGCGTGGGAGGTGCTGAACCATGGAAAAACCAAGACTTTGGCTTTTTTTCTGCACTTTGGGGCTCTTTTCCTACTCCAGTTCCACACCGAAGCCTTTGCATGTGCAGTGAGTCCAAGCCATCCAAACTTCCCTTTTCCCTGTTCCAGTTTGGAAAGGACCTCAGAGTCCCTGAGCTTCTTTTATACATCCTCTGGGAGCGGTCAAGGATTTTCCAAGCCCCTGAGGTGCCCTGAGATCATGTTTTTGTGATGGAATCAGGTCTAGAAACCTCTCAGTTAAATGGGAGAACGTTGAGATCCCTCTGTAACAACGGGATTTGGGAATTGGAGCTTTTAGGAGAAATATGAAGAGTGGGAGACACAGGAGCAGCTCAGGTGACCTGGCAGGGATGGGAACATTCAGCAGGGTGACAGATATGGAGAAACTTCACTTGGCTTCTATAGTTTATTCAAACTTCCAGCTTTTGTTGGAATGAAGCCAGAGGAGTTTTGCTTCGATCTGGAAACGTTCCTCAAATCCTTCCAGTCCTTTCACATCCTAAATTCGCAGGGAGCTGGAATATCTGTAGGCCCACCCTCTGCACCGCCATTCCCCCCATCCCAGCAGTGTTCCCAAGTGTTGCCATCCATGTTTTCTCCTGTAGGAGCCTACAAGGGAATTGTTCTGAGCAATCTCAGCGTGGTGGAACCACGAGCTGAGCTGGAACACCAGGATCATCCAGCCCAACTCTTAACCCTGCACAGACCCATCCCCAAGAGTCACCCCCTGTGCCCCAGAGGATCATCCAAACCCTCCTGCAGCTCTGGCAGCCTTGGGGCTGT
>JAYRBT010000067.1:969300-979784 GCA_036023395.1 Myiotriccus ornatus
TCCTGGATCCCTCCTGGATCCCTCCTAGAGCTGCACCATCCTCTGCCAGCCTGGATCCTTCCTGGATCCCTCCTGGATCCCTCCTAGAGCTGCACCATCCTCTGCCAACCTGGATCCCTCCTGGATCCCTCCTGGAGCTGCAGCATCCCTGTGCCAGCCTGGATCCTTCCTGGATCCCTCCTGGAGCTGAAACATCCCTGTGCCAGCCTGGATCCTTCCTGGATCCTTCCTGGATCCCTCCTGGAGCTGAAGCATCCCCGTGCCAGCCTGGATCTTTCCTGGATCCTTCCTGGAGCTGCAGAATCCAGGATGTGCCTGGCACATCCCTTTTCCTGCCTCCCGTGTGCAGAGCAGAGGATGAGCAGAGTTCTCCTGGTCACTCTAAACACTCCCCACTGCAGGAAAATGGAGCAAGGGGCTTTCCCTTGCACGTCTTTCCCGCTTTGCCAGATGCCAAGAGGTGGGAAAGGATGTTCTGTGCCTTTGGGGTTGCTGCCTCGGGGTGTTGTTGAACAAAAACCCGGTTCTGAGCCCACCTGGGTCCCCCCAGAAGGGGCAGAGCAGCTCTGGGGCTCCTCCTCCCCCCACCCTGCAGCCCAAATTCCTGTGTCCAGGGTGGGGTTTAGGGATTCACTGAGCAGATTGAGGCCCTTTCCATCCCCATCTGGGATCTCAGCAGGACACATCAGCCAAAAGCAGAGAAATAAATGGGAATGGGCCAGTTAATGCTCCTTAACCCCCCCCATCCCACCCAAAATCCTGCTCGTGGGAGGGAGGCAACCAGCTTTGGAGGAGCTCATTACACATAAGCTTCTCCAGGCTGCTTTTCCCTCTCCTCCCTTGTTCCCAGCCTGTCTCCCCAGGGATTATAGCCCTTGGATAGTGTCCTTCCCTCCCTATTTACAGCAGGAGGAGGATCAGCCTCGCTCCCTTCTCCCTTTCCAATGCCTTTAAATTCATCCCAGGCTTTTCTCCCACAAAGGGACACGAGGCTTTGGGGAAACTATCTCAGGGCTTATTTCTCTGAACTTGTTTTTTTGGCTTCCCCTCTGTCCACGAGGCTGAATGGGAAATGAAATCCTGCTCTGCTTTCAGGGAGGGAAATCCCGGGTTTTTGGGTGGATTCAAGCTGAAGTTGGAGGCTGCTGAGGTCAAGAGGATTTGGGTGTGGAGCAGAAATGGGCTCTGGTCTCTCAGATAAGCAGCTCTGGGGAGTCTTAGAGGAGGCAAAATGAAATGGGCCCAAGCTCCCAGACTCGGTATTTTATAGGGGTTTGCAAAGGGATGAAAAATAATACACCTAATTCTGGCTGGGTGTGGGTGAGGGCATTAATAACACTCCTTTTGGTACAAATGTGCAGGGAAATTAAATAGAATACATTAGCAAGGAGCTGGACAGGACAACCAGACCCTCACACCTCCCTCCAGCACTTCAGCACCACCCGAAAACAGCCTTGGAAGGGTTAAAGAACACCCTTGCCAAATTGGAATTAAACTGTGCTAATATCAGCTAAGTGACTGTTCAGGGTAATAGGAGAGAGAAAAATTATGTGCCATGTATTTATAAATAATAAAGCATAATTTATTAATAATCTGGAATTGAACAAAGAGTCTGGGAAGCTTAATTAATTATTACTTGTAAAGTGCTTTTGAGATTATTGGATAAAAGCTGCTACAGAAGGGAAAGGTATTGAGGGAGAAACGTATCAGCATCGTGCAGGAGCCAAGCCCTGGAACCACAGCTCTGAGAGCTGCAGGACAGCCCAGGGGGGCTTTGGCAGCCCAGGGACTGAGGTTTTGTGAGGCAGAGCTGGAATTGTGTCTTCCCAGCACGGGAACAGGGATGCTGTGTCACCCCATCCCACGGGAGAGGGGCTGGTGGGGAGGGGATGGACCCTCCTGGCACAGGGATGGGGTGGGGGCCAGGCTCTGATCCTGGTTTGGGTTCAGCACTAAACCTCAGATGAGATTCAAATCGTTTCTAAAATTAGTCATTTTGTTTAGTGAAATCAGGTAAAATTGAAAAATGAGCAGTTTCCAGCACACCCCCCCATCTCCTGCTCCCCATTTTTAACTGTTCTTCCCCATTTTTAACTGTTCTTCCCCATTTTTAACTGCTCTTAGAAAGAAAAGGAGGGGGAGAAGACCTGCCTAAATGTTCCAAACCTACAGAAGAAGTGACCAAAGAATTCCCACCTCTCCTCCCATCAGCACTCCCAGCACTGCTCTCTCTGCCTGGAGCTGATTTCTGGAGCAAACCACCTCTGACAGCCCAAAAAATGTTGCCCTGCCCCAATTAGCTTTTTCTTAAGTCTCTGATTTGGTTTCTACCCAGAAGAAAACACAATTAAAAGGGCATTAAATCCAGTTCATCAAGCCTTGGGTGAGTTCATCTCCTGAAAAAAAAGAGGCTCATGAAGACCCACCTCACCCTCCCCTACTGTGGGAGCTCGTGGGGTCCTTCCTCACCCACCTACAGCTTCTGGATGTGCTATTTTGGGATGGAGGGGGATTCTGAGGTGTCCCAGAACACCTCATGCCCCTGCTCCTGTAACTCCTCACGTTGGACCACTTTGAAAATGCTTTTTGAGGTTTGTTTGTGCACTTTAAGCCCAGCCTAGTTGCTGGAACAGGGTTTATTAGACCCTGCCTGAAAGAGCTGAGGAGAAACTGAGTCACAGAGTTAAAAACTTTACAGTTATCGCCAAGAGAACCTGTGGATCATCTCTGGGAGGTGGGGGGAAAGCAGGAATGAGGGGACCCACCAGTTCAGGGGCTGAAAGTGGTTTCGAAGGGCTGCAAACAGGGGCAGCCCTGAGCCATCCATCCCATGCCACAATCAGGCCACTCACTGCTTCTCCACTGCTATCCCAACCCCAGTGTCACCAAACAGCTCCCAGATCCAGAGGATGGAGCTTCCTGCCCTCTCTCACCCACCCAAATCCCCACCAGCCTCTTCCAGGGGGTGAAGATCCCCTCCCAAACATCATCACCCCTCTCCAGACGACCTGAGGGTTCTACCCACTGGGAGAGTTCCACCCTCTACCCTCTCTCCACCCTCCCTCCTGCTCTCCATGACCCTTGTTTTGCACCCTCCACCTGTATTTTGGTTAAAAATTCGGTGCTTTGCCCATTTCCCCTCTCACAGCAGCAGCTGCCAGGAGGATCCTCCTGAGGAACAACCAGACAGCTCGTTGAATGATGCCCAAGCAACAATTATTAAAAGGTTTTGACTCTTAAAGCATCTACAGCTTGGAAGGGAAGGGTTGGTGGAGCTGGGGGGGAGGAGGAACATCTCTGCTTGCTGGGAGAATCATTTTTACACCAGGGAAGGAGTGGACAGAGCAACGAGGTTTCTCTGGGGGAAGGTTTCTCTGGGGGAAAGTTTCTCTGAGCTCCAAGCAAGAGGCAAGAGAGGTGATGCTCTGAAACCTCCCCAGACTCAAGGCCCTTCGCCTACATAAGCTCCTGGCTGATGGTCTTTGACCAAAATGTTGGGGTTTTACACAAAAAAACCCCAGTTGGAGCAGCACCAGCTGGAGAAGGGATGGTTGTCCATCACATCCCTGCTCTGTGCTATTTTTGTGCTTTGCTGTCTGATGCAGAAGAGGCTGTTGATGGGATCTGTCTTCTGCCCAGCCTCGATCTGGGGAGGAAAATCAGTCCTGGCTTTACAATAACCCGAGTTTTAAAAAGCAGACGAATCTGTCGGAGTTAATGAAGGCCCTGAACGAGCTGCAGCCACAAATCCCGGTCCTGCTCGGGAGACAGTGACAAATGACACCCAAAAAAAGTGTTGGAGGGAGTTAAAAACAACCCCCAATCTTCCCCCCACCCCCCACATTCCTGGCAGGAACGTTGGGTTTGGCAAACACAGCCCGTCATTTCCATCTCGTCCCATCCCGGTTCCCCCAGATTAAAATAATTAAAAAAAAAATGCAAGTGACTGTTGGACAAGAAGTGTCTGCAAGCGGTTTAACGCCAGCAGCAATTGGAATGTGGAATATCCAGGCTGGAATCTGTCTGCCTTTAAAAGTGCTGTTTAAACTCATGGATTTTCCATGTATTTCCCTGCTCTGTGACTTCTCCTCCAAGCCCTGAACCATCCCCCAGTCAGACCATTCTGTGGCTCTGAGAAACCCCGTGGTCTTCAGCTCCTGTTATTTTTATTTTTTTTCCCTCCTCTCTCCCCTTTTTTAAATGCTTTTTTTAAGTGCCACTGTGTTCTTGTGGAGTCGTATTAACCAGGCAATAAATTTGCATAATGTGGATCCATAATGTTTAATCCAAGGCTCTCTGGAAAGCTGTTATTGTCCACGAGCTCTCATAAATTCTCACTATCACCTCCATGTTAAACACTAAAGCTGCCCAGGGCATATTGGGCACTAATCACCTGCAACACTGAGTTGCAGAGAAATCATCCTTTTCCTTTCCCACCCATTTCCGTGGGAACAACCTCCAGCTGCACGTGGAGGGGTTTTTAGCCCAGAAAAAAAAAGAGCCACCCCCAGATTTTTAAGTCTTTTGGGGTGCATCTGTACTGAGTTTGAGCTTCCTCGAATTTCTTCATCAGCATCCAGAGGGTGGCTCATCCATCCCCATCACGAGGGGCTCTGGAGCACCAGGAAGAGATGGAAAGTTGTGTGTCGGACTCGTTTGCACTGGGAAAATGATAAACCTCAATTAACTCCTGAGCTGCCTTTTATTTTTTTTTAAGGGTTTTAATTTCTTTTAAATGAGTGAGGCAACGAGGTGTGAGAGGGGGAGGCTGCAGAGCTCGGCTGGGTCCTTCCCAAAGGGGTTTGGCCACGAAAATCCCTCCCTTGGGGCTGCAGGATGAGGCCTTAGGGAATTACAGGATGAGCAGAGGGGGAATTATCCCACTGACCCCTTCCCTTGCTGGGCTGGATGGTCGTGGTGGGTCCTTTCCAGCTGGAATATTCTGGTCTCCTCTGGTCTCCTGTCAGCTGTAAATGTTGTTATCAGCCAGCAGGGTACCCTGGAGCTGTCCCCCAGCTCCACGCTGGTGTCTCCTCACAGGGAGGCACCTCGTGGGGAACATCCTCAGGCTGCAACAAAATCCAGGGAGTCCCTTGGCTCCCAAAACGGTGGGAAAGGACTCCAGGGGATGGAGAGAAAACTGAACTCCCCCAAAACTGAAATGGGAGTGAAATGTTCAGGAAAGACAAAAGTGAGGCCGGAGCAGATTTTTTTCCTGCCTTTCACCGATTCAAAAAGTTAGGCCTGAATAAAAAAGAAAAAGAAAAAAGAAAACAAGACAAGGGTAGCCTGATCCATGTGGTTTCCTGATTTCTGGGGGTTACCCAGGAATGGGGTGATCTGAACCTTGGGAGTGTATTCACCATTCCAAGAGACCTACAAATAATAGCAACTTCTGGGAGGTGACATCTCCAAGCCTCTTAGGAGGCTAATTCTATAACAACATTAATTCAACATAATGCCTTCATGAATAGAGATGGGGCTAATGCAGGGTTTAAAGTTAGGCAGCTTATTCTTGCCCATCTTAATTTAACTAAGTGCCTAGTCTTGAAAGGCATCACAATTCCAGCTATCTGAGCACTTTTCTTGGGGAAAAAAAAACCCAAACAACACCTTTTTTTAGTGTTTTCTCCCCTCTTGCTGCTGAGGGTGATTCCCCAGCTTAAAATGGCCTAAGTTTTTATTTTATTTGGCTTTAGGCTTAAACCCAGGTTGAATATTTAACGAAGCAGGTGGAGATGAAAATACTCTTCATCCACAGCTGTAATATGAGGAAGGGGGATTGGAGCCTGAGGAGGGTCATGCAGTAGATCAGCAGGTGGCTCTGGGGTTGCTGCAGCTTCAGAAACCAAATGCAGCTGATTTGGGGTCAGGACTTGACAGAAGCAGATCTCTGACCTTGAATTTTAGGGGCATGGGGTGGGATCCTCCCATCCTTCTCCTCTGGTGACAATAAGGCTTGGAAGAAACCAGGGGGGCACAGGAGTGGTTGGGTGTCATGAGTTCCTGAGGACACAGTGCCCAAGTCCTTCACCCCAGGGAACATTTCCAGTCCCCATTCCCAGCAAGGGGGTGAATAGATCCCTCTGCCTGGGAATCCCCAGGAAACCATCTCAGCCACCACCACCAGGCAGGGAGGGCTCAAAACACTTAAAAAATGGGACTAAATAACACCCCCCCCATCTGAGAGTGTTGTCCCTAATTTCTCCCTTCAGCATTTAGAAACCTGGGGGGGGTGGAAAAAAAAAATCAAAATGAAATCTATAGGTTAAGAGTCTTCAAAATATCCCTGTGCCTGTTTTGCTTTCATTTTGCACAGATTGGAAGCTTTTCTTCTCTCACTGCCCACCCAGAGGCACACCTGGCCTGTTTGTTCCTCAGGAGCTGCAGCAACACAGCCCCAGGAGCTGAACTGAACAAATGAAAAGCAACTGCCCCAGGTGGAAACCTGAGAGGAGAAAAGACCCTTTGCTCCACCCCCATCAAAAGGGGTTGTTTTGCTTCACTGCTTCCCCTTTCTTTTGCCTTTTTAATAATTGGTGCTCAAATTACCTTCGGATACTTGGGGTTCTCAAACCTTGCCTTTGGAAGGCACAAGTGCAACACTCAGGGATGCTCATCCTTTTTTTTTTCTCTCCTTTATAAACAGTTGGTCACCTTCCAGCCCCATGGGATAGTAATGCCAGCCGATGTGAGGTTGGGATGATCATCCACTTGACTGCAAGGTGCTGCTCTGCCCATCTGGGGAATTACTCTCCAAAGGTGCCACTTCCCAACTTCCTCTTTTCTCCCTTTTTCCCCTCAAAATTGGAGGTAATACTGGAAATTGCCTTTTTTCCTCCTGCAATTCACTTCAAAAAGTTGTTTTTAATCAAAGAATCCCAGAAGGGTTTGGGTTGGAAGGCAACTTAAAGCTCATCCATTCCACCCTGTGCCATGGGCAGGGACAACTTCCACCATCCCAGGTTGCTCCAAGCCCCGTCCAGCCTGACCTTGGACACTGCCAGGGATGGGGCAGCCACAGCTACTCTGGGCAACCTGTGCCAGGGCCTGCCCACCGAGAATTCCTTCCAATATCCCATTTCTCCCTGCCCTCTGGCAGTGGGAAGCCATTCCCCCTTGTCCTGCCACTCCATCCCTTGTCCGAAGTCCCTCTCCAGCTCTCCTGGAGCCCCTTTAGGCACTGGAAGGTATCTCCAGAGCCTTCTCTTCTCCCCCAGCCTGGCTCCATGGGATCATTGGCACTCCCAAGTCAGTCCAGCCTCCTGGTCCCTGCTCAAACACGTGCTGATGCCCGAGGAACTCATGACACCCAACCACTCCCGTGCCCTCCTGGTTTCTTCCAAGGCTTGCTGGCACCAGAGGAGAAGGATGGGAGGATCCCACCCCATGCCCCTAAAATTGAAGGTCAGAGAGCTGCTTTTGTGAAGTCCTGACCCCAGATGAGCTGCATTTGGTGTCTGGAGCTGCAGACAGGGATGGAACCACCCCCAGCTTAGCCTTTGTGCTGGTTGTGGTGTTGCAGCAGATGGAAGAGTTTCCAGGCGGCATCAGTGGAGCACATTTTAGCCCCGAGTTTCCAGAATCAGGGAAATAGTTCTGGCTCCAGAGCCAGGAGCAGGAGGAGATGATCCAGCAGTGATAAGGTCCCACCTCAAACACAGAGAAGCTCCAAGATTAGCCCTGCAGACAGGCCGGTGCGTTGAAGGCAAATAGATGCTTCAGGGCTGGCATGAAATTAAAATAAATGGTGTTTAAGGCTTTAAATCTTGAAAGACCTCATTTCCCAGCTGGCCTCCTAATGGGATTCATGGTGGTTTGGGGAGCAGATCCCACATCCATCACCAGAACATTAATACAGAGCTGCTGGGGTGCATCAAGGGCCTGCGTGGAGTAATCAGCAGTGGGGCCAATTCCTGTCCATAAACAGAAGCATTTTAGAAGGTAGGAAGCAAAAGGCTTCCCTGCCACCCTCTTGACCCTTGGGGCCTTTTTTCTTGTCCCTCTCCTGCCAAGCTGCTCCAGACCCCAAAAACAACGCCAGACCTGTGTCCATCTCCATGGAAGGTGTTGTCTTTGCTTTCACAGAATCACAGAATATTTGGAGCTGGAAGGGACCCACAAGGATCAACAAGTGAATGGTCCATCCAGGGGATTGAACCCATGGCCTTGATGTTATTACTGCCAAGTTTTAACCAACTGAGCTCACCTCAGTGTTTAAAATACCATTTTGGGGTAGTTTTTGGTGACTCTTCTACTTGAGTCTTGGGATCTCTCATCCCCCCTCCCACGTGGCTATTCCAGGTTCCAGAGGGTTTTTGGCAACGGGGAACCCCTGGAAATTTCCTGCACCTGAATTTTTTATTTTTTTTCCCCTAAATTTGCTTTAAAAAATGACAGTTCCTGGAAGCTTGATTTGCAAACCCCTGCGAAATTCCCCACCTGACCATCCCCGGGGCCTGTGGCCCGATGTCTGATCACGAGGCAATGATTCGGTTTAATAACATCTAATTCTTACTGCAAGATCAATGAGGAGAACTGCCAGTCAGCTGAGCCATTCCAGGCGTGTCAGTGCCTCATCCCTCTCCCAGCCAGAGTATCCCTAATTCCTGCCGATGGAGAAGCAGTTGGATGCAAACGGCGTCGGCTCCCACATCGTGTCAGCGCCCAGCCCGCGGCTGGGGGGGCTCAGCTGGGCACATCCAGAGCGGTGCTGGTGGATAAATCACAGATGTTTGAGCAAATCAGCCCCCAGACGCCCTGACCTGCAGGTAAATCTTGACCCCAAGCTGGCAGGTTTTCTAAACTCATCAGTTTGTGCAGCAAAACCCCGAGTTCGTGTTCTGCTCCCTCCTTGATCCACCTCAGCATCTCCCTCTAAACCTGCAGGTTGGCCGAGGTCAGGGGAGAGGGATTTTTAACACATTTTTGACCTTCCTCTTATTCCTCTTGACTTGCAACGAGAACTCCACAAGCTCCAACTTCCAGAAGGCTTTCTCCACACCTTACCCACCATCCCAGAGAGGTTTAAAGGCTTTAAAGGTGCCTGAGTTATGACAGATGAATGGACTTGGATAAAGAGATCCTCTTCATCTCAAGCCTGGGAAATCAGATATTCATGGAGGCAAAAGGCTTCCTGAGCTTGATGGATCTAGTTGGATCTGGTGGAGCAAATCCCAGGAGCCTAAAGGTTTAAATGCCTTACAAGTTTAAATATTAAAAAGCACAGATTTATTACTCAGAGTGACCTTTAAAACTTGTCTCATTAAACTACATCTCCTGGCCCTTCTGGGCCTTGGTGCCTCCAAAGACGAGACGGGGAAGTTCAAAGCAATGAGCAAAAATGGTTAAAAATGTCACCGTTTTATAGACTTTTCTGTAAAGCTGGGACTGAAAAAAAGGAAAGAAAGACCAACAACCTGCCTTAATATCCCCGTGGGCTTCTCCATCCCCTGGAATAATATTTCCTGTCTGTTACTGGGGGTGTTTTTGAGGAACAAGCACAATAAGGAAGAAATGCTTCTGCCCCTGATGCACGGGGGGGGAGACACGACTTGCTCCATGTCACGCAAAAAATTTGATAAATTAATAAGAAAATAATAAATAATTTAATTAATAGATAATAGATAATTTAATTCAAAATGGATCATTTAATACTGCCCAAATCCCTGGAGAGATTTGGGGCTGATCCTGTGCAGGGCTAAGGGTTGGGCTCGATGATCCTTGTGGGTTCCCTCCAACTCGGCGTATTCTGTGATTTTGTGATTTGGAAGCACAGGAGGGTGGAACAGCCCTGTGAGACTGGTGTAAATCCCTGCCTGCTGTTGTGTTAATCAGTAAAAAAAACCCCAAAACACAATGAAATGCTGAAATTGCTCTGGAGAGTCGGGAGGACACGATGGAGGCCAAACGACTCCTCTCCCGTGTCCATCCCCAGCGCGAAGCGAAGGCGCCGTCCAAGTGGGGGCACGACGAGAGCTGGGGCTGCTCAGCCTCACAGGGATGGAGAGGATGGGCTGGATCCTGCCCCCTCCCATCTCCTCCCTGCCCAAATCCAGCTGAATTAGGCACGCTGTCAGCTCGGATTAGCCCCGTACCGAGGACCCTCCGTGAGCAGAGCTGCTGCTGTGATGAGGGGTGGCAGGAACGAGCTGGGAGAGGCCCCCTGGGAGAACAAGATGTCCCAGAGACTTTTCAAGAGGAGCTTCACAGCATGTTTTTCTTCCCCTGATGACCTCCCAAACTTCTCAACTTTCAGAAGGGCTTTCAAAACACAGATCCCAAGCAGAGGGTGCTCCAAGGGAGGGTCACAGAGTCACAGAATCTCAGAGCATGCTGAGTTAGAAGGGACCTACAAGGATCATCAAGTTTAACTCTTGTCCATGCATAAGACTATCTCCAAGAGTGACCCCCTGTGCCCCAGAGGATCATCCAAACCCTCCTGCAGCTCTGGCAGCCTTGGGGCTGTGCCCACTGCCCTGGGG
>JAYRBT010000067.1:979884-1001738 GCA_036023395.1 Myiotriccus ornatus
ACGGCTTCAAACCAAGGCCCTTCCCCACCTTTTTTGCCTCCTTTGGACCAACGAACCAACTCTGTGCCAGCACAGGCTGCCCCAACTTATTTCAGCTCCTTTTCTCAGCTATTTATGTGGTTTTTTTCTGTAGGACCAGGGGCTCTGCCCTGGCCAGAGGGCTGGAATCCATCCAGCACTTGCACCGAGGATGTGCCAGCTCGACTCAAGCGCTCGGAAAGGAGAATTTGGCCTCTTTAAGAGGAGTTTGACAAAAATTACCAGTGATGGGGCCATTTGGGCACTTTAGAGTGAAAAATAGCTTAACAAATGTCTTACTCTGCTCTGATAACATCAAAAAAAAAAAAAAAAAAAGAGGAGGGAATTTTAGCAACCTTCAGATGTTCCATTAACAGCAGGATTGAGTTATGCCGTTTGATATTAATACAGGTTTTTAACAGCCCGTGTCATGTCGCTGCCTGGTTCTAAATTGAAGCTTTTTGGAGTTTCACAAATCTCCAGTTTTGCTCTTTCTCAGCTGGATTTGGAGCAAAACCACAGTTTGAGAGGCTGGAAATTTCAGACTTTCTTGTTCCTGGGTGGTTTTAAATAAGAGTTTGCAATGCAGATTGAGCAGGGTCGGGGAGGGGGAAGATGTTTACTTGCTCTTCCCTCAGTCCCAGCTACGTCTGTCACTCTGACTAATTAATCTACAATTAAAAAAAACCAAACTCCTTCTCACCAAGTTTGCAGAGTGCATCTTCATTTTTTATTTTCTCACCTGCACCCAAAAAAATGTAATAATCAGGAGGCGTAATAAAATAATGTGATAACTTCCTCAAATGCAATTTGCTGCTCTTCCCTGGAAAATCAATCTAATTATAGACACATGGATTAAATGAATGTCACAATCACTGCGGAGGCACCTGAGACTCAATATTTTTCAGGCAGACTCTTTGCTGCAGCAGGGCATGGAATTTGTGTTCCTTAAGTCCTAGGAAAATAGGATTTAGGCCCTGACCAAGGGGATTGTATTCAGAGGTGAATTTGTACTGGTAATTTTGAGTGCAAACTTGATGGTTTGGAAGTTTGACTCCGTTTTGTGGCTTGACTTGCAGCTGAAAGGCACAACTTTATGAGTTCACTGAATCACAGAATGTCCTGAGCTGGGAGGGACCCACAGGGATCATGGAATTCGACCCCTGGCCCTGCACAGACACCCCAACAACCCCACACTGTGCTCAGAGCGCTGTCCAAACCCTCCTGCAGCTCTGGCAGCCTTGGGGCTGTGCCCACTGCCCTGGGGAGCCTGTTCAGTGCCAACCACCCTCTGGGGGAAGAACCTTTCCCTATTATCCAACCTAAACCCCCCTGACACAACTCCAGCTGTTCCCTCAGGTCAAACTCGCTCAGGTTTGGAAGAAAAGACGGAGAAGGGGGATAAAAACCAAGCCCAACCCCCCCAGCCAAGGAGGCTGAATTGCCCACTCATCAGTGAAAGGAAATCCTGCTCTCAAATTCATTCAACCCCGCCCAAATTCCCTCAGTGTCAACTCCCTGGGTTGAAAAAGCTCCATGGGGATCCCACAGCTCGAAAACCTGATTTTCCAAACGGCTTCCATGAACATCACAGACCTACGGACAGGTTGGGAGACATTTCCCCTCAGCATCAACCGGGGCTGAGGGAGCACCATCCCCAGGAGCTCCCGGGAAGTGGCACACCCCGGGATGCTCGGCAGGTCCCGGGGACAAATTCCATGGGATTCCCAGACCTGGAGAAAGGACACAGCTCCAAGAGCTCCCTGCTCACCTTTCCCTGCCCCCTGGGCTTCTCTGAGGACACAGGAAAGGAAAAAAAAGTCATATTTTTCTCCCTGACCGTCTGTCAATGGGGGATTTTGGGTGTGATTCACAGCAGAGGGAGGTTTGCAGGACAGGGGAGGGGACAGGGGGACAGGTGGGGAGATGTCACCAGGTGTGGGGGGAAAAGAGCCCTAAACCTTTTTGCAACCTGACACTGTCCTATTCAGGCACATTCCAGGCACTATTTCAGCTCCAGGGTAGTGTTGGCTGGAGCAGGGAGGGAAGAGCTGGGATTGATGCAGCTGTCCCCAAAATCTGAATTAGCCACCAGAGACACTGGTGTTCCTTGCGTGGGGATCTTGTGGTGTCGGTGGATCCACCGAGTGTGGATTCCCTGGAGACTGGAAGGGTCGAGCTCACATTAAAGCCACATTAAATCAGATTTTCCAGACACCTGTGGGAAATGATTTCGGGTCTCAGCCAGTTTTGTGGCTCCTCTGAAGGCAGGAGCAGCCTGGCTAAATGCCACACCAACATTTTTGGCTGGATTTTTTTTTTAGTTTTTCCCCCTCCACACTGATTCGCCAAACACTTTTGGAAAGTCGTTTAACCTTTGTGGGGCCATTTCCAGCAGTGTCTGTGGGCACAGCCTGGTGGGGTTCATGCCCTTCAATTAAGTCAGCATCTTTTTGTGGCTCTGATAGAAAGAAAACCCCTCCCTGTCTGTGGGAAGGGATGCCCAGACCTGGATTTTATCCATGTTCCCTTTCAGACTTCACTAAGCAACGAATTGCAGGAGCACAGAAAGGAGAGGGAAGTTAATCAGCTGCAAGGACAAGAGTCCTTGCTCTGAAGAAGACCTTGACACCTGTGAAATGGTGATTTATGACCCTACAAAACCACCATTGTGTGAAATAAACCCCACAGCATTCCGAGCTTGAACTTATTATGCTGTATTTTGAGCAATGCAGAACGTGGAATCCCCCAGGTAGGAACTGTGCAGGAGCTGGTCCTTCGAGTTCCCTCCTTTTCTGGGTAGAGGTGGCTCAGCCAGGACTAATTTTTCCAGGTCGAAACGTTCCTAAAAAGTCACTCTGGGGAGGTCATGTACCAAAAGTTGAGCTCTCCTCTAGCCTAAATTTTATCCATCACCTTTATAGCACCTTAAACCCAACGTGCTGGAGCCCTCAGAGGCTGAGGGCAGGCAGGCACAACTCTCTGCTCCTGCTGAAGGGGTAAAACAGATCAGGAATAAACAAAAAAACTTGCTTTGAGGTCCTGATCCCTCTTTCCTCTCCCAGCTACGTCCTCCTGCCTTTCCACCCACCCTTGGCCATGCCTGGACACAGGTAATGCCTTTTTCCCACCTCCTCTCCCTGAAACAGCCTGGGTGGATTCCATTTGTAGCCGTGGGAACCATTGATCGCTGCTAATGAAGCCTCCCCATCCTCCTGGGTGTTCGGTGAGGGCAGGGGGAAGTGTTGGGTGCAGTGGGATGTTTCCCAGCTGGATCTCACCTGGGTTTCGTGCAGGATGAGCCCCCCTGATCCAGAGCCCCCCCCAGGACCCTCCCACTCCCCAAGGTGTTCAGCGAAACGACGGAAATTGGGATGATTTCCACCAAACTCCTCCAGCTTTTGGCAGCAGGTTGTTTTCTGCAAGGATTGGGGCAAATTCTGCCTGGTTTGGGGGCTCTCTCGGCCTGATAAATTCAGCACTTCAACAAATAGCCATTTAGGGATCAATAAAACCCTGGGAAGAGCCTGTTCTGCCTTGATGGGGACTGTGGGCACCTGATGGTGGGACTTTTAGGGATGGTTCAGTGCAGGGCTAAGGGTTGGACTCGATGATCCCGGTGGGATCCATCCAGCTCTGATATTTCTACCTCTGCTGTTTCACACAAAAGCTCCTTCCAAGCCTCAGCTCCCGCCTCCCATCCCCTCCCCAGCCTCTCCTCCACCAGCCACTCCAGTCTGCAGCTGCCTGCTGGATTTTTAATTCTTCTTCATCATATTTAAAGCAATTTTGAAAAAAAAAAATTAAAATTAAAAATAAAAGAAAAAAAAAAGGAAGAAAAAAGTTCATGGCAATTTGTGCTGCTTTGTAATTAGACCCAGTGATTAGAAAATCTTTCTTTTCGTGCTGGAGTTTTTCCTTCAAAAAGAAAAAGAAAAAGAAAAAAAAGGGAGAAGAAAAAAATCCGAAAATGGGAATTAAAAAAAAAAAAAAAAAAGCCCTCCGAAAGAGCTCTAAGACTAGAATTAAACAGATTATATCTCATTACTTCCAAATGGAAAGGAAAGTTACAGCTTATTAGAGCAGTTGCATCTGCAGCTGGGCAGGGAGGGAGGCGAATTCCCGTGGTGGAACCAGGCTGGGGAATGGCACTGGGCTGCAACTGGCTGGGGGGGTGGCCGAGATTTTTCCTGATTTTCTGCTCTTGGTAGGCAATAAATGCTTTTGATCAGTTTATATCTCTTTTATTCCACCGTGCAGGCAAACGCCACCTTGGTTTCAGCCAAAGCTGATTAAACACCGCGGCAGCCTGAGCACCTCCCCTCCCCAGGGCCACTGCTGGATCCCATTCCTGCATCCTGATGGGGAAAAGGAAGAAAGGTGGCATTTGGAGTTCTTGAATCAGTGGCTTAACTGCCCTGGGGGTGTGTTTTGGTCTCAGCTGCAAACCCAGAAGCTAAAGGGGGCTGATGTGCCCCGGGGTGGATTCCAGGGCTCCCTGCCCTCCCTCTTATCCCTCCCCTGCAATCAGGAGTCCGTCCCAACCACACCAGCTCTCATCCCAATGCCAGGGGCAGGCTCCAGAACTGCTTCCCTCTTTTTTTGTCCCTGTGAGAAGTTGTGAAAGTGCAAAGAAACGGGTTCAGCAAAAAAGAGGAGGGTTTTATTACCCCTTCTGTGGCTGCTCAGGCAGCACTTTGGCAACAAAGGCTTGGGGGGGATTTCATTTCCCAGCTGTGCAACTCAGGGAAAGCTTTTCATGACATGGGAAGGCTCTCAGGAGGTTTATCCTGATGGAAGAGGGAGTTTGGTTGAGGGAAGGAGCAGCAGGGTTGTCTCCTGCACAGCAGAGAACAAACACGATCATGGGTGGCTGGACAAGGCTTGGAGTATCCTGGTCTAGTGAAAGATGTCCTTGAAATGAGATCATCTTTAAGGCCCCTTCCAACCCAAACCATTCTGGGATTTTATGGCTTCACAGTGTGGCATCTCAGCTGTGAAATCACACACAGGCACTTCCTTATCTCCAGCTTTTGGGGAGTTTTCAGCAGGAAATTTTCTTTTGGGGTGAAATCTGCCCTCCTTTATTTGCTTTTGTTGATGGCCAGATCCTCAGGAGGGGAGCTGGGCAGGCACACACGGAGCCCTCTCCTCCCCAGCCCAAAGCTTGGCACCTCACCATCCTCTGGGCCTCTCCAGTCCTCGCAGAGAGGATGATGCTGAACTCTTGGAATGAGGCACAACTCCCACCCTGCTGCTGACCTTGCCAGAGCTGGAGACAAATCCAAGCAGCCAAGAAAACTCACTTCACTGGAGCCCAGAGCCTTTCCTGGTCCCATCTGCTCCTCTTTTCCCACCTCCTGAGCAATTCTCTCCTTAGCAAAGAACAGCAATGCTTTGGGTGCCTGACACGTGCAGGGTGGCTGTGGATTTGCAGCCTGCATTAGCTGGGAAGTTCATCCCAGCCCTTAATAGGCTGGAAGAGGGATGGATGCATTCGGACTAAACCAGGGCAGCTGATTGGTACCTAGAAACCTAATTTGTCTTCAGAGCAGACACCAGTTAAGGGCCAGTGGAGAACAGATACATCCAAGGTCGTGCCAGTGAGCTGCAGAGCAGGGAACTTGGAGGCTGTGGCAGGACAGAGCCCCTGGAATGCGACCAAGACAAGGCCCTGTTCGCAAATGTGTAATTGGTGGGCTGGGAGGGGCCAGGAGATGTTGAATCCAGTCTGGGTTCAACCCCAGAATAACATCCTGATGGGGAGGGGGACCACCTTCAACCCCAAATTATACTACACTTGTAGTTTTAGCATTTATACTGTGGAGTACATAATTCACATTGAGATCTTCGATCCTTTGTAATAACAAATGACTCATTTGATGGAAATATTCTCACTTTGGAGCATTAAAACCCATGAGACAAAGCGGTTCAATCCCGCTTGTGTCATTCCTTAAATTTAAACTGTTGACAAAATCTGAGGGTAAGATGGATCCAGCCTTGTCCAGGCTCCTCTTTGAGGGGTTCAGAAAGCAAAAAAGGATCCTTCCTGAACCTCATGACTCAATTTGGTCTAAAAGTCTTCCACTGCCACCCTCGACAGAGGCACAAAGAGCTCGGGATGCACACGGAGCTTGGAGCTGGAATACTCGGCCTGGGAGGGATTTCGGCTGCTCCACGTAGGTGGATTCAGGCCATCTCCTGTTAGAAATGCTCCAGGTGAAGCCTCGACTCTGTTCCAACCAGCTCCAGCTATTTTTGGTGGTGGGGAAGAGAGGGTGAAAGGCTGGACTGGTTTCTGAGGAGCGAAGGAGTTCCTTGGAAACACTTGAACGAGACGAGATGCGAACGCTCCGCTTTGAGAGGTGTGACAGATGGGAGAGGAAATGAAAGTGTGTGAGGATCTCAGTGGGTCATGGAAAAGAGGCTTTGCAATGGCTTTTAGGGTCAGAAGGGATCCATAGAGCCTCCTGTCCCCCTGGAGAACTCAGCCCACTGAACTTCGCTGGAGCGAGGGGGAAACTTGGGCTGCTTTCTCATCCCTTCTGTGAGGGGGAAAACGGCTCCGGTGGGGATTCAAAGGTCCTAAAACCCCAGCACTGACTTTGTCACCACGTTTGCTCCTTCTCTGGGGACATTGCAAAGAGGCAGGTGAGGAAAACCACGTGCCCAGAGCCTGCCTTTGGGCAGGAGGGCCAAAACAAACCCCACCATCCCCGTGCACCCCAAACCCACGCATGCTCTCCGAGGACAATTTTCCCAGCAATAAGTGTGAGCTGTCACTGTAACAGCCTCCCGTGGCTCCTGCTGCCTTGTGATTGAAGCTCCCATTAACTTGCATTTGCCTTTCATTTTATTTTATTTTCCTGCTCTTTTTTTGCCCATTTTTCAGCTCGAAGCTTCGCTCTCCTTAATGTGATGATTTTTTGTTCCCTTCAGCGCTCTTGTTTAATAAGTGGTTAATCAATTCTGGGGAGTTGCTGCAGCCCCACTGCTCCCAGCCATGCCTAAATGGGATATTCTGAATAATTCCCCCTTTGTTTTCTGGCAATTCACTCCAATAACTCCCTCCAAGGCACTGATGTTTTGCTCCATGGCTGGTGATGGGCTCTGGAGATGAGAAATTTCCCAGGTGAGGTTGGGGGTGATTTGGGATGGAAACGTTCTTGGTGAAGCACAGAGGGCTGGCTCGAAGTTCTCTTGCCCGCAAGAGTGGTCTGGGAACAACAACAACAACAAGACTTGGAGAAAATTAATCCCTATTCCTGTTTTTTGAGAGGATTTTTTGGCTAAGTCCTTGGGTTGTCCAAAATGGGGACAAGAGTTTTGATTTTCGCCTGCTCTTTGTTCTGTGCATGTTTTCTCTTTGATTCTTGCTGGGGTCACTCTACTGTTCTCAGAAGTCTGCTCATCAACTTCTGCTGGGAATATTAGTCTGGAACAGCAACAGCCAGAGAAAACAGTTAAAGAGTGGTAGCAAAACTGTGCTGGCTGCTGGAGCCTGTGTGGGAAAGCCCTGGCTGTAATCCAGTAGATCCCACTGTGCAGTGTCCTTGCAGAACAAACGAACATCACATTTGGAAAAGGGACAAGGATCAGTCCTGTTTTCACTTGGGAAAATGTTAAATTGGTCAATTGAGTGAGATATGATTTATTATTCAGGATACTTTGGAAAGCTTTGTGGGTTATTTTTTATTCCTGTGTAGCACTGGAGTACTTAATTTTCTCCAAAACCCCTGCAAGCATCTCCTCTACTGATAATAAAACTCCCTAAATTCACCTGGGTTTCTGTTTTAATTCACTCTGAAAGGGCACTTGAGCCTCCTCCCAGTTAGTGAAGACACTGCAAGGTTGCAGCACCAGGTAATGGACCTCAGAGTCAGCACTTGGTGATAAAAATCATGCCCAGATAAGGGGGTGATTACCAAGGGCTCTCTCCCTGAATGCAAAGCAGGGTTTTCCCTCACTGCTGCTTTCCCCCACGGGCAGGTTTTTCCAGCCAGCCCTTGGACCAAGTGGAGTCACTGGGTGGAAAGGGAGCAGAGCAATTAATGGGCTTCGATAAGACAGTTTTGGAAGAAGGAGGAGATGGAAGCACCACGTGGCAGGGATGGGCTCTCCTCTGCCTTTGCTGCAGAGGTAGAAGCTGATTTTTTTTGCCAAAACTGAGGAATAAACCATTCCTGTGAGTCTGCTTGGTTCATCACTGTCCAAAAGCAAAAGTCAGCAGCCCAGGACCAAAGCAATCATTGTTTGGGCTCCATCCTCCATCCCCATGTTCTCAACCATTCCCATTCCTAACACTTTTCCTCCCTTCCCTACCCCAAAAGAGGCTGTTTGAGTCTCCCTGGCAATGAATTTCTGTGTTTTAAAGGGTAAAGCTCTCTATATAAAGTGTGGTATTTAGGGGTTATGATTCTACTATGCAGAAGAGTGTTGGTTCTGTCATTTTTAATAAAGCCTTTATTCTAATAGAAATAGCACTTATAAAACTTAAATGAATCCTTAGAGCTGGTGGGAAAAGGGACAGGTTCTTTGCCAATTATTTTTCTTCAAAAACACTTCAAAGATTAAAAAGAAGAAAAAAAAAAAAAGGAAGCAAAATCAACCCACTCCATTCATTTATTTATGAATTAATAAAAGCAAGAGAGAAATAAGCAGTTAACATGCATGGATTCCCAAATCCGGGGGGATTTGGGGGATAATGGAGACTCACCTTCTGCCTCCCAGCAGTGGCTTCCAGGGAGGAGCAGCTCCAGAGCTCCAGGGCTGCAGCCCAAGTGTTCTCCAAAGGGCCTGAAAACCCACATGTGGACACTTCCCATCCCCAAAAACCTCCTTTTCAGCTTTTTTTCCCCCCCCCTTTATTTCTAATTTTTTTTTTTTCATTTTACCTAAACCAGAACCGAACAGAACCGCAAACTTTGATCTTCCTCCAAAAAAACCTTCCTGCGATTTGCTCTTGTGCTTCAAATTTTGGAGTCTTTATTTAAACCTCCGTGTTCAGGCAATAAAAGAGCCCGGCTGAGTCCCAGAGCAGCAGATGAAGGTTCCTCCTGAGCCTGGAGCAGATCTTGGAGGAGACACATCCATTTCCCAGTGGGAATCTCCAAGGAGATGGGTTGTGTCCCTGTTGGGAGAAGAACACGAGGGCTTTGACCTGCACTAAGTTCTTGTCCCCGTGTTTGTTCTTTCCACTTGGAGTTTGCAGTTCAAAGATAATCCATGAACCTCCTTTTAAAATTGTTTCACAGTGCTGGGGATCACCCTGAAACATGAGGAAATGCTAGAAATAAGCTGCAGGTTTAAGCTTAATTTATCTTCTAAGTTAAGTCGGAGCTAGACTTTGCTGAGCCCAGTCAGCAGAGGGGGAAGGAAAAATTAGCAAAAATTCAATTTATTTCAAATAATTAAAAATATTAAAACAAAAAATCAGTCAAATTCAAGGGATAAAACCCATGTTCTGCAGGTTTTAAATGCTGGAGGGGAGTTATAAAATGTGTATATGTGCAAGGATGGAGCTGTTTTTGTTTGAGATGAAGCTCAAGTGGATGGTCTCTGCACGGGATTTCCTGGCCTTTTATGTCCTGACCTCCACAATGACACTGAGGTGACCAGATAGTTCACCAAATTAGGACCAGAAAACCTCAAATGAGGTTCTTAAAATGCAGCCAGCTTGGAAACCACAGCAGCAAATCCTTTCTGGGATCCCCAGGAGCAGAGATAATTCAGGAGAGACTCCCCTGCACCGTCAGTGCTGCAGAGCCCCACGAGCCTCCAAGGTGAGCTCAGCACCTCAGGCCACTTATTTGCTATAATTCCAGGGTAGAGGGAGATATTTTAATGAAAGGGGAGGAGGAGAAGCAGCATCAATACCTGGCCCTGAATCTTTTTGTCTCTGACAGGAGATTTCACTCTGATTTAACTCACCCACTGATGAGGTTCCTTCTTCTCAACGGCTTTATTGTCCTTCTCACTGCTGCAGAGAACTGATTCCCACAAAAGCCCTCTTTATTCTCCAGGCAGGACTCATTTCCCACTACCTTTGTTAGACCAGAAGGGCATGGAAAAATAATAAGCACTCTGTGCGCTGTGTTTGGGCTGAGAACTGTGATTATCCCTTCGTGGTGCTGGAGTCGGGATCTGCACGACTCCCGAGGTTTATTTGAAGTGCATCTCTTTCCGAGGGGAGAAACAGGTGTTTGCACTTGAAGTTGGTGGAGAAGAGCACTCAGGGCTGGCCAATCTCCCTGCAAGAGTGGACTGTGGCTGTGTGTGGGCATCCAATTTAGGTGATGGAGTGCCACGAGAGCATCGCTCTTAGAGCCGAGGTTGAAAGAGAAGCCAAATAACGGCAAAAGCAATTCCAGCTGCTTCAAAACACCTGATTATTCCATGATACCTGACTTAGTTTGTCAAAGTTAGGCTGGACAGGTCAGCTCTGGCTTCAGCAACCGCTTGTGGCTGCAAAACCATTTAGAGGAGAGCCTGGAAAAAGGATATTTCTGAATAAATAACTTGGTTTCTCAAAGTGACTTTGGGAAGATGGATGGGGATCAGAGGATTCTTGCTCTGAATCAGATTTGTGGCTGGACACCAAGAGAAATGGGCGATGGAGGGCAGATACAGCTTGCTCAGGGTTCAAAGCCAAGTTGTTCACACTCGTAGGTCACTTATGGATCTCACCTCCTCCAAGACCTTTTCCTGCATCTTCATCCGTCTCTTCTTCCCGGGGCAAAGAGCAAAACCCCTTGAACTGTGGCTCCTCTTTGCACCGTCTCATCGTCCTCCGCTTGCCATTAACGTGTCAATATTTTGAGCCGGGTTTGGTGACACTCCGCGGTCCTGGTGCCACCCAGGCTGGATCAACACCTGCCAACTGTCCCCCGCTGGGGCAGGGTGAGGGTGTCAACCTGGCCAGGATGCACAAAGGCAGAGCAATAAGAATAAATTGGCTTGTCAAAGAGGAGGGCAGATTTGCTATTAATGGAAATAATAGCAGATTACATGGGCTTTTGTCACACAATATAATCAAAGACAGGATCAAAGGGAGGGAGTATAACAAATGGTTAGCAGGCAAGACATGCTAATGAGATAAAAACGCTAGCCTTGCCACCTCTCCGAGCTTCAATCGAAGGATAATTGATACTAAATAATGTAATTTTGAGCTCTGGTGAAATGCACTTAAATCCAGCAGACAAGGCTGTGAAAATGTTGTAGTTTTTCTGTTACTCTGCTGTCATTTCTAGCACTTTTTTTTCTTTTTTTTTTTTCTTTTTGGCAGCTGATAGTGTGGGAGCTGTTAGAGAGAGAGGAGAAGTGGGAAAAACCCAGCTTTGGGGAAGTGCTGGTGATTTTACACCACTTTAATGGGGTGATGTAAAGCCCTTGGGCCTGGGTCGGGGGAAGGTCTGGAGTGGCCTCATCTGCAACACTGGGGAAGTTTGGGGGGGACACAATGGAAGGAAGATCTGAAGACACTAGAGAGTGTCCAGAGGAGGGAATGAAGATGATGACTTGATGATCCTTGTGGGTCCCTTCCAGCTCTGCGTGTTCTGGGATCCTCTGCCTCTGAGTTTGGGCAGTGGGGACAGTCCCATGGTGGCTCCAGCAGCAAAGCTGTGAAGTGCAAAGGGCCTGGCCCGGCGTGGTGTCCCAGGGATGGGATTTTCTTGGCTGAAGCCACGTTGGCTGCAGCTCCACTGCATTTTACTCAGCTCCATCTGGCCTGAGGAATTCACGAGCATCTCAAACACTTTTTCCCCTTGAAAACTTCAGTGCCTGCTTTCTGGAGAAATAAAAATGCCAGCCTAGACAGAGCTTTGTAATATTTGTAAATGCTTTTACATGGCCCTTCCTGTGTATTTTAGGGCTTTGCCCTAAAATACACAGGAAGGGCCATGTGAAAGCATTTCCCAGCCTTCTGTGGTGCATGAAAGATGCATTGTGATCGCTGCAAGTACCAGCTCAGAGGGCCCTTCAATCACCACCCCACACACCCAGCTGGCAGCACGAGCTCCCCCGGGAGCATCTGGGGCTGGGAGCAGATGGGGGAGATGTTGAAAATGAATTCCCCAAGACCTGAAGGCAGCAAGAAGAGCGGGAAGCTGGATCCTGCCTGGGGACAGCACGACAAGAAGCCCCTGCCTGGGGCAGAGCTGGTCCAAGGAGCTGTTTCTATCCAGACTAAGAGATGGCACGAGTGGAAAAGGAATCACAGGCTTCAAGCAGTGACTTCATGGCACCAGAATATGAGCATTTCAACAGGGCAAAGGTGCACGTTTAAAACCAGAGAGCTGGAATCCTGGGAGGAACATCTTTGTGGAGCTGGAGGGGGAAATCTTCAACCATCAGTCCCCCATCCGGCTGTGCTGGGATAAATCACTGGAGTTCATCCATGTTTTTAACACCATCCAAACGCAGCAAAAATCTGGGAGGATGAAGACACACAAATGCTTTGACGAGTGTGGGTGGAGGAGAGAATTCCTGGGGTCCAGCAACGGGTGCAGAACATCCCTTTTTTCATTTACTGGTGGTTTATTCATTGCAGTGAGTTCAGCTGAGCAGCTTCCCTGCAGAAAGGAGACTGTTGTGTGTCAAGGAGGAGAAATAAAGAAAAATAAGAGATCTCCCCTTCTGCATTTCCAGCCCCTCTTTGCTGCCTGACACCACGGGCAATTACTGAGGATAAATTCAGACTAATCATGCCAGATCTCATCTGAAGGACCTTGGAAGCACTTTTTCCTGTCAGGATGCCCTGCAGGGATCAACAGCACGAGATCCAGGTTCCTGCAGTGTTTGGCCTCGGCAGCAGCTCCATGAGACGCCGGTGTGAGGAGGAGAGGGAGGGATAATAGATGCCACCTGCTCAGGTGGACCCTCAGGAACACCAGCAAAGCCTGAATTCAGGGCACTCTCAAATACAGCCACCAACCCTTTGTTGTTTGAAGCTTCCTGACCCCCACATGCTGAATTCCTCTCCCAGGAATCATTAAAATCCACCTCACACCTTTTCCCACCTTTTCCCTGGTTCCTTGGTGACCTTTGCCACCTCCTCGGTGTCTCCCACACCCCCTGGTGCTACACAAACCAACCACTGCCTTTCCTGCCCTGGTTTCATCCTGGTCAAAGGTTGAGGGGACAATTTTTATCCCATGGAGCTGGAACAACCTCCAACTCGTCCACTTGGATGCAGCTGATGGCAGAGATTGGAACAGCCTGCAAAGCTGATGGAGATGGACCCCAAAAAACTTGTCTTCTGAAACTCCTTATCATCTCCTGTGGACTGCTGGGGGGGAGGTCAATGAGCAGAGATGCTGAAATAATGAAATGGAATATAAAGAAGGGAGCACCTCCTTAAACTGGGTCAGATTTTAAGGGTTTGATAGTCAGGTGAGCTTTACATTAGGGCCATATTTCATAGGATCATGGAATCAGAATTGTTTGGGTCAGAAGGGATCTTAAAGCCCATCTTGTTCCACCCCCTGCCATGGGCAGGGACACCTTCCACCAGCCCAGGTTGCTCCAACCTGGCCTTGGACACTTCCAGGGATGGGGCAGCCACAGCTTCTCTGGGCAACCTGTGCCAGGGCCCCATCAGCCTCTGAGTAAAGAACTTGCAAGCAACCAACACCATTTCAGTGGTTTGTGCACCTCCAGAGCCCACCTGGATGTGAAGGAAACAGAGAAAAGTGGGGTTTTGGGTGGGATCAAGCTCCTGCCCTTGCCCTCAGCACTGCCAGTATTAGGAAAATCAGTGTTAGGAATTCCTTTTTCTTGGATAACACTTTTTCCAGATGCCTTCACCTCCTTTAGGCCGGGAAAAACAAGGAAAAAATGCCCAGGTCTCATTCTCAATGTTTTTATCTGCTTTCACAGCTCAGCTGCAGGAGAACAGTGGCTGCAGTGGCTCTGCTGGAGCCGAGGGAGAGAAAGGGAGGTGAGAATTTTATATAACTCGCCCGTGGTCACGGAGCAGATCCACTGCCAGACAGGGCTGGGCCAGGTATATTTAGAAATGAGCTAAACAGACCATTCAGCCACCTGGGACAGGAGCAGAGGCTGCTTGAAATCACAGCCTGGCCGTCATTCCCAGGGCTCCCTGCCTGGAGAGGAGCGGAAAAGGGATGGGGTGTCCTTGCTCCGTGTGTGCTCTCCAGGTTCCTCCCAGCAGCCTCGTCTCACACCATCCCCACGTGAACCTCCCCCAGCTTCGACACTGAGGAGCTCTCTTTGCAGAACAAAGAGCCCTGCAGGAGATATTTGGAGCCCATGGGAGTGGGGAAAGGGATTAAACATAAAGGCCTTCATTGAAGCAGGGATCCCACTTCCTGAAGGTCTCCCTCAAGGCTTCCTGCTTGTGGAAACCGTCTGATCACACCTAAGGCTGTTGGACTTGAGACCGCACTCGATATTTCCATTTTTATTTAGCACAGGGATGCTTTATTTACCAGAGACTCTCTTTTGACACTTGTTTTCCTCTGGCCTTCAGAGTGGGGAGGAAAAACAGGGCTCTTGGATATTCTTTGTTGGCTTTATTGATTGGTGTATTTTAGGTTTCATTTCATTTCTTTACAAACAGATGTATGGGAGATGGGATCTTCTGTGTTCTTCCTTTAAAGAAAAAAAGATCATGTTAATTAACCATCCTCTTTATGACAAGAAGTGCTAAGGGCTGAGTGAAGAATTTCCTCTGTTCCTGCCTGCATGTGGGAGTTTGGATGATGAGGATACTCCAATGCACATAAAACCATCATTGTAATGCCTTCAGACTGTCATGTAAACTCAGTAACATGTCACTCTCTTCCTTTTTGCCTCCTCTAAATTAAATGAACTGGAGTTTGAAAGGAGATGATGAAAATTAACTGCATGAATACTGAACTCCAACACGAGAAGTTCGGGAAAAGATCCATCAAAGTTCTCCCTGCCCTCTAGAAGTGCAAAGTGATACCTAAAACAAATATTCATCAGCTGGGAAAATCCAGAGCTTCCTTTGTGTTTTCAAAACCTTTTTTTTTCCTGCTCATTTGGGGAAGGTGTTTCATTTGCAAAACACCTGCTCTCATTCAGGAAGGCCTGAATTGGGATAATAAACCCTCCTCCCTTGGCATTCATTGAACTGGGAGCACTTGGATATTTTTTTCCCTCCTTCCAACTGTTATAAAATAGACCAAAAGGGGGCTATTTTAGATCAATAATCTTTTTTTTTCTCCTTCTCCCTTGCTATTCCAGGTCAGCTGGCAAATGGAGAATTGTTCTTTGCAGAGCCCTAAAACGCTCCCGTTATCACCCATCGGGGAGGGCCCCTCGGCCCAGCTAAGGGAGCCAGGGCCTGAGCCAAGGGGTAATAAAGGGAATTGCCTTTGGAATGAGCAGCTGGCAGCTTTGCCCTTGACAGTCTCTTCTCCCAGCCCTGCTTTGGAAGGGCTGGCACAGGGATGAGCAGCGCTCAGTCCCTCACAGTGCCCTCAGTTCCTGGGTTTTCTGCTCTCTCTCTCAGCCTGAAACTCATTAACAACTTTGCATTTGGCCGGTGGACGAGGCAGTGCCATCTGTGGCTGTGCCTCCTCATCTGCCCAACCCCTCCCCAGCCCCTCCAACATCCCTGGGATTGCTGGAGCAGCCTCTCTCTTCCCTGTTATCAGCAAATTAAGATCCACTTCCCGCTGTTCATTTCCTCATCTAAACGCTGTGCTGGGGAAAAAAAAATCACCCCATTACCAGGCCAGGATATAATTTAGCCATAACACTAATCCTTGCTGCTCTGAGACGGGGTGTTGTTGTGCATCTGTTGTTATTCTCCATAGCCCTTATTCCTTAATGCCGGGAAATGCATTTCCTTATCAAACAGCTTCATTTAAGTCTAATTAGAGAGAGGCCCACAGGTGACTCCGTTAATACCCTCCCCTCTGCCAGCACCGCCTCGAGCACCCCAGGACATGTGCTTGAGGAAGCCTTACTGCAGGAATAAAGCTCAGCTCCAGCAGAGGAAAAGCTGTTTTATTTGTGCAGCATTCTGCACTAAACACAGGCCAGGCAGCGATTTCCATTCTGATGGGGAGCGTGGATATTGGGAGGAGCAGCACTGGAGTCAGGATGAGCTTCCCGTGGAGTGAGAGGCAGCTCGGGATAACGGCACCAGCAGCTGCCTCCTCGTGAACATCCACCATCCTGAGCAGTGCAGGAAAGGGAGGAATCCAGAACGGGATTTTTGATGGCTTCAGGAGGGATTGGAAGGGCTCTTGGTGCTTTCTCAGGGTGCAAGAAGCTGGGGAAGTTCAAGGGGAGAATGTTTCTAAAAAGCAGGCTTTTAAGAATTTCACAGCCCAGGGCAGTGCTGGAGTCCCCATCCTTGGAAGGATTTAAAAGATGGGGAGATGTGGCACGTGGGGACATGGTTTAGTGGTGGCCCTGTCAGTGCTGGGTTAACAGTTTGACTTGGTGATCTTAGATGGCTTTTCCAGCCTAAATGTTTCTATGATCCTATTTGTTTTGCCATCCTTCAGGGTTGGTGAGAGATTCCAAGCTCTCCTTGCAGAAATCTGCTCCTAAGAGAGGGCCACTGCAGCTTCTGGCTGACTTTTTTGGATACTTTAAGGATGATGTTCTTCTGGGTAATAGAAAGACAAAGTGACTTTTAGACAGGGAAAGCAATGCCCCCAATGTGGTCCTGCTCCTTTGGCTCTGGAAATAAATTAAATGAGAACATTAAAATTGTTACAATCACAGAATATCCTGAGCTGGAACCCACAAGGATCATCAAATCCAACTCCTGGCTCCAGTCAGGACAACCTCAAAACTCCCACCACGTGCCTGAGAGTGATGTCCAAGCCTCAGGCTTAAGCAACCCACTTTTGGACATCTAAATGTAGCAGGGATGCAGGTGGGAGGAAGGGATCAATTGAAATGGCCTCCAACTACCACCTCAGTCTCTGTTCCCTGCTTTTCTGGACCTAGGTCATCTTTCCCAGCTCAATCCCTCCTGCTCCAGGGTTTTACTGCAGGCAGGTTGCAGGAGGTTTGGAAGGTGAGAGGAGTTGCCAGTTAACTCTGTACTCTTTTCCTCCCTAAAACAGGCTGAATAACGACTTCTTGTAAGTGCCACGATTAGCAGGAGCAAAGCTCTCAGCTGGGAATGCCACCCACACCGGTGGCTCTAGACAAACAGGAGGCTTTATCTCCCTCAAATCCCCCCTGAAATAACCAGGATTTCAATCACCTGCCTTCTGATTTCAGCTGCTGGAGGCTCGTCTTGTCCCAGCTCATCACCAGGACCAGAGGGATGTGCTCCCCAGCCACGTGCACTTCCTGGCAGCATCACTGTCCCATCAACATGATAGGAGAAGGCAGAGAGAGGATGGCTTTGTTATGAGAAATGACCAAGAATGAGAGGCAGGTTTCTGGAAACTCCTCTTTTCAATCCCTGTCACAAAGCCAGGACTTGGAGGTTCTGCACAAACCGTTCAGAGCTTCTATTTGAGTAGCTCATTTTCTCGTATTGACCCAGGAGGGTTGTGGGAACTCAGAGAAATTAGTGCTTTTCTGTCAATTGATTCAGCCTCAAAGAAGCTGCAATTTCCAGCATTCCCCAGCACACATAGGAATCCCAAATATTGCTGCTGGAAGGGTTTGGGGGTTTGAAATCCATTTGGATTATTTAGCAGAAACAAAAGGGCTGCCCTGAGTGCAGGCAAAGGGAGCAGGCACAGATCACAGAGCTCAGCCCAAACAGGGACTGGATTTCTCCTTGGAGATACAGCTGAGGTCAAAGCTGCCTTTGCCCCCTCCAGAACTCAATTAGCAAAAACCAAGAGTGAAATAAAAGGCAGGAGAATAAAACCTGACCCTGCTGATGGAAGCGGGGTGTGGGTTATCAGTGACACAACCTGGCACAGGACCATTCCAGTGTGTCTGCGGGAAGCCAGTCTGCTTTTCCTTTGGGATTCCAGCCCACCTGGCTACTATTAGGGTTTTTTAGCTCACAAAACCTCTGTGGGGGTCGGGGTTGAGCTGTGAATTCGCTGGACACTCTCAGCTATTCCCAGTGCTGGCGGCAGCTGCTTCGCTCCGGCGGCTGGAGCTGCCAGGGGAGAGTTCAACTGCAAAGCCCCCTGGGCAGGAGCCAGGGATTTCAATCCAAACTCCCCCACCCCCTGGCACCAATCTGTCTGGCGAACCCAGCCATGGGGAGACTGTGGCCTCAGGAGCCCAATCCCTGCTGATGCCCTGGGGGATGCTCAGCGCTTATTGCTCACACGGGCTTCGAATGCTCGTCGTCTGCAAAGCAAAATGAGCCTCCCCGGGGCTCTTTTAAATCCCAAATGTTGCCTCAACCTTGTCCTCAGCAGACACCTCCTTGGCAAGGAGCTGTCTCCCATTACTGCTCCCTCTCGCTCCCGGCTACAGATCCAGGGCCCCTCCGGGGATGATTTCCCGAGGTCGTCGGATCAAGCGAAGCAATTTGGGTTAAATCGTGGTCACTTCAGGCTGCTGCATTAAACTCTGAACTTCGGGAGCTCCTCTGCAGTGAAGCTGTCTGAAACCCCGGGTGGGGGGGAAAGGGGGTGTGTTTGTTTATATCCAAAGCTCTTCCTTGCTGTGCAAACTGAGCCCAGCGGGAAGGGGGACAGAGGGGGCAGCGAGGAACAGTCTTTGGCCTTTCTTTCCTTTCCAAAGCCAAAGGCGACTCGGAGCTCCACGACCTCGGTTCACACAAGAGGCCACGAGAAGGTCAATACATGGCCAAATTCAGCAAAAAAAAAGGCCCTTCAGTGGGATTTTGTGCCTCTGAAACTCTTTCCTGAGGTTTGGGTGAAGCAGGGGGCAGGTCCCTGGTCAGCACTGCTGCTCTGTCCCCAAAAAGCAGGAGATAAGGCAGGACACGCCACAAAACTCCAAATGTCATCTGATTTCTGCTCGGATTTGTTACTGGGGGTTGAAGGGATGAGGCTAAAAGTAATTCTTTAGAGGTGTTTCATTTTAGAATCTTCTGAAATACATTTTAAACTCTGAGTTAAAATTCACGGTTTTGAAGAAAAAAGCTGAAAAATCAGAGAATCATGGAAAGGAGGATACCTTAAAGCTCATTTTATTCCAACCCACTGCCAAGAGGAGGGAGAAAAATCACCATTTAGCCACGCTTTTTTTCCCCAATTTGCAAAACCTCGGATCAGCCCTCGGTGAATCTCTGGAAAACTCTAAACATTAATGGCAGAAGGAGTTAATTTTTGACATCTCTTGCCCAAGTCCCCACTAGGGTCAGAGTGTCCCCTCACACGCTGGTGTGTGTGGATTTAGGTGCTGATGGAATTAGAGTCCATCTCCACGACGGGCCCATCTGCTGCTGGATCCGTGACCTACATGAGGTGAGATGAGCTGTGCTGGTCTGCATCCAGCTCCTGCCCCGGGCACAGTGCCCCATCATCAGCCAGACGAGCACTGCCCAGCCCGAGGGACATCAAATCCTGCCGTGACAGGCACCTTCTTGGTCCCCTTTTTGTAATTCAGTCCCCTTTCAGGCTGGATTTTGCAGCTGTGAGTCAAAAAACTTAGAGAAAACGGAAATAAAATTATGCAGGACAATTTATTCCCGACCACCTGAGTCCAGGTGCTGTTTTGTTCTAGGGAAGCTCCAAATACGGTGAATTTGGTGGTGCTTGTACATCCCTACTAAAATTTGAAGACCCGCAGCTGTGCTTTTTCCTTCCCAGTATTCCCAACCCAAGCCTGTTAGACCAGCTGGAAAATTTACCCTTCCCAATCTAGCACTATCTCTGCATGTAAATGAAGAAAATTGAGCTTAAAACCTGTCAAGCCAACACCTTCCCCCAGGACTCCAGTGACTTTGAAACTCTGCGCTTCAAAACCACCCCAACAAACAGGGGAAGATCCCAAAAGGGAAGGAATTAATAACAGCAGTGTTTTCTAATATGCACACTAAACAAATCCTTCAATCTAAATGAAATCTGTCTTGCATTCCATGTGCTATTTTGGGCTGGTTTGGCTCCACACTCATCCAAATTTCATGCTTCTCCTTTGAACCCGGCTTATCAGCAACCTGAGAGAGGGGCTTCAAAACTCCAGCTCAAAACAAAAGCCCTGCAGGGAAGGAAAGGGATTCATTTCCCCCTGTCCTTGTGCATTTCAGGCAGGCTGCTCGAGGATGACCAGGATTTGGGAATCACCCTCGCTGGGGACCCAAACTTCTGAAATCATGCTTTGTTTCATGGGCTAAGGGGGGAGAATTCTCCCTTTGGGGTGTTTTGAAGATTATCAGATAAATTTAACCTGCCAGTCACGTGAGTTCTGAGGGTTTACTCCTGTACGTATGAAATTTGCACCTGAGACAAGGGATTTTGGTGAATTTGGGGTGTTTAATCTCTCTCCAAACCGAGCTTGGTCCTGCCTTCCCTTGGGATAAGCTGCCCACAGCAATGTCCTCCCAAAAAGTGTATTTTTAGCTCTTGCAGTGGAATAAAGGAAGGTGGTTCCTACTCAAAACCTCTGTGAGCAATGCAAGAGATCTGCATCCACACCGACGTCCTTCACATCATCTCCAGTGTGTCAGTGAGGGAATTAGGAAGAGCAATCCTGTCCCACTCAGTTTTTGCTGTGACACCTTTTCCACCAGCCATCACTTTTGCTCTGTTGAACAAACCATACCTGGGATGTTTGCCCAGGGGATTTTTTTCCCACCTTCACTTTGCTGCCATGAAATGCAGCATTTTGGATCGGACTTTTGGGGATGTGGTTCCAAAGAGTACCAGAATGTCACTGTTTTGTGATCCCTGGTGATATTTGGAACAGAGAAGCTGTGGCTGCCCCATCCCTGGAAGCGTCCAAGGCCAGGCTGGATGGAGCTTGGAGTGACCTGGGCTAGTGGAAGGTGTCCCTGCCCATAGGAGAAGGTTGGAGATGAGCTTTAAAGTCCCTTCCAACCCAAACCATTCCATGATTCTGTGATTTATGGGAGTGCTTCCGTGGTTTTGGCGAGATCCCCAGGCAGGGAAGCTGCCACAATACACAAAGGACCTTCCAGACCATCACCAAGCTTTGTCTGAAATTACCCAAACCAGTCCCCAAAATTCTGTGGAAAGCCATCAGAGAGAAGGACATCCTGCAAACCACCACCAGGGGCAAAACCCTTAAAGAAAACCCTGCTGGGCCAGAGGAGGAAACCACAGGGGTGAGAATCCCTATTTCGGTTCTCCGGGGCTGGAGGGGCTCTGGGCACTGCCCAGGTCCTGTGGACACCATCAGAAATGTGAGGCTGAGCACAGCAGCAGATGGGCAGCAGTTGTTTTGCTGTCTGCCAGCACATGCCAAAGGAGCCTCCTTCCCGAGCCACAGCGGTTTCCAAGTGCTCTTGAAAGCAGAAGGAGTTGGCAGAGCTGCTCCTGCCTCCTGACAGGACAGGGACGGATTTCAGGAGTGGCCCCTGGAGCTGCATTTGCTCGTTGGAGGGGCTGGATGCTGAGAGGAAAAGGATTTCAGGTGTGGAAGAAGAGACCTGAACATAAAACCCCTCTCACACAGCAATGTCAAGGCACGGAGGGAAATTCCCACCCAAGTGTTCAAAGTTCCTCCCACTTTGCAGTGGGGGGGGAATTTGGCAGATTGGAGATTATTTACTGTCCCACGGGCTGTTTGCTCATCCCAGGGGTCTCGGCTTCCCCACCCAATAAAAAGCTAAGATCCCAAACCATCACAGAATCCCAGAATATCCTGAGTTGGGAGGGATCCACCAAGTCCCAAGAGTGACCCCTGTGCCCCAGAGGATCATCCCAACCCTCCTGGAGCTCTGGCAGCCTTGGGGCTGTGCCCACTGCCCTGGGGAG
>JAYRBT010000067.1:1023271-1037849 GCA_036023395.1 Myiotriccus ornatus
CTGTGAGGGTGGGGAGGCCCTGGCACAGGTTGCCCAGAGAAGCCGTGGCTGCCCCTGGATCCCTGGAAGTGTCCAAGGCCAGGCTGGACAGGGCTTGGAGCAGCCTGGGCCAGTGGAAGGTGTCCCTGGCCTTGGCAGGGGGTAGAACTGGTTGGGCTTTAAGTCCCTCCCAACCCAACCCTTTCTGGGATTCAAGGATTTTGGCAGCATTATTTCCAGAATGAACCTTCTCAATCCATGTGAGGGAAAAAAAAAACCAAAAAACCAACCTTTTCCAAATGTCAGAGGCACTACTGGAGTGAGAAATGCAGGAACAGAGCTGGGTGTCCCTCCCCAGCTCCTGCTGGGTCCCTCTGCCCCAGGGCTGCTGAGCTGCCCAAAGGGGGCACATGGAGACCACCTGCTCTCCAGGGGAAAAGCAAGAGCCAGGACGTGCTCTGTTCCAAGGCTGTTCCCATTCCCATCACATCCATGAGCGCTGTGACCTCACAGCCCAGTGCTGGGTGTTGGGGCCTTCCATGGATTGTGCCTCCATCCCTCCATGGAAATCACTTCCCTCCTCTTCCCCACAGCACTCCAGCCCCTTCCCAGCTTGTGTATGGATACAGACCTAGATGCTGTGGATATGGATATGGACATGGCCATGGATACACATGCTAAGGATTTAGATACAGCCATAGATTTTATGGATATGGATGATACTGATATGGATTTATGGACAGGTATAGATATAGGCATAGCTATAGATACAGATTGCATGGATATAGATACAGACTGCATGGATATGGATGCAAATTATATGGATATGGACCTGAATGACATGGATGTAGCTACAGATGCAGATACAGGTAGAGATAATATGGATAAGGAAGATATGGATATAGATGATAAGAATGTAGATACTGATACAGATTAAATGGATATGGATATGGATATGGATATGGATATGGATGTAATTGATCTGAAATTGGATGTTGATATGGATACAGATTATATAAATGTAGGTATATGGATGATAGAGATAGACACAGGTATAGATAAAGATACATATATATATTCATATATATATAGACTAGACCTGTGTGTAGATGTGGGGATGGATACAAGGATGGACCCAGACATGATGCTGCGAGCACAGGATGTTATTTTGGGCCACTTAGCCCCTGCCTGGGGCCACGTGGGGAGAAAAACCTCATCCCTGAGCCCAGAGGAGCTGCCCACTCCTCCAAAAGCCCCTGCCGGGCCAAAGGGCGTTTGTTACATTAATTGGTGCTGGAGATAGCGCCCAACAAATGAAAGTCATTAAAGGAAGGGAGATGGATGGAGCTCAAGGCGTCCGTTTGTTTTGCCGGAGCCAAATTCATTTCCAGAAAAAGCCCTTATCAATTCCCGGGGAATGGTTCGCCCTGTCAGTGCCGAGCGGGTGTTAATGTTCTTTACGGCTCCGTTAGAGCCGGTGCAGTGACACCAATCTAAATAAGGGAGGAAGGGAGGCTTAATCAGCCTGTCACTGACCAGTTATTAACATTTTAGAACAAGGGCATTAAAGGAGAAAATTCTGAGAGGTCAATTTGTACTTCAGGAGAGAAGCCAAAAAGATAAGGAGGAGAGAAGTGCCGGCCGCCAGCCAGCGGTCAGGGAGCCGGCCGTGAGACGGGCTGGATGCACTGCCACAGGGTATCCAGAGGGGACCAAGGGCCCGGGGTGGCCATGGACCAGCACAGGGCCCCGGACAAAGGCTCTCTGGCTGGAGCCAGGCTGCCCCCGTGCCCTTGGCAGCGCTGCCCCCTCCCCGCCCTCTCTCTCCGTCTCACACCCCCGAGGCGGCTGCGATTGCTCCGCGAGCCCTGTGGGATGAAAGCTGTGAGCTCAGATATGGCTTATCCCTGCCAACCCCTGATGATAATCCGGGATTAGTCCTCCCGGTCTATGATTACGTTTTGCCCACTCTCTTTGAAACGACACCGCTCTGGCCCTTCTCCCCGCAGCTTGTCCCACCGACCCTTCGGAAAACTGCTTGCCAGGCTCTGACTAAACCCTGCTGCAGCAAACTCCCCCCAGGATCCCAGATGACTTGACGTTTTTGTCCCTCGTGGTCTGCACTGAACTCCATCCCAGCTCCTCACCTGCTGCAGAGCTTGGCACCCTCCAAACACCCCTCCCCTCTCACGTCCCGCGGGGACCACCCGGGAAGCCGGCATAAAATTCATATATCCGTGTCCCATAAGACAGGGGCAGCCCTGGTGCAATGGTGCCTTCTGGCCCTCAGTTCTCCAGGCAGTGGGATCTGCAGAGGAACCCCCCAGGCTCCGTCTGGGAGCGCTGTGCTGCCTGGGAAGCAGCACTGCTGTTCCACAGGAGGGTTATTCCCTCTCTGTGCTGCTGGGCCACTGAAGGAGCTGTGTGAGAGCTGTCTGGCTGTTTGCAGGAGCAGCAGAGCAGCAGGAAAGACAGCAGCCATCCCTCAAATCGTTTCTCCAGGGGGAATGAGAAGGAAGAGAAATAAAAAAATTAAAAAGAAAGTAAAAAAGAAAATCAAATCTGCAGCAGAGGAGTCATGGGGGGGCAACTTTTGTGGTGGGTTTTTTTTAAGGGAGAATGGAATGGAATGGAATGGAATGGAATGGAATGGAATGGAATGGAATGGAATGGAATGGAATGGAATATGTTGGGTTGAGTTGGGTTGGAAGGGATGTCCAAAGATCATCTAGTTCATCCCCCTGCAACGAGCAGGGACATTTGTTTTGCTTTGGTTTCAAGCTCACTGCTCGCAGGGAACATGCCATCCAGGTGTCTGGAATCTGGAAGGCCTTGGGATGCTTTTTAGGGTGCCAGTGCCTCTGGTGGCTAATGTAGGTCCTACCAAAACAACCACGGGAAGGGCTCTTGCCTGGGGGTGAGGTTTGAGATGCACCATTTCTCATTTGCATCCCAGAGCTGCCTTCAGCCCCGACTCTGTAGCACAGCCCAGTTCCTTGCCTGGTACAGACCCCCCTGGATGTGATTTGGGGGGTCCAAAGGGTGAAAAGCTGCTCCAAGGGTTGGGTTATGGATGAGGAACAACCACCGTATTCCAGCCTTTGGGACAGCAGCTTGTCCTCCTCATTTATCCCAGCTTTGTTCCTCCCAGGTGGGATACCCCAGGCTAGGAGCTCCTCCAAATCCTGCTGTGAGGTTTTACTGTGTTCCACAGCATTTTGCCAGGATATCCCTCTTTTCCCCCTCTCCCCTTAACCCAGATGGCCCTCCTGGAATAACTGGCTCAGCACCACTACTAAAGGGAAAAACCCTTCAATCTGGAGGGTGCAAAGCTGTTAATGATGATGGATTTCTCTGCTGTGAAGGTGTCTGCAGCATCCAACCCTCCAATCCAGGGCTTGGCACAGCCCTGAGATCCCTGGATGGGGCTTGGGGATCAAATAAGGAGGCAGAATCCATAATGTCTCATTGGAGGGGGAAAGAAAAATAACAACGAGCCTCCAGTGCTGGTCCTCAGTCCTCTGATGGCCCCTCTTGCAAGATTTGAATCGGTGAAAGATGGTTTTAATACCGGGTGAGCCACAGGGAGATTTGTTTGGTGACAGTTTGTGTTAAAGTCAACCAAGCCCAAACCACCCGAGAAATGAAGCGGCGCCGAAAGTTGGGCTCCCCACGAGGAGCTGGGGAGGGCAGAGGGGGAGATGGATGGCTTTTATTATTGCCACTGTGTCAATTATTAGTAGTATTAGTAGTATTATTATTATTTATTGGGCGAATGGAAGGCAAAGCAAATCCTTTGTGCTGGTCCCGGGGCCCGATTGGCGGGGCTGGCTGGGGATGACAATAACGGCAGATTAGAAATCAGCGCCCTTTGTTTCCCGCTGGCAGTCAGGGATTCACCCTCTGCCACCTTCCCAGGAGTGGGGTGAGGTCCAGGAGGAAAGCAGCCACACCACTGATCCCAAACCCAGCAGGGATGGTGTTCCCAGGTCACCCCACCTGCCCCCGGACACTGAGGGATGGAGGAGCTGGGCTTGCCTGGGCTGAGCCAACCCAAACACTCCTAGTGTTGGATTTGGCTTCCCTTTCCTCATTAGAGCTGATTACACTAATTGACATGTTTGTTTATGCTTGGATATATTTTGTTGTCCTTTTTCTTCCCCAACTCTTTTATTTTTTGGAGCTCAAGCAACGTGGTTGCTGCCAAAGGGTTGGAAGAGGAGGTGCTTTCTGGGGTACATCCCAGATTTTCAGGACCTCCTCCTGCGAAGCAGGACCTGGAGGAGCAGAGACTTTCACACCAAAGGCTTCAGGTCCTTGAACCTTTTCGACACATCACTGCTTTTGGAAAGTGCCCTGAGCCTGTTTTTAAAGGATTAACTGCCTCCAGTCACCCAGCCATGGCTTTCCATGAAAAAATTCCCTTACATCCCTTGGTTTTCCCCCTAAGAAATTCCAGGCCTTGCTCTCCCCTCACTATTAGTGGTTATTCACTATAAAGCAGAGGTGTAGGGATGCTGGAAGCTGGAGGAATATGGAATACGGTCCCCAGATCCTTCTCCCACCCCTTGGAAGTGGCTCCTCTGGGATGGAGCCCCTTTGCCAAAGCACAGCTGCTGAACAGCTCAGGCCTTCAGCCTCTGCAGCAGCAAGACACTGATGTTCACACACTTCAGTCCTTAAAACCGAAATAAACGAACCCCTTGGATTGCACAGGGACGTGGCAGTGAAGTTCATTTGGAAGCTCTCGCCCTGGAACCGCCCTGACCTGCCGAGGCGAGTCCGGAACGGCCACGTCAGCTCCTCAATCTGCATTAAATCCCCATCAGCCTGGCTGGGTTTGGAACAGCTCCCATCCAGAGGTCGGGCAAATCATCTGCTGTGGAGGCAGAGGGAGGGAGCAGCGGGAAGCAGGAGCTGGAGCAGTGGAAGAAGGGGATACCAGCTTTGGACCATGCTGGGCTCTGCTCTGGGGGCTGGTTCCTGGTGCTGCCCCAGCCCAGGGACTGAAGGGTTCAAGCAAACCCCTGAGCACCCCCAGGCGCAACAAATCCAGTGTTCTCTGGACAAAAAAAAAAAATCTCAGAAAAGAGGGTGTAACAGGAGTAAAAGAGTAACTGGAACTGTCAACTGTCCAGAGCAAAATGCATTTTTTAAGTGGAATCTCTAATCTGTTTATCTCATATAAGAAATTTTAGGGGAAATAGGGTTTATTTTGATCCAAAACTGAAAAGCTGAAACCATCCAGCAGAAAAGAAGACAGAGCACAGCCCTGCTTCATCCAGACTCACCTCTGCCTTTGCCTTCCTCCTCCTCCTCCCCTGGGAGCATCCTACATCCAACCCCACATCTCCTCTCCACACGTTTGGTACCCCAAAGGCCACCAGCCCCCCAAAACCACAGCCCACAGCAAACCAGCCACCAAGCTGCTGCCATCTTCCCTCATGCCCTCCACAGCCGTTCCAAAGATCCAGCAGCTCATTCCAGCCCCATCCCTGGTCCGTGCAGGGGGTGGGAACAGCCTGGGAACAGGTTAGTTGTGTTGGGAAAACCATCACCGGGGCACTCACGGAATTAGGCCCCAGCATTTAATCGCTTTGCTGGTGGCTGAGTGTTATTAAATTCCCCTGTGTTCAGCAACTTTATAGTCCAGCTCTTTCTCCCCACCCTGTAAAGCCCAGAGCTTTATTTAGGGAGGTTGAATCCAGCATTCCTTCCCCAGCCTCATCCCTGCTCCGTCCCCATGCTCAGAAGGAAGGCCAAGGCCGGGCAGCTTCATTTAGAAACCAGAGGGGAAGAAGCAGAGCAAGACCACAGACTAGAAGAATATTAATATTTAATCACAGCAGGGCAGAGGTTGCCGAGGCAATCGCTGTTAAATGTTATTGAAACAAAGCATTCACATTCCCACTGTTGGGAGCAGAGGGAGCTGCCTTCCTCCCCTCTGCACTCGGGATTCAGGCCATGAGAACTTCTCCCCGCGGAGGGGGAGGATCCCCTGATAAAAGGGGGAGTTTGAACCTACTGTTGCAGGAGCCATTTCTGCATCAGGGCTCTGAGGACTCCTGGATTTCCAGCGAGAAACAACAAATGAGTTGAGGGAGAAGCCCCGTGGAATCAGAGAGTCTCAGAATGGTTTGGGTTGGAAGGTACCTTTAGGATCACCGTGTTCCACCCCCTGCCATGGGCAGGGACACCTTCCACTAGACCAGGCTGCTCCAAAGCCCATCCAAGGTGGGCTGGAACACTTGCAGGGACTCAGTAGATCTGGGGATGTACATTTATATCCTGGGTGTCCCAGTGGGTTAATCCATTCTGGAGATGTACAGAAGCAGAACGTTCATCCCTCTTGCTCTTCTTGTCCATCTCCTGGTGTCCATCTCTTCTTCTCACTCTCTACAGCTCCATGACAGGAGGTTGGAGCCAGCTGGGGGTCGGGCTCTGCTCCCAGGGAACAAGTGATGGCACAAGAGGAAACAGCCTCAAATTGCACCAGGGGAGGTTCAGATTGGATTTGGGGGAAAATTTCTTCATGGAAAGGGTCAAAACAGGCTGCCCAGGGCAGTGGTGGAGTCCCCATCCCTGGAGGGATTTGAAAGCCTGTAGATGTGGCACCTGGGGACATGGTTAGTGGGGATCTGGCAGTGCCAGGGGAACAGTTGGACTCGATGTTCTGAAAGGCCTTTTCCAACCTAAATGATTCCATGATTCTATTCTACGACTGATGAACCAAGACAGGCTTTCTCCATCCAGCCTTCCTGCCAAACGCTCTCTCCACTTCCTCTCTTCACTCTCTCATTGTTCAGTATAAGATCATCTTCAAAAAAATTGATTAATTAATGAAGCCATCCATTGCTCTGCTGCTGTTTCACCCCCTCCCTGATTTTTGGTGGCCTCCTGCCCACCCTTCCTGAACCTCGGGCTTTAGAAAGCCCCAAGGAGACGCTTTGGAAGGAGCTTCCAGGCTTGCCATCCCAACCCAAGGTTCGGCACCGTGTCTCCAAACCCCCTCTGCTCTAAATCCTGCAAGGGGTTAAGGCTGGGGCGGCAGCTCCTCACACCTGGGCTGACATGTCATTAGCACCTCGTGAGATCTCGCTCTCCTCAAGGCAGGATTTCTGCCCTGAGAATTAATTCCAAGCTTTTGCCCGTGCACGAATCATTAGCCCTGCTCTCCAAATGAAGTGCTAACGCTTCCTGTCACCTTCTGCTCCTCGCTGCCGGCAATTCCTCCGAGCTGCGGCAATCAAGCCCATGAAAAGCTAATCAATTAAGCCCCAATGTATCAAGAGCTCACGAGCCAGCGTGAAGAACCCAACACATCATTACCGAGCTCGTGAAATTCCTGCCTAAAGAGCAGATGTGTGGAAAGCAAACACACACTGCGGCCCAAGGTCCTCTTTCTTCACCACCACCTTCACCTCGGAGCTCTGTCAAGTCATCTCTTATTTTTCTCGAGTGCTTCACACACTTGTCTCCCTGTTGGCAACCGGGGGGCAGATCAGGTGGAGGTTGGATCTTCTGCTAGAGGCACGTGGAGGTGCTGGTTGATGATTTCATCATCCCTGTGAGGGGTTATTTTTCCCTTTAAAAAATCTCTTTGAGGAGGGCTTATGTTTTCTTCCTCCTTGTAATCCTACACAACACACACCACACCAAAAACTGCGACCTCCAAAGAGCTCCAGGCCTCCAGCCTCAGCCAACCCTTCCCCTGAAGTTAAACCCAAGCATCTGCATCAAAATACAAGCTACAGAGCCTGCCTGCCCTCGGATTTTAGAAGAGAACACTTGTCTCCATGGAAACTCACACTTTCGAATTTTTTCCCCTTTTTTCTCCCCTTTTTTTTTTTTTTTTCCTTCTGCAGTTCAGAAACCGGAGCACCGAGGGCTGGAGCGACCCAAGGGGCGAGGTGAAAGTGTCCACTGTAGGTCCCAGCATTCCAGGAGGGCTGCATCTCCTTTTTCTGGAGAGGAGCTGTTTCTCTTGGATATCCCTCCACATTCTTGCTGAGCAGAAGGTGAAAGAAGAGCTTTTTTCCATAATATGTTGGATGTGGGCTCCCAGATAACACGAATCACGGCTGGGCAGTCCCATGGCAGCCTGGTGCACGCCTGGCACCCAGCTCTGTGCCTCCACACTGACTCCACTCAGGCTTTTCCCTCAAATTCCCTCAAGGACAGGCCAGCTTCCCTCCTGAGGGGGGACATCACCACCCTGGGGAAGGTTTCTTCGTGCCCCCAGAGCTGCTCTTAAAGCAAATCTCCCCTGGAACTGGACAGAGCTGAAATCATCATACCCATAGGATTACAGACAATATTCCCCCTTCCCAAACATCTTTTGTTTGTTTGTTTCCAGAGCTAAATGTGTTTCCAAAGGGCCAAATCCAAATTTTACATCCAAACCACGTCAGGTGCTGGAGCAAGGGGCTGACAAATAAGCCGTGGCTGCTCTCACTCAGCACCCTCCAGAGCTTCCTCAAGGTCATCCATCTCATCCAGTTTCTCACATCTCCATCCAGGCTTTTGGCACCGGCTGCCTCTTGGGAAAAGGCTCCCAGATTTTCACTGGTGATGAAAAGTAGGGTTGAAATAGTAAATATGCTCATGGTGCTGCACGCCTTTGGGTAAAAATGTGAATTATGGCTTTTGTGCATCTCCTGGGAATTAAACAATGGTGTCTCAGTGCCAGGCATCTCTGGGAGCTTTATCCGGTGCTCCCAGCCAGACATTTCTTCCCATAACACATCCAAGATGTTTCGTCCTCCCTCAGGAGCCTGTTTTTGAGGCGTTATAATTAAAAGTATCCCCATATCTGAGGTGATTTCCCTGGTACAGATTGTGACCTTTGTGACAGCGTAGAAGAAATTCCGCCAACATCTGTCCCAACATCTGGAACATCTGGAGCCCTCGAGCTTGCTCAGCTTCCTGATGCTTGTCCTCAGCTCTGAGCACATGACTTTAATAGACACACACACACATCTGGTCTCTAAAGCCCACGGTGCTTCGGAGGCTGAAAGCTGCTCTGTATTAATACCATTATCAATAGGTCTGGAGTATTGCTGGACTTCCTAATTACTCCTGACGACATCCTAAAAGACAGGAGGGAAGTTGAAGGTCAACCACAGCGAAAAAATTACCAGCGGCTTCTGCCTCTGAAGGGGACAGATGGAAACCACGAGATGGGGCTGAGATCCTCAGCAGGCAGCCCCGGGCTCTGCTCCCCCTGCACAAAATGTTCTGCAGAGAGAGTCTCCTCCCTCCCCTGATTTAAGAAGTTTGCCATGGCCCTTTCCTGGCAAAGTGATATTTACAGGTGAAAACGCAGGGTGATATTTAGAGGTAAGTGGTATTTATAAGTACATATGCAGGGAAATGTTTACAGGCAAGATACTCACGGGTAATTATAGATCAATACTTCAAAGCAGAGTAAATAGAGAGGCGAAGGACCTTTTGCTGGTGTGCTGCAAATAAATATTTAGATGTAACAGATGCACATAAGTACGCGGGGGCTGTATGGGAGAGCTAAAGATTGGGATTTAGATGGAGCCCTTTTGCCGGGAGCGAGGCTGGACCATTAGCAGCACATCCATAACTCAGCAACACAAGAGCAGCCGAGCAGCACCGTCAGCTCAGCCCTCGGTCCGTCGGACCTGGCGTCAGGTTTCCAAAAGCAGCTCGAGCAGGGACACAGGTATAGAACTGAAGGTCAGAGAAGGCTCTTTTCCCTGGGTAAGCTGCCTCCCCATCCCAGCGCCCCGGCGCAAATCCCGGGACGGGAGCCGCGTTCCGCCCGCCCGGCTCCCTCCGCCTCGCCGGCCCCGCATCTCCCCCGACAGCCGTGTTTGACGGAGTTCAGCCAAGCAACGAGCGGCCTGGAAGGCCCTGAGATCCCGCAGAAATCCCCATCCAATTTATCAAGTCCAGAATTCAGGCGGGTGGGAGCTGGCGGGGCTGCAGCTCTGATCAAGGCAGGAGATTATGGCAGAGCCGGTGCCACAAATCACAGCTCTTGCCTGCGAGAGGAGGTGTGTGGGGGGGGACAAGGTGGTGAAGGGGAGTTTTTGCAGAGCTGGAGATAAGAGCCCGTTGTTGGTAAATAAAAATCTCGTGTCTGATCAGCGGCTGCTCCCATCAGGCTCCCGGCAGCATCATTCCCAGGCTTTTCCCTCAGAATACTAAGGGAAGGCAAGAACAAAGCTACAGCTTGATTTGAGAGCAAAACAAAAGCAAACAAACGCATACCCAGAAGACTGAGCGTTGAAAGAGAGCGATAGACTGTTCAGCCATCGTCTGGAGTGGCCCTTGGACACCTCGTGACTGCTAAAAAGTTTCCCGAGGAACGAAAGCTCTTTGTTGGTTGGTTTGTTTGTTTGTTTGCAGCGAGAAAACAAAGTGGAAGGATTGCTGATGCCTTTGGTGGTAAATGAAGACAAACATCCCTCCATGGTGAAGATTGCTGGAATGGGAGAAACAGCCACGTCGTTCTGGGAGGTGTCTGAGCGACGGTTTGGGGGTCCTCAGGGTTATTTTTCAGAGATGAGCTCTTGCACCCCCAAACCCGGGGGGATCTGTGCACTGCGGCTCTCAGCAGCTCAGGTGCTGGCACGTGTCCCCTCGAGAGACATCCCTTCTCGTTCCAAAGATGTCAAGAGCCTCAGAGAACACTCCTCCCCTGATGGCTTCACAGCCTCAATATTTTGGGAAAAAGCTGCAGTTTCTCACTTAACTTTGCTCTGTCACTGCCTTGAAACTATTTGTTCCAATTCTGCCTTTCTCTGAGGGTTTAGAGAGCCCTTTAGTATCTGGTGTTTTCTCCCCGTGAAGCTACTTAGCCATGGTAATCAAGTCACCTCTCTGTCTCCTTTTTAATAAATTAAGCAGATGGAGCACTTTCAAGCATTTTTTTTTAATTTTTTTTTTTTTTTTGCCGGCCCTTGAATTATTTTCAGTGGCTCTTTCTCAGCCTTTCCAGCACTGGGGCTTTACTGGCACAGCTCAACGAGGGCACAGCCACCACCTCTCCCTGTGCCCACCCCACTGGCTGCCCTCTCCCCAGGTATGCAGGTTGGAAGGTTGGGATCAGCCTCAGTGAGGTTTTATAGTTCCAAACCTCTTGCCAGTCAGACACTTCAGACAATCCAGCTCATTAAATGGCAAGAAAGACTTTAAATTTACTGCCTCCATCAATGTATAAAGCCCTCGGCTTCCCAACCAGCACTATAACGTAATAGCCTTTTGCTTTATTTTAAAAGCAGGAGATAATAATTAAAGATTGGATTATGAGCAAGCCCGGCGTCACAAAAAAGACACAACTTTATCGTATTACACAGCATCAAAATTAATTAGAAGCGCGTTAATCTCGAATCTAGGAAAATATTGTGGCATCTCTGGCCTCGATACAGCAGCCCCCACCCTCTGCCTCCCCCGTGGAATCCTCCCTGCACCAGCCCTGCACAGAACCCCTTCAGGGCAGGTGTAATCAGCGTGGCTTTGATTCGGCCGAGCTCGCAGACGCTCTGGAGACCCTGCCGGGGCCGCCTTTGGGGGAGCGCCGGTTTAACAGCGCTCCCTGTTCCCGGCAAACCGGCTCTGAACGAGCTCAGGGGCGCAGGGAAGGTGCCTGAACTGCCCCAGATCACCCTGGTGGGGTGGGGGACGGACAGGGCTGAGCGGGGCAAGGCGTGGCTGAGGTTTGCTCGTGGTTCGCTCCTTCTTGCTCACCCCAACCCGGCGGGGCTGAAGCGGCTTCGCTGCAGCTCTGGGGGTGCTGCTGCTTCATCCAGGATTTGGGGGCTCTGCTGAAGCTCCAGCCCTTGGGTTTGTTTTGGTTTCCCACACCCATCTCTTGGTTATCACCGTTCCCCACGAGGTGCTCCTGGCAGGCATCTGGCCTGGGCTTGTCCACTGAGCACAGCCCAGAGAAGCTGTGGCTGCCCCACCCCTGGGGGTGGAACGAGATGGGCTTTAAGGTCCTTTCCAACCCAAACCATCCGGGATTCTGTGATTCTGCCCCACGACTGAGAGCTGTGCCCCCCAGATCCCAGGTGTGGGTCTGTGTGCCTCCTCTCCAGGTGTGCTGGGGATGGACACCCTGACTGGATGATACCACTGATTCTTGTGCTCCGTGATCCCTGGAGGTGCCTTCCACCTCAGCGTGTTCTCTGATTCCATGACGGAGAGGGGCCTGAGGAGCACGGAGCTCCGTGGCTTTAATTTCACCAGGCCCTTATCAGAGCTGCAGAGACATCAGAGACGAGGCTCGAGGTGTCACACAGAGCAGCAAATCAAGGACAGCAGCAACGCCATCGTTTCAGGGACACTTAGTTTTAAAGAAGGCCCTGATTTCAGCAGCCTGGGAAACTTATGTTGGGCACAGGAGGGCTGGGGTTTGGGGGATTTCAACTGTTGAGGAAGACCCACCTACAAGAGGGTTGGAGAGGGACTTGTGACAAGGGTGTGGAGGGACAAGACAGGAGGGAATGGCTTCCCACTGCCAGAGGGCAGGGAGAGATGGGATACTGGGAAGAAATTCTTGGCTGGGAGGGTGGGCAGGCCCTGGCACAGGTTGCCCAGAGAAGCTGTGGCTGCCCCATCCCTGGGAGTATCCAAGGCCGGGTTGGATGGGGCTTGGAGCAACCTGGGCCAGTGGAAGGTGTCCCTGCCCATGGCAGGGGGTAGGACTGGGTCCCTTCCCACCCAAATCCGTCTGGGACTGAACGATCCTCTGAAGAGCCTGGACCTTGGTTGCTCTGAACGAAGCTGTCCAGCAGTGCCCCAAACTCCCCCCACTTCCAGACAACAGCCCCTCTCCCCATTCCAGGCCTCAACCTTCACTTACAAAGCTGAATTCCTTTTGGGATCACAACCTGCAAGGTCCTGTGCAGCCATCAGAATTTGGGACCCACTTACCAATACTCATATTTCTCTCAGCCACCTGGAGGAAGTGAGGAAATGGTGGCTGCTCAACACCTTTTTTTTTTTTTTTTCAAGAAAGACAAAAAGCACTGGGGCAACAGGACTTTCTGACCTGATCTAAATATTTACATTCTTCAAATGAAACCAGCCAGGGAGGGTGGGATCTGTGGGAGATGAGGTGGGAGTCGTTATCCAGCGAAGAGGAGTGCAAGGCAGTGCGATGTGGGGAGACCACTTAAACTGTTCCTGCACTCCAGTGGTTTCTGAATTAATTGTTGCCTGGCAGGAAAACACCCCGGCATCCTGCTGAATAACCTGATGGAAAGATCTGCTGTTAGCCAAGCAGCAATTAGGAGGGGAAACAAGTCATTAAGCTGCATTAAGCCAGGCATGGAAAGTTTTAATGCAAGGATAATGCCCAGCTGGGTAAATTTGTGAGGGATTGACTCTCCCTCTGTTCATCTTTGGAACAACCTGTCCCAGGATACCCAGAGGACCGTGGTCCCCATTGTGCTGAGGTGGGATTGCCTGTTGTTTGATGCAGAAAGGTTCAATGCCTGCCAAAAAAATGGGAATAAATCTGAGGTCCTGCGGGCTCGTTGCTGCCACCGAGACAGATGAGGCTGCTTGGAGTGGGCACATCAGCTCCTGGAACTTTATGGAGTCAGCGAGGCCTCTCCACCCCCCTGAGCTGAGGGACAGGCAGGGCAGATTGAAAAGGCTTAAATTTGTGTCTGCAATTTGGGTATCACATTTCTTAAGCCACAGGGATCAATTTGTTCTATCTCAGGGAGATCAGAGCCAATGTCCAACATAAATACAGATGAGAACCTGCTCAGGCTCTGCTCCCCCTCCCTGCTCTAAAACACCCTGGCAGCCTCCTCTTAGCCTAATTGCTGCTCCACTCTGAGTTTACACACAGCAGAAATACCTGTTTAGAATCTGCAGGACACCCTCCCTGCCAGCTGATAAATGCCCAGGTGTGTAGATCACCCTTTGGGTGGCACCTGACCCTTGCCAAAGAGTGAACTGCAGCTGTTTCTGCTCCTCATTGGAGAGGGAATGTGCTGTTCCCCCGGGAGCATCTCAGCATGGGGTTTCCATCCTTCAAGGTGCCAGTGAGAGCTGAAGAGCTGGACAAGCACAGTGAAGGGTGGGAGAAAGTCGTGGAGAGGGATGGTACTTCTGTGCAGTCTCGGAGAGTTCCCTCAAGGGGGACTGCAGGACTCAAGGTGAGAAGATGCCTCTCAGTGTCTTCCAGCATCCTCAGGGAAGGTATCAATCCCATCCCATCCCATTTCATTCTGTCCCACTCCATCCCATCCCTCCCATCCCAACCCATCCCGTCCTTACTCTCCTCATTTCTAGACCCCTAACAAACCCTTTTGTCCTGTTGAAGGAGACTCTGATTCCCAGGAGGCAGCAGCTACTCCTCCATCCCCCTCATTTCTTGGAGCAAAGCAGGTGAGGACAGACCAGGGGCTCAGGGAGTGTTTGGGGGTCAGAGGGGCTGGAGCTGCAGCTCAGGATCTCCCCAGCACAACTGGCCCCTGGCTGGAAATGCAGGAATCACAGAATCCCAGAACATGCTGAGCTGGAAGGGACCTACAAGGACCATCCAGTCCAACCCTCAGCCCTGCACAGGCCCAGCCCCAAGAGTCACCCCCTGTGCCCCAGAGGATCA
>JAYRBT010000067.1:1091315-1113776 GCA_036023395.1 Myiotriccus ornatus
AGAACCTTTCCCTGAGATCCACCCTGAGCCTGCCCTGACACAGCTCCAGCCATTCCCTGGGGGCTGTCCCTGCTCACCCAGAGCAGAGCTTGGAGCTGCCCCTTGGCAGGAGCTGCAGCCCCTGATGAGTCTCCCCTCAGTCTCCTCCCCTCCAGGCTGAAGTGCCAAGTGCCCTCAGCCCCTTCTCGTATGGTCCCTCCAGACCCTTCACCGTCTTTGTGCCCCTCCTTTGGACTCTCTCCAACAGCTTTAGGTCTTTCTTATACTGTGTTGCCCAAACTGCCCCAGTATTGCAGGTGAGGCCACCCCAGGTCAGAGCAGAGCAGGACAGTCCCCTCCCTCACCTGGTGATGCTTTGCCTGATGCCCCCCCGGACTCTGGGCTGCCAGGGCACTGCTGATTCCGTTCCATGTTCAATTTGCCTTCATTCAGGACCTCCAGGTCCCTTTGCCCCATCCCAGGTCGGGGCAGGGGGATTGGGTAAGGACCCTGAGTTAACCAGACACTGTTCCAGCCTCGAGGGCATCACTCAGCAGCGGTGGTGCACCCAGCTTCAGCCTTCCCAGGGGCTGCTCCCACTGGCTCCCCTAAGGCCAAGGGGTGCCAGGTTGGCATAGACAGCCAAGCCATCCCCACCTGAACCCAAAATGTCATCAGAGCGCTTTTAGTTTTTGGTTTTGACCCTCAAAGCTTCTTTCTCCCCTGGCCGTGGCTGTTCCCAGGCCCTGCCTATCTCTGCCCATATTGCTCCCAGACCTGCTGTCCAAGAGCTTTATCAAGTGCCACAAGCTGAGGGGTTTTGGCAGCTGTCCATGGAGCTGGGAGAGAAAGGAGACAAGGAGAAAGAGAGCCCAGGCCCTCCCCCCCGATCTGCTTCCCCGGCCTTGGCCGGGGCTGCTTTCAAAGAGGATCCGGTGGGAGGTGTGGAAAGGGACTGGCATTTTTGGCTGGGGTTGCACTGGGAAGCGAGGCAGTGGGAGAGCTGGGACACTCCCACCCCCCTCGTGCCCCAGGCAGAGGAGCTGGCAGCACTGGGGGATTTTGGAAGGCAGCTGCCTTCACTTCTGCAGGGAAAAGCAGCAGCAGCAGCCGTGCCAATCTGGGGCCAAAAAATAAAGTGTCCCTGTGTTTCCTGACCTCTCCAAGAGCATCCCAGGAAGGTGGTGACCACCTGGGAGCTCGGCCTCCTGCCCCAGCACCCCCGGTTTCCTGGTGGGAAAAACAGGGTTCCAAATATCTCCCCAAAACCTCAAAATGGCTTCACTGCATCCTGCCGTCTCCAAGGATATCCCTTGGCATCTCCATGAGACCTCCCGGCCCCAGACCTGCAGTGAGGTCCCACAGAGCTGGATTACAGGGAGGGCCACTCCTGTTATTGAGAGGGACAAGTGCTCCTTCCTCCATCCCATTATCCAAACAAATTGCTTTCCAGTTAGGAGACAGCTCATGCTTTGAACCCTTGGTGTTGCCAACAGGTAAGGAAGGTGAGCAGGAGGCATTTTTGGATATGTATCCCCAAGGCCACGGGCGAAGCTCTGCAGCAGGAGCAGGGAAAACCTCTGAGTGCCAGCTCTGTGTTTTTACAGCAGGACCCTGTACAGCTTTCACTTGTCATATGCATTTTTAAATGACAAGGAAAAGATTTTATGAAGCAGGGAAACGTGTGATTATTTTCCTCTCTCTCTCCCTTCCAGGTGCTTGGCTTAGAGTGGTAATACCACAGGAATGAAATCCATCTGAGTTGCTGTTGTCCTGCTGCTTAAAACTCCATTTTCTGTCAATATTGCTTCATTTTGATCAAGCTGCTTACATGTTTTATATTATTCTCTATTTTTTTTCCCCCTTCCATTTTGCTGCAGCCTTTCAGAACATTTTGTTTCTTGCACTTCCCTGTAAATACTTCTCAGTAAATAGCCTGGAAGTAAGAGAGTCAAAGGCACAAGGAAAGTCTGGGCTTTCATTGCTGTGGTGTTTCATACCTAATGCACTTGTCAATGTGGAATATGAAAAAAAAAAAAAAGGGAAAAAAAAAGAGGAATGTACCTGGTTTAACCCCGCTGAGGTTCAGAGGGAAGGGAGGGGTTTTAGCATCTGCTCTCCCCAGCTCCCCAAACTGCTCTTTGCCACACGGGGCAGGGGTGCAACCCCAAATTCCGTGGGGAGACAGGGATATGGTCCCGCTGAAGCCAAGGTGTGGGGGCAGGGGGGTGCAAAGGGAGCCAGTGGGAGGTTCCCACCTGCAAAGCCAGCCCTGTCTCGGCGCCGGGGGCAGATCCGCCCGGCAGCGGCTGATATTCCTCCCCACGGGCCGTCTCACCCAGCCCCGTGATTTTCTCAGCTCTTTAATTGCAATGATTCATTTCCTTCCACAGAGCAGAGCAGATTTAAATGAGATATCCGAGAAGAGCATCTAATAATCAGTTTGCACTTGAGTTGGTCTGCTGGAATTGAGCAGGTGGAGGGAAGCTGCTCTTGCAGGACGATGCTCAGGCTGCAGCAAAGCCAAAATTATGTCAGAAACCTGATTTTTTTTCCCCTGCCTAGTCCTCTAAATCAAATTTGACTACCAATGTAGTCGAAACCACAGAGGTAATCAGTTAATAAAACTTTGCACTTACATGCTACTTCCACTCAAGGATTTAAAGCCCTTTGCAAAGGTCAGTGTTGCAATGATGAGAATTTTCCAGCTGAAATGTTTTCACTGGGAAGGAGAAAGAGGGGGGGAAAAAAAACAGAGAAAAAAAATATTCTCCATTACTGGAAGTTCCAAATTCTGCAGGTTTTAAGGCAGGCAAGGAATAATATTTTTTGTGAAAGGAAGAGAAGAAATTGCCATGCAAATGTTAATGGTGTTTTGAAGCTTCACAGGAAAGCCTGACTCGTGTAGCAGCCTTAATATACATTAGTACCCCTAGTCTGCAAGCAAACAACATTTTGCAGAATAAACTGAAACACAACAGGGAGAGTCTGGGAATTATTTAGAAATCTAATTCCCACTGAAATCAGGCAGGGAGCATTTTATTCCACGCACATTTAAATCAGCGCCGCCGCCAGGAAAAATACACCACCTGTAACCTGCCTGGCAGGGCAGGCATGGGAACATCCCCGGGGTCAGAGCCACTACCAAAACCCCTCCAAGGGCTGGAGGGGAAGGATGTGCTGCTGGAAAATACCCCCCAGGAGTGCCACTGTCCCTTAGCGAGGAAAGACGAGGGATAGGACAGTTCCCAGGAATCAGCCCCACTTTGGCACCTTCTCCTCGCAGGGACTTCAGCAGGCAGGGATGAGCAAACCTGCATCCATGGACAAAATCAAATCAGGCTTATTTCCTAAGGGATGCCAGCTAAAAATAATAATAAAAGCTCTTTATTTCCAGGGTGACTACACTCCTCCACTGAGAGCGGAGCCTGCGTGCGATGCTTGGGTTTCAATCAATAAAACTCAGCTCACCGCTGCTCCTAAGCCAGGTTTAACCCACCTGGCATCACTTTAGCTTGTTAGCACAAGTGTATTTTGAAAAGTTATCCTTTTTTTTTTTGGCTAAACTAGGGCTGGTAGTGGTAGTTTTGTAGCCACGTGTAGCTGTGGCCCCGCCGAGGCAAAAGGGACCCCCCAGCACAGCAGGAAAAGCTGTGCAGCCTTTTTTTTAAGTTCACCTTTCGGTAACTGGAGTCCACAGCTGTAATTACTTTCTAATTTTGGTTTAATAATTGAGCTCAGCCATCCCCACGTGCCCCTCAGACTCGGTGATGAGGGAGGGAGGCTCTGGCCTCTGTGGCCATGAGAAGTGTGGTGGTAAGCAATGATTTCATTGCGTTATTTTGATTTTTGGACACCTCTGCTCTGCCCCCAAACTCTCACTGGGTAAAAACAAAATGAAAGAAAGAAAGAAGACACCCCAAAAAGGATAAAAACAGTGATTAAAGGGGAGAAAAGGCCCTTTTGCCCCCTGCCTTCTCAAGAGATGCCTCAGCCCTGCAAAATGGCAGTGGGAAGCATTTGCAGAGGGTCCCCCCACTAAACCTTTATTTTGGGGGTTTTTAGTGTTTGTGTGTGTGTTTTTTCACTCCCAGTTCCGATGTGGGATTTTATGGAGGTGTGAGGAGCCACTTCCCCCCTCCTGGGGAAAATGAGGGTGTCTTCTAGAGCCCCCCATCTCCAGCTCCCTCTGGATTTGTGTGAAGGTGCAACCTATCCCGGGGGAGGCACATTATTTTTTACTCCCCCCACCTTTTTCCCGGGATTTTGGGGGTATTCAGGGTAAGGCTCCAGCTGCCACCCCCCTCCCCTTTCAGCCCCACCCGGGGAAAGCACGGGGTGCCTGGAAGGCAGGTGGGGAGGGGTCCAGGGGTGCCGTGGTTGATGGGCAGCACCCCCTCCAAATTTAGAGATGGGGGGGTAAAGCCACGCAAGTGTTTTCGCTCCTGCTTTATGTGCCCCCTTGGGGTGGGGGCAGCACCGGGAGGGGGGAAAGAGGGAGCATCCCTTCCTTCCCTGCAACCGAGGTAGGAGCTGCTCCAACCCCCCATCCCACCTTAACCCCCTGCACCCTCTCTGGCCGCGCACCACCCTTTGGGGGGGAGGGGGGGCTGTACAAATCCTCCCCCACCCCTCGGGCTGAGCCATCGCCGTCCCCCGGCTGCGCGCAAGTTACTCCCCCTTCCCCATCACTTTCCCTCCCTCCCCTTTCTCCCCCCCTCCCTCTCCAAAAGCCGGGCTGCGCCGCCGAGGCTCCGCCAGTGAAGGCAGCGCTGCCGGGGGAGGGAGGGAGGAGCTGGGGGGGCGGCGATGGAGCCGGAGCCGGGCGAGCGGAGCCGGCGGGCGGCGGCCTGAAGCCCCCGCCGGCAGCGGCAGCGGAGCCCCCCGACCCCCGGCGCCGAGCCACCCTGAGGAATGAGCGCTTTCCAGGCAGACCTCCTCCTCCTCCTGCTCGCCTGCTTCCTGCTCAGCCACGGTAGGAGCCGGCGCCGCGCCGGAGTTGCCGAGAGGAGCGCGGGGGTCCCCCCGGGTCCGGGGGTCGCGGTGGGGTGCGGGGGCCGCGCGTGGTTTTGGCGAGGGGAGGAGGGTGGTGGTGATGGGAGGGAGACGGGGAGGATTGCAGAGTTTTTCGTGCATCTCCCGGCGAGGCAGCTTACCTTTTTTTCTAAAAAAAAAAAAAAAAAAAAAGGCAAAATGTTCAGCATGCAGATGCGTGCTGCTGCTCCGGCTCCGTTAACGAGGTGGTGTTTGTGTGTGAACACGGCTTTGCTGAGCAACAGACGCCCCCTCGGCCCCCGGCGCTTCCCCCGGTGCGGGGGGCGATGGATGCTCCATGTCGGTGGGCAGCGGAGGAGCCGCTCGGACCGGCGGCAGCGGCTCCAGCCCGGGCACGGCAGCCTGCGGGTGTGCAGCCGGGGCGGGGAGCGATTTGCTGCTGGGGAGCTGAGGGGAAGAAGAGTTGCTGCCAGTGCAGCCAGCCCGGGGGACGTGGGCACCCCGCGGGGGTGGCACAGCCGGGTCCCACCTCCCCAGTACGCGGGAGGGAGGCAGGAGTGTTGGAATCCGCAGGAATTCGCCCTGCAACTTTACAACCTGATTGATTTCCCCCCCCCCCCAAAAAAAAATAACACCTAAAGGTGGATTTGAGGAGGGGGGCGCGTTTGGGGAAGCCGGGTTTGACGCGCTGCCGTGTTCCCGATCCCTGGGCTGGCTGTCACCTGTGGAGGACGCTGAGCTGCAGCCAGACCCCGGCTTCGCCCCTCTGCTGCTCATCCCCTCCCAACGCCGGTGTCAAACACCATCTGTGTCACGCCGCCGTGGTCCCCACGCCAGCTTTTGTGAAGGTACGGCTTGGGGATGCTTTAAAAAAAAAAAAAAAAAAGGATAAAAAAACCCCAAACCCACGCAGCCAGTCCATCTGTTGATTAAATGAAGGATAAAACTTTTGGAGAGAGTAGTGCTTCTCCACGGGCAGCTGGTTTTTTGCTCAGCCAGACATTATTGCTGAACATCCCCCACCATACGCTGTGTTTCGCCCTATTCCCCGAGCAGGGACGCCGTGTTTGGAGGTGGCTGCGCTTCTGCTTCTCCTTCCCTCTTCTTTTCCCAGGCTCGGATGTGATGCTGGGCTCCCACGCTGTCCTCCCTTCCCCTTTTCTCTTCCCTTCGCTCTTCTGCTTGTACTAATATTCCTTCAGGGAGAAAGCTGTGTTTGCATTCGCCTTTGCTTCTGCACAAAAGAAACCCACTGTGTCCTCCGCGGAGGTTTCTGGCTGAACAAACTCGAACTATCGCCGGTACAGCAGGGCAGCGGCGGGGCCGGGGAGAGCAGCGCTCGGGAGCTGATCCCGGGGCCCCCACATCCCTCCCTGCTCCCACGCACCCAGTCCCTCCCCGCAGGTCAAATGGCATTTTCCTAGCAGGGAAGTTGGTGTCTGGGATGCAGCAGGGATCTGTTTGGTTCCGACCCCCCTCCTTCCTCTTTCGCAGCCGTTATTTTAAGAAGGGCTAATTCACTTTTTAGCAGCGCTGGGCTCCGGGAGCCGCGGCCGCTCTCGGGCTGCTGTGTCTCCTGCCTGCACCGTCAGGAGTGTGCAGCTGGTACCTTGCTTATTCATGCCGGGTTCCGAGGCACAGACAGTGCCTTGCAGAGCGTTTTCTCGGCTGTTTTCTCCAGTAGGATGAGCCAAGTGCATTGCTATGGAGTTGCTGCTCTCAGTGCATAAGAAAGGGGCTGCCGGCAGCAGCGTCGTGGCTTTTCCCGCTGGGGTGAAACCGTGCAGAGGATCCCTAACGGGATTTAATGCAAAGGATTCCTTAAGCCACGCGGTGCTCTGGGGGAGGAAAGGCCTGGATGTAGGTACTGAAGCTGATTTTCCAGCACATGTTGTGTTTGCCTCCCCTGGAGCAGCCGGCTGTGGGGTGGCCAGATGTGGTGGCACTGGTGTCCACGTGCAGAGGTGTCCCCGAGGCTGTGGGGATGGGGTGATGTGTGTGCACGCAGAGGGCAGTCATGCCTTGCCCTGGAGTCAGCCGATGGGCCAAAACTCACTTGGAGGAACAACTAAAGTCACTTGACTCTGCCCTTCAGGAGTTTCAGTGCCTGCTATTCATGAGCAGGGAGCAGGCAGGGCTGTGTTTTCTTGCCAAAGTGGCTTCAAGGGATTTGCCAGAACTAAACTCCCCCGAGCCAAGGGCAGCAGAGATGGGAGGATCACCTCTGCTGGAAACCCAGCTTGGGATCTGCAGGCTGGACACTAGTTTAAAAAAAAAAGCTCCTTATCCAAAGCCTCACCAAAAGGGCATTTTCCATCACTGGATCTGTACACCTGTGCCCTTGGGTTTGCACTTCCTGGGCATCCTGGTATCCTGATATTCCTGCAAACCATGCAGCCTGGAACATGGGCTCCCAGTGGAGCTTGCAGGAGCAGGAAGCTGATTGTTGCCCCTGTTTGGGGCTGAGCTGCCCCTGGGCACACAGAGGCTCAGCCCTGAGGACCATTCCTCCCACAGCCCCTTCCTGAGGGAACAAATTGCCTTCCCTTGAGCATCTCTGTCTCTCTGCCTCGCAAACGGTCTGCAGGAGCCTGTGCTTTCTCTCTGTGGAAATCACTGGGTCAGTGTTTCAGGGCTGCTTTTCCCCTGGTGCTGCTCTCCCTCCCACCCTCGGAGAGCTGTGGGACCAAGCGTTGGGGGAAGGGGGGAGAAAGGCACAGCACAATTTGCCTCCTGCCAAGACAAAGCTGTGGGTGCCCCTTGGTGGGAAGCAGTTGATGCTGCCTTTGCTTCTGCCTGGTGAAAAGCTCACCCTCCTCTGCTCCAGTGCCAGCCAGACTGGGGGAGGCTGGAAGCCACTGGGGAAGGTGTCCCGGCTGTGGGAGGTGGGGCTGTGGGGAGGAGCACCACTGAAGATGCACCTACAGCCACCTCCTCATCCGGCTGGCCTGTGCTGTACCAACCTAGCAGGATCTGGCAGGATCTGAAATTTACCTTGGATGGGAAGATTTCTGCCTGTCTGGGGCTCTCTTTCCAAAGGCATGTTTGCTTTCCCTCAGGGTGATGAATACCAAGTTCTCTGGGTGTTGCAGGGTATGTTTTTCTCCTTCACAGTTCACTTGGTTCCTCCCTGGAAGCAAAAGCTTTGCAATCTTCTGTCAGAGGGGCCCGTTATTAGCAGCAGTGGCTCAACTTCCCACTGGCTTGTCATCAGCCCCCAGGTGCAGAAGGGTGGAATTATGCTGATGAGAGAAACCAGGCCAGTTCCACCCACCAACACTGGTTAGGACCAGGAGAAGAGGGCTTGGACATCTTGGGGGGTGTTAATGGGTGACAGGGAGCAAAAATGTGAGATTGTGGGGTGCTGGTGGCTGCAAGGGGCACTTGGTGATCTCTCTGTCTGTCAGCCACCAGCCTGTTAATGAGAAGCCTGGAAATCTGTGGTTGTGATCCCTCTTCCAAGTGAATTCCTCTTGCCACATAGAGAGAAGAGCAGCTTTGCAAGGGAAGGGCGTTGGGCTGGTTCCTAAACCAGTGTCAGTGCTGGGGAGCTGTTCGGGAAGAATAGGGAGTGAAAGCACCAATGTGCTTTAAAAATTAACCAAGGAAGAGCTCCTGGAGCCCAGGACATTGCAAATCACGATATTCTGTGATTCTGTGAACTGAAAATGGTTGAATGAAGACAGTAATGGTTTGGGGAGGTGCTTTGTGAGGCGGTGCAGGTTTGGCAGGGGCAACGTGTTCCCAACTGGGCTGCACAGGAGGGAAACTGAAATGAGCCTCAAGTTAGAGCTGGTGTTGTGCAGCCTGTGCTATCCCAGAGGAACAGAGCAGGATTGCCTCCTCCAAGGCCTGTTTTAACACAGTTTAGGTTTCTCTTGCTCCCCCATCTCCCACCTGTACCTCCCGCAGCGAGAGCCACAGATGACTTTGCTCAAACCACATTTCTTGCGAGGTTTCAGCTCTTTGAAAAGAACAAGAGGGAGGAGCTGGGGGGCTCGTCCAGGTGCCCTTTGTCAGAGGGAGGAGAGCAGGGCAGCTGCTCCTCCTGCATCCCCAGCAGCCTCCCCCCCCGCCCAAGGTCGGGCAGAGGTGCCCGGGCAGTTTATGCACAGCACATCTCGGGCAGATGTCGATTACTTCGTGCTTTCCTGTGGTTTTAGGGGACACCAACTGGAGTAGAAACGTGCCCAGAAATCCCTGACAGGTTCCCAGCACCACGTGCCACCAGCTCCCGGCCTCTCTGTAGCTGGACTGCAAATGTCAGGATAAAAAGCCTCGGTGCTCTTCTTTCTTTTGTAGCTGTAAATAAAGGGTGGGGTGAGAGGCCAATGTGCCCCTTAGGTTGTGAGCTGGCTGAGGATCAAGGGCTTTGAATAAACTGTTTTCCTGTGAGCAGTGTGTGATGGAGAGTGTGGCTGCTTCAAACCTCTGATTTAATGATCGGCTTTGCAAGTTTGTGCAGTGCTCTCAGCTCCTCAGCATGCTGGGTGGAGGGGCTTTATGGAAATGCTGCTGGAGAATTGGCTTTGCATCACTTCCAGGATCCTTCCAGCAGGATTAAACAGCTCTTATTTATTTATTTATTTATTTTAAAGACCAGCAAGTTTATACCAACAATTGCTGAAGGCCCTAATTTATCTTCTGTTCAGGAGCAATACAAGTCTTTCCTTTGACTGCATTGAGAGCTACTTCTGGCCAAAGAGAGCAACAGAGCCACAGTGACCGTGTACAAGCTTATTTTATAAATCAATAGGCAGTGAAACAAATTGGTTGTAAATCAGTCTCTTCCTTGCTGAGATTGAAGGCGTTTGGTGGAGCTGTGAGTTTTTAAGGGGTCTCGGCCCTGCCTTCGGGACTGACTCATGTCCCAGCCCTTGCAGGGCTCTGGGAATCAAACATACCAGTAAATGTGTGGGATTTCTTGGCTGGGAAGAAATGAAGTTTAAACCCTGTGCCAGTCTTTGCAGGCAAGGGTTGCGTAGAAGGGTTCTGATGCTTCTCAAAGCTCGCGGGTTTCCTTTTCCCCTTCCTCTGTTTCGCTGCACCTCAGGGCACATCTGCGTTCCAGACTGCTGGAAGGGGGAAGAGGAAAATACTCATTTCTGAATCGTGCCTTGTGGTAGGACAGAGCAAATGCTGGGTTTTGGCCTTGGAAACGGTGGCCTAACAGATGTCGTGGTTCAATGTGCCCTTTGAGTATCGCCCAGCCTGTTTATTCATTGCCTCGCTGGCAAGCCCCACGCTCGAGTGTTTGCCTTTCCCTGGTGGCAGCAGCAGCCTCCAAAGTGGAGCAGAAGGAGCTGGAGGTCACTTGGCTGTTATGTGGCTCTTCCTTTTACTGAGTTGCATTAAACAGCTTAAAATCTAAATGTGCTTTTAGTGCGCTGTGAGCGATGGGCTCTGGGCGTCCTGCCTCGCTCAGTGTCACATGCTGGAGAAGTAGGAGGTGGAACACTTGCATTGTTGAATTCAGATGCTAACTTGGGGATAAGATCTTGTCTTAATGTGTTCATTCAACGCCCCCACTCGAAACAAAAGCTCCAGCAAGCCTTGGGTCTGCTGCATTTCAGGGTGGAGCAGGATGTAATTGGTTTTTGAGGGCTTTGCCATAACTGCTGCTCATTAACCATTGATGCAGAGTTTCAGCTCGGATAATAGATGCTTTCTTTTGTTTCCAATTACTTTGCGTTGGGTGGAATTGCTGCGCAGGTCTCATATTGTATGTGGTCGTGTGGTGGCTAATTCACCTCTTAAGAGCCGGGGAATTTATGTTCTTGGGTCTGTTGCTGTCACTTCCAATCTGGGATGTGGCCAAGGCACGTGGGGAACACCCCGCCGGGGCAGGCCAAGGGCCGGGCCGGATGCTGCAGCACCTGAAGGCTGAAGGTTTCAGGAGCATTCCGGGTGAGCAACCCCAATTTCGCGGGAGGGCAACAGAAACACGGAAAACGTTCGGTGCTGGGGTTTGTAGCAGGAGCTCTCTGCCCAGCAGGACATGCTGCAGGCAGGAGGAACCTTGCTGATTCCAGATGAAACACGCGCCAATGGTGGAAGGGATGAACCTTCTCCTGCCTCCTCATGGATGAAGGATCAAAGCTTTGTGCCCTGGGTCCAATATCAGCAGGGAGCGAGTGGGAGAAGCCACTGGTTTGGCTGCATTTTGGGCAGGTATTCACTCGTTAACTTAAAATTGCCTGACTTGTTAAAAGATCCGAAATGGAGGGTCTGAATCCTCCTCAGGTCCCTGTTGTCCCATCCCCCTCCCACCCCTCCAGCATAAATGAGTATTCCAGCAGTATGCTGCCAGTCAGGGAATGTCAATATTGGATAAGTGTTTCCTTTATATCACTGCAATTTAGCATAAGCTGCTTGGAAACAAATGTCTTCCATAAGCATGAGGTGTTTCAGTAAGTACACAGTCAACATTACTATGAGGATTAAATAAATGTCAGCCCCACTTGTATGCTCAGCAACAGGTTAAGACAGCCTAACTTGCATAATAGCCAGTGCTGCAGGAACAACAGCAGGGATTTTGTGAGTCTCTGTGGAAAAAAAGTGGGATGGAAGGAGCTGCTCTGGATGCAGGGGATGTTGAGATGGGGATGCAGAAGCACCTGGAAGGTGCACGGGGTAGCTGATGTTGGGAGGAAATTCCTCCCTGTGAGGGTGGGGAGGCCCTGCCCAGGCTGCCCCATCCCTGGAAGTGTCCAAGGCCATGTTGGACAGGGCTTGGAGCAACCTGGGCTCGTGGGAGGTGTCCCTGCCCATGGCAGCAGGGGAGAACTGGATGATTTTTAAGGTCCTTTCCAACCCTAAGCATTCTGATTCTATGGTATACATGGAGCTTCCCTCAGGAATAACAGGGCTGTTCTTTCTCTGGCACTGGCTGCAAAGATGAAAACTTGACTCAGCCAGTGTTGGCTTGAGCTGGTGAAGTTGCTGGCTGAGGATCAGCAGCACCTTCCTGCAGATCTTCCCAGGCCACCCATGTGCTGATGGATCTGCCCCTGCCTTTTCCAGTGCACACTGGGAGTTGCTTGGCAGCAGGTGCTGAGGCCAAGGAGGGAGGCTCAGCTGTCCCTGCCTTGGGGTGAGGAGCAGGTTGTCCCTCCAGAGCTGTGTGTAAGCCCTGAGCTCACCTGCAGCTCCAGGCTTCCCAAAGCCAGAGATGCCTCCCATCCTGCAGGAGTGATGCTGGTCCGTGCTGACAAAGCTTATGGGCCTGAAGGTGATGAAGAAGGATGGCCACCTTTGGCTGCTCCACCTTCAGGTGTGTGGGTGAGAGCTTCTCTCTGTCCAGCAGAGAAGCCTCTGGCTTCCATAAAGGGATTTAAACCCAGGCAGCACACTGAGGTGTTGCTGAGGCAGCGGAGGCTGGAATCCTTCCCTCAAGCTGTGTCTGCAGGAAAACCCTGCTCTTCATCACCACTCACTTTGCATCTTCACCTGTCACCCTGAGGTGTCACTTGGTGCTGTGTCGGTCGGTCCACAACTAGTTCTGCCAGCAAGGAGACAAAATCTGGGGAGCTGCATGTGTTTCCATTCCCAACGACGCAAAACTGCTACTTTCCCCCCAGCTGGCAAGTCGCTGACTGCAGCCACTTGTCCCCAGCTGCACTAAAATGACTGGAGACAAAATCGTTAGCAGGCAGATGAGCCTTATCAGCTCCTCCGCTGTCTGTGGCTGCCTCGGCTCTGCGTGGACTCGGTGCCCTGCAGGGTGTGTATTTCCATGCCTGGCCCTTGCTGTTCCAGGTGACTCCCAGGCACATCCCGGCAGCCCCGGGGAGCAGCCGGAGCGTTCCCAAGGAGAGCAGCTCGTTGGGATGCGCGTTTCCAGCGCCGGAGGAGCGGCTCGAGGGCGTGGGGTTGTCTCAGTGACTCAGCCTCGAGGAGCAGAGCGCCGGGGAAGGAATCCCCGAGTGTTTGGGCTCCAAAGAAAGGTCACCTGGCAGAGGCAGCGCAGGTTTTCTCCTCACTTTTCCCGTTCAGCCTGGCGGTGGCAGCAGCAGCGCTCGCATGGAGCCGAGCTCTGCTCCCACCTGCCGGTGTCACGCTCCCGTGGAGAGGTCCAAGGTGACCTGCCGGGCTCCAGCCCTGCGGGAAGCCGGGGAACACCCAGCCTGGGGTTTGGGATTCAGCACCGAGGCCATTCCCTCTGCTGTGCTGTGGAGAGGTGGCTCGAGTGCTGGCGTGGGGAGAAGAGCTGGGAGCCCTCTGGAGTTGCCACCCTTCTCCAGAGGAGCAGTGGTCACCCCGCTGCCTGGTTGGACACAGCTCCAGGCAGATCTCAGCACGTGGTGGAGTGAATGCCCTGGGCTCAGTGAGCAGGGTGAGGGTGTGCGAGGGGGACGTGGGGCAGTGTCTGAGCCACTGCTTTGTGCCCCCTCATTGATAAACACACCGAAGGAGCTCACAGGGCTGGTGAACCCCTCGAGCATCCTTGCAGGGTGTGGGATAACCTGCAGCAGGGAATGGCTGCCATTCCTGGTCGGTGGTGCCCTGTCGGGCTGTCTCTATCCCACGGGCAAGTCCCCAGAGTGTGATTTAACACTCCTCTCTCTCCCTTCTGGCTGTGTCTTTATTAAGCTGGGAGTGACAGGGCCAGCCCCCACCCCCCCCAGCCACAAGTGCTGAAGAAACAGAACCAACAGATGCTAAAATTAGGCACAGCTGTTTGCAGTGTTTTGTCCTCCTGATCACAGAGTCTGACACTGTCTGTGCTTATTCCTCATCTTGTCCAGACACCGAAGAGGTTTAAGATATCAAAGCTTTGAGTGGCTGTAAATTAACTCCTTCTGTCTAAGCTGGAGCTCGACTTACTGGCTGATGATAGATTCCTTGTGATTCCCTTTATTTGCCCTTGTAATAATGGGAATTGCCAGGAAACATCAAGACAGGTGTTGTCTTTCTGTCCCTGGGAGACAACACTGCTGGTATTCCTTGCTCAGGAGCTCCCCACCTGAGACCAGGGGAAACACCTTCAGCCCCATTGTCCCTCAGGCTTAATGTGCCTAAACCCAGCTCTGAGGCGCAGCTTAGACAACCTGTGCAGTCCAGCTTGGTCTCTGCATGCCTGACGTTGTCCCAGTCCATCACCATGTCCTGGCTGTGGTGACCTGCTCCTGCTTTGGTGAGGTGGAAAATCCTCTGAGCTCTTTTACTTGGTGGCACAGATGGTGTTGGGGTGGGGCATCATCCCACGTGGCTGCTCTTCCCCCTGCCTTGGGGGCTGTTTGGGCTGACAGTGATTGTAGGAAGCTCTTCAGGAGCTGATGGCTTGCTCTGTCACCTGCTACCCCTTGGAACGTGGGTTGTGAGTCTGAGGGGTCTGTTTTCCTCTGTGTGCCCTGGGAGTGTCTATCTCCTGCAGCAGGAGTGCTTTCTGAAGATCCTTCTTGCTCCAGTCATGCTTAAAGTGATAATGTTGGTTTAAGATGGACACTTGTGATGAACTGGGGAACACAGCGATGCCCTTTGAAATGTTCAAAGCTCTCTTGCCTCCCGTGGGCTGCCTGGAGAGGCATGGACTGCCACACTCCATGCCCACCTCGTCCCGAGGATGCCTTGGCTTTCAAAGAGCTGACACCTCTCCCCCTCCTCCCTTTCTGCAGGAGGTACTGACTGCTCAGGGTGGTGTCTGTGCAGCTTCTGTGCTACCCGTGATCTCCCAGAACTGCCTTTTTTTGCCCTTCCTGGGATGAGGCAACCCAGGAGGGGAAGTGCTAACCAGGGAAGGCTGGTTTTCCCTGGGGATGAGCAGGAGGGGTGGGGAGGAGAGGGGGATAAGAGCGAAATACCTCGTGAAAAAGGACCTGTGCTGTGTCCAAGCGTCCCTTGCCGACGCCTTGAGGGTGGTGGTTGTAGCAAAGCTGTCCCCCAGCACGCTGAGTTCTCCCTGCAGCAGGCAGGTTTCTCCTCGTGGTTTGGCTCTCTCCCAAGCACAGGCAGAAGTCTGTGTAGTGCTCCCAACCCGTGCAACCTTCTGCTGACTCGAGCAGATCCGAGTTGTGGTCCCAGTGGGAGCATCTGGTTCAAAATCGGGAGGAGAAGCTGAACTTTTGAAACTTGTCGAAAAGCAGGAAGCGTCCAAGAATTTTGGATTGAGGGCTTTGAAGTGGACTTGCCGAAATACCGTGTTTTGATATCTGAAATTTGAACCTGGAGCTCAGGAAGGGTTTTCTGTGCACCGGGGGTGGCGAGTGGTGCTGTGAGGGAGGAAGGGATGATGGGAACCTGCTGTAGAAACCACTGGACTGCCGAATGCTGGTTCTTTGGGGTTTGCAGGTTGGGTTGCAGGTCTCTTCTTGCCTTTGGCCCCGCCGTGGTGGCTCTCACCACGTGCCAGTTTGTCACAGTGTATTTGATTCTAAACCAGCGTTAATCTGATCTGTGTGTCTGTAAAGCATCTTGTGTAAGGTTTGATAAAATTACGTTTTGTTGTCTAACACAGTTTATTCCTCTTGGTCTGGTTGCGTGTTTTTCTTACCTGTTTCCTGGGCACTGTGAGGACATCGAGTGCCAGCACCTGCCTCACTTGCTCCTCTCTGAAAGCCCCTAAAACTCAGCTCATAATTCCTGGGAACCATGGGAAGACTCTAAGGGTGCCACCGATACTCATCTGGCACTGGTGCATTGAGCAGGTAAAGAAAGGACCTAAGAGGCAATTGAGGAGATTGATGGGCAGTAATGGGTATAATAGCAATTTTGGTCCTGTGTTTTTAATAAAGTGATTGACGACAGGCCCAGCTGGAGCCCCCGTGCGGAGACCAAGAGAGGCAGTTAAATTACAGAGGCTTCTTAACTTAATGAGGCCTGGTAATAAAAACCAGGCATAATGAGCAAAGTATAATGGTACCATTATGCTCTGAGTGCTTAGCAGAGGCCTGAGCAGGCAGGGCCAGGGCGTGCTTGGGGTGATCTCACTGGGAGGAAGGGCTTTCCCGAGCTGGGAGGAAGATGAGGAGGTTGGGAGGTTGGGAAGAATCGTGGGTAGCCAAGTGATGTTCTTACTCATGAAGGAACGAGCAGGTGGAACACCATACATGGATGATCCTCCACGCTTTTGGTTTTATCTGTAAGGTTTTGGGCAACTCTCTGCTCCAGGTTTTATTCACTGCACGTGACCCTGGGGAAGTCCATGTGGATTCCTACACAGACGTTGTGACGAGGGGGGCAGATTTTGTGCCGTGAAGGAAAAACAATGGGAATTTAACAGGCTGGAGGAAGGACCCGCAGGGAATCGATGGGTGGGCTCTGAGAGGTTGGGCAGAGCTGCAGCAGGCTCATGTCACAGCTTGATTTGGAGCTGAGGCTGGGACCTTTTTGGGGGTGGAGGTGGGAGGCGGATTAGCGTCTGCAGAGCAGTTCGGTGTGTGCCGCTGGTAAATGGAGTTAAACCTGAGCGAGTTCTAATCTAATAATGAAAGGAAGAGAAATAAGTGTTCTCAGTGATGCATGCCCCTCACAGTGAGTGCTAATTGAAAACAGATATTTACTTTAAAATGAAAATGTAATACGATAATGGTGGGTTGAGGATTTCGCACACGTAGGAGGGAGCGAGCGCAGCCTCCCACCTGCTCTGCCCGGGCTCTGTGTCCTCTGTGTCTCACTGGGAGCAGCATCTCCCCTGCCATGGGGCTGCTGGGCCTGTGAGCCTGCAGAAAGGACCTGGGGCTTGTGTTGGAGCAGAGCTCAGAGCCTTATTTAGCCAAAATTGGGAGCACTGGGGTCTCTTCATCTGGCCTTGGTCTGTAGAGGACCTTCCAAGCTGGGCTTTTGTCCTTCCTCCCATACCTTGCAGACCTTTCCCAGCCAGATCTCCATGGGAAGGTGAAGCCTTGCAAGACTGGGGAAGCATCATCTCCCCTGTCACTAAGATGAGGGGGCTGGATGGTGGTGGTGACCCTCTTCCTGATGGTCTCTGGTGCTCAAGACCCGCCTTGCTGCCCTGAGCTGGCCCATGTCTCTGGCTTGGTAGGTGAACTGGTCAGTGCTGGAGAGACACTGGCTAATGCTGCCTTTTGGGGGGCTGCTGGAGGAGAATGAGAGGCATCTCTGCCCCCTAAAGCCAGTCTGAATTAGTGCTGATCCCTTGGGGAGACCCTTGCCTTTGACTGATGAGACTTCAGCACCCCTCCTTGCCTCTTGGTCTCTATTTGTCCACCCTCCCCTCCTGCCTCCTTGTTCTTCTCTCCCTGTTCCAAACAAGTCACTCCAGAGCCAGAGTCACAACGTGTTCCAAAGCACTTTGAAGCACAGCTCAGTGCAGTGGGACTGGTGGCCATTACAGGGTCCTCTGTGCCAGGAGCCCCCCAAGCCCTGCAATCTTCTGAGAGAAGTAGCCTGGCCCTAATCCCTTTGTGCAGAGTTCCTGCCTCTTTCTTCCTATGGGTGCATTTGTAGAATTTGCATTTTGCACTCTGATCGTATGCACAGAATTCAAATTGAAATGGGGGCTTGAATAGATTTGCATGCTAATGAGGCACTGGCTTTATTTGTTTATTTGGAGCCCTCTCAAGCAGGCAGCAGTGCTGGAAAGCAGCTCCTGCAGCTCTGGATGGGGACAGAGCTCTCCAGCAGCACGAGGACCCTCATTTTTATCCCAGGACCCACTTACCCCCTGTGCACGAGCAGTTGGAAGTGATGGTCTCTGCTCCAGCTGCCCTTGGCTCAGTCCTTCTCACCCTGTGGAGATCAACAGTTTGAGCCCATCTTAACTAACCAGAGATGCCTCTTCAAGGTTATACTGGTGTTAACTGGGTCTGGGTGTGGGCTTGCCACTCGGTGAGGCGCTGTGTTAGGGCTGGTTATAACCAGCATGAGCCACTCGATGATGGGTGTGATGGTCTGCGAGCGAACAATGGGAGCGTGTCCCGCTCTCTCCTTGACTTTGCAGTGGTGCTCAGGGGGGCTGGTCCCTGCTGGCCACAGCTCCCTGTGCTCCTCAGCAGACCATGACCCTTCTCTTCGTGACAGGGCCGTTATTTCTGGTGCCTTTCAGCAGCTGACCTTGGGATGTTGCATCAGTGATGCCCATCAATCCCGCGCTGCTGCCAAGTTCCGCTTCCCTTGGTGCTCCTGTGGTCCCTCAGTGGGAACCTTCCAGCCTCTCTCAAAGTCAGACAAGAAAGCTTGGAAATACTGAGGAGGAGAAGCCAAGGACCAAAACTCCATGCCAGTACTGGGGAGGAAAACAAGACACCTCATCCCCGGTGCTTCACTGACCGGCAGCAGCGCATCCCTTTGATCGTGCTCCGTGTCCCAGCACATAGACCCGGCTTAGAGCTTCGTGCTGAGCCTTTCGTGCCAGCTCTGCCTCCCCAGATGACTCCTGCTGCAGCCACTGCCACTCTGAACACGGGCCAAGGCAGGCCTTCTGAAATGGCAGCAGGAATTGGGTCACATCGCGCTGCCCCAGGAGAGCGACCTCCTCTCCAAGCAGTCTGGCTTCCCGTTATTATTTTAGAGGGGATGTTAGAGGTTGATAAGGGAGCTCTTGTGACTGCCAGTGGGGCTTATTTGGGGCTTATTGGATGCTCCAGTTTAGATTTTAATATAGTCAAAGGTGACTTACAACTTTAATATTAATTTTAAAATGGATTGCTCAAGTTGTTGTTTTCTTTTTTTTTTTTATCTGTGTTAAACCAGATTAATCTCAGCCTTCCTTGATCCTGCTGGTAGCTTTTCTCTCCCTGGTTGGAGACACACGTGGTCTGTGTTGCACCAACAAAGGCCGAGGACGAAGATGTTTGTGTGGCAACAAACAATTGTCACGGGGCTGCTTTTCTTCCCGAGAAATCTCCGCTCTCCGAGCCCGACAACGGCATCAGTGGGAGCTCCTGCTTTTGTCCGAGGCTCCTGCCTCAGCCTGCAGAGCGGGGCTTTGCTGAACAATGTCCAGCTTTGTGCTCCCCACAGAAAGCTCCTCCTGGCCGTTGTGTCTCTCCTGGTTTTCCAGGCTCTCCAGGACACGTCTCGGTGCCCCCGGCGTTGCCATCTCTCTCACTCTTGCTCTGCTGCTTGCAAGATGTTTTGTGCCTGAGGTGATGATATTTAGTGGGTTGACAAGGTGGCCTTGGGGCAGTGGGGTGGGGCCGTGTGTGAGCTGGAGTTTTTGTCCTGCTTAGGGCTCCTTGAGCATCCTCGAGTGGAGGATCCAACCGGGAATGTTCTGCCTCTGGGCGCCTGACTCGTAGTGTTCTGAACCACTGTGAAGACCAGGGCTTTGCCTGATACTTTGGGTAAATGTCACACCTTTCAAGGTGACCAGCTGGGTACCCAAAACTGAGCAGCTCTTGGCCAAATTCAGCAGTAATGCTGGGCTGCCTGAGGCAGAGGCTGGTGCTCTCTGGCGCTTTTCTGTGTAATCCCAGAATCATGGGATGGTTTGGGTTGGAAGGGACCTTAAAACTCATCCAGTTCAACCTCCTTCCACGGGCAGGGACACCTTCCACTAGCCCAGGTTGCTCCAAGCCCTGCCCAACCTGGCCTTGGACACTTCCAGGAATGGGTAATCCCAAATCATGTGGTTTAAATGAATCCCCCTGACTTGACGGTTGGACTTGATCTTAGAGGCCTTTCCAACCTTAACAATTCCATGTTTCTATGACTTAGCTCCAGGTGACCAGCTGTGTTGCCATAGATGCTCTGGATTTAGGAGCAGCCTTGTTGGTGCTGCCAGTCTGTGGAGCATCAGTGGGTGGGTAGTCCTTGAAATTAGAAGAAAAGGATCCAAACTGTGGTTCTGGAAGATGTGTGGTCATAAATCTTCATGTCCTGAGCACTGGTCAGCCTGTGTACCAGTGGCACTAGTTAATTTTACCCCAAATAATGAGTTTACACTTTGCTGGGCTGGGACTATTCCCTGTACCTCAGGGAATGATTGCAGGAATCAAATGCTCTGTAACCAGCCTTTAGTTTCTTCTGGGTTTGTTGGGGGATAGCACTTCACACAGACAGTCCATGCTCTCCAGAACTCCTCACAAACGCTGCCTGCAGCTTTTCTCCTGCCAGCCTTACCAGTAACTGCTTTTCAGAGCTTGTTGTTCCGTGCCCAGTGCTGTATATCCAGGTGCTGGACTGGTGGGCTGGGAGCTGAACGAGGATGTGACAGTGGCAGGTGAGGGAACTGAGGCACAGGGAGATCCACGTGAGTTGGTATCACAGCTTGGGGGAGGGTGGGGGGGAAACAGGAGGGTTTGCTGGCTGGAGCTGCCCCGTGTCTGGCTGTTCCCTAAATTTCAGCCTGAGGTAGGGAACCACCAGGTGTTGTGTTGGCTCAGGAGCCAAACAGGAGTGACAAGGCGGTGATGAGACTGAAGAGCCTTTAAAGGCAAGCCTTGACACCGCACGAGCGAGTGCCGAGCAGCAGCCACAGAAATCCCATTTGTTTTACATTTCAGAGCTTAATGAGACAGAAATCGCATGGCAATTGTCACATGTGAAGGCAGAGATGGCTGGTTTGCATTTAACTGAAGCACCCACCGTATGCAGCTCAGAGGAAGCCGTGATCTCACCCACGGCTGCCACGGGGAGGTCCCTCCTGTACCTGCAAAGTGCTGCTGGCCTGGACCTCAGCACCAATCCTAAGGGTTTATAACCCCCCCTGGCAGCCACATCAGGCCATCCTGGAGGTCACCAGCCTCACACCTTCCCCTAAATAGTCAACAATATCACATGCTTCACGTGGAGAGTCACAGGAGGGTTTGGGTTGGAAGGGTAATCAAGTCCAGGAAGGAGATTTTTGTGTGGTTTCCCTGGGGTATGGGTGTTGAAAACCTGTGGGGTGTCTTTTGGGGTGATCTGTAGGAATTTTAATAAGACCAAGTACAAGGTGCTGCACCTGGGTTGGGGCAACCCTCGGGATCGATCCAGGCTGGGATGAAGGGATGGAGAGCAGCTCTGGGGGGAAGGACTTGGTGCAGGTGGGTGAGAGGCTGGACATGCCCTGTCCATGTGTCCTGGGCTGATCCCACAGCAGGGGAAGGGGGGATTCTTCCCCTCTGTCCCCCTCAGGTGAGACCCCACCTGCAGAGCTGCCTCCAGCCCTGGGGAACAGCACAGCAAGGACATGGAGCTGTTGGAGAGAATCCAGAGGAGGCACCAGGATGGTAAGAGGGATGGAGCAGCTCTGCTGGGGGGAAAGGCTGGAGATTTGGGATTGTTCAGTCTGGAGAAGGCTCTGAGGTGACCTGAGAGCCCCTTCCAGGGCCTAAAAGGGCTCCAGGAGAGCTGGAGAGGGACCTTGGACAAGGGATGGAGGGACAGGACACAGGGAATGGCTTCCCACTGCCAGAGGGCAGGGTTAGATGGGATATTGGGAAGGAATTCCTGGCTGTGAGGGTGGACAGGCCCTGGCACAGGTTGTCCAGAGAAGCTGTGGCTGCCCCTGGATCCCTGGAAGTGTCCAAGGCCAGGCTGGACTTAGAGCAACATGTGGTGTAGTGGAACGAGTGGAACAAAATGAGCTTTAAGGTCCCATCCAACGCAAACCCTTCTAGGATTCGATGTGCTTTGCCCACCAAGGGATGCAAACATTCCCAGGAACCATCTCAGCTTGTGTTAACCATCAGGCTTTGCCCCATTTATCAGGTAACCCTATGGCTCTTCAAGATGAGCTGAACAATAGCAAGATATTAATGCCAAGGATGCATTAGCTCGGGTAACTTTGCTTCATCTCTGCTAATTTGTGCCCTCGCCTTCCAGATAATGTTCATAAATTGCTAAAGCAGTATTTTAATATTAACATAAGCTACAGTCTCTGTGACAGCTGTTAAAGAATGGGTTGTGTTTGGAGCTCTGAAATTGATTTTTTTCCCCTCCCCTTCCCTTGTCTGTCAGAACCGAAAAACTGAAGAGGAAACGTTACGTTGGGTTAACTGAAAACAAGACCAAAAATACTTGTTTCAGGTCAAATAAAACATTTCATTTGACACGATATGTTCTTTGTTCAGACTTAAGAAACCTTTTTTTAAAGTAAATTAACTTCAGAGATGTCTTGGGGGGGGGGGAAAGAGTCTGAAGGTTTCATGTAGAGGGGAAAATGTCTAAATAAAACACTTTCACTTTTGACACCCACTCCTCCCCTTTCAGTCTGAACCACTGAACGGGTGTGATGGGAGTTCATGAATGGCATCAGTTGACCCACATCTGGGTTGGAATTATTGTGCCAAAGATGCAGGGGAAGAGTTCATGAGTCATTTTTTTTAATGGGTATCTCGGTAGGTGAGAGAAGTACTGAAATGCTACATTTGAAGGAATAATGGGGCCCTTGTTAGATGACTAAATCTTATTCTTAATCATCCTGGGGGCGAGGGAGAGGGGAAATTGCGAGTTAGAGAAGTTGAGGGTGAATAGTATTTTGCAGCTGGCCTTGAGCTTTGGGATGGCTAGACTGGGTTTCAGGACAAGGTTCTTCCCCCAGAGGGTGGTGGGCACTGAACAGGCTCCCCAGGGCAGTGGGCACAGCCCCAAGGCTGCCAG